>JBCEWE010002368.1:1617500-1850000 GCA_039877035.1 Silurus lanzhouensis
GTTAACCTGAAACCAACTTATTTAGCATTTTCTTATGAAGTGATAGAAGTTAGACCAAAGCACAACCTTTCTTTTAGAAAATCCATCATAAACTTGAAGCAAATTTGGTGTAATATGTTTAGAAAGCCAAACAATCTCATTAAACAAAAAGTAATAAATCACATTAGCAATCACATTAAACATTTGTGGTTTCTTAACAAAATGTTACCACAAAGTTGCAGGCATACAATTGTACAAGATGTCTTTGGATTTGGTAACGTCTAATTTTATTTTCACTTAAACTAGCAAACCCACATTTTGCACATTTTGCATTGTTTCTTAATTTGAATGGTGAAATAATCCTTGATTCAGACAGATAATAATAAATCAATAAATAATAATAAATCTGTTCTTTCTTATGCTGCTTTGAAGTGCATGACTGCAATATTTTGGCCAATTTGACCAGCACATTTGCATTTAAAGAAACAAACCGTTTATTGATCTACTACAGTCATTACAGCTTCAAAAAGATTCTTTCCAAATGATATCGTCATCTCTGCATTCACCTAATGGATTAAAATGAAAGGGTGGACGGTAATTTGTGGTTTAATTATTTAGATAATATATGGGTGTGTGTAGTTTCATTTGATCAGTTTTACATGTAGATGGTGGTTGGATTTTTGTCTCATCCAGATTTAGTTTTTATCAGATAAAATCCTCATTACCAAATGATCTCATTTTGAATAAATTCAATTCATTTTTATTTGTATCGCACTTTTAAAAATGGAAATTGTCTCAAAGAAGCTTTAGACAGATAATGTGGTAATAAAGAATGAATAAGATTGTTCTTTATGTGTGTAAGTTTGTTCCTAATGCGAGCCGTTGGCAACCGTGTCAAGGAAAAACTCCCTGAGATGGCATAAGGAAGAAACCTAGAGAGGAACCAGACTCGAGAGGGAACCCATCCTCATCTGGGTGGCAACGAACATCCATACAGCTAAACGTTGTTGAGGGGTGCAGTAATGGTGATCAGATGCAAACTGTAGTCCTGAGTCAGTGTAGCAGACTGTTGACATTAAGTACAGTATCATAAATTTTTCACTCACTTCAGTTCTGTGCATATAACCTGTCTTTGTATAACCCTTCGCTTCGGAAGTGAAAGCACGTGCCGTCATATTACACCTTGCTTGTGATGGAGTGTGGAGTTGGGCATCTCATCTCAAGGCTGTCACAAATGACTATTTAATTTTACTCATTGATAATATCATTATAGAGCCTGACTGAAGAAGATGAAGAAATATTTGGCGGAAGGTTCAAGTCCATCGCCAAATTCCCAGTGCCAGAGCGTCTGCCCACTGCACCAGATGCAACACAAACTCCATCCATCTGCTCCATCTGTCAGTTGTACTCCTCCATGCTCCCGTCTCCTTCGTTCCTTTTCCCCCCTTCTCAACCTTCCTTCTAAGCCAGAGAAAATATCTGTTTGCTTTTTTTGTGTGTGCATCTAGAGAAGCGAATAAACAAAATTCCAGCCTTTTTTAGGGGGTATTGATCCAAGATGTATAGTCAAAGCTGAGATGAAACAATCCCAATAACAAACTATGCAATTTTATGACAGATTACAAATTACTCCTTTATATACTTGACTTTTGGCTTTATTTAAAGTTAAGCATACATATTGTAGAAATACTAGAAATTGCGCACAGCTGTATGCATTGTCTGGGATTTGTGCATAGAATAGAAAAGCCTTTATTTGTCACATATACATTACAGCACAGTGAAATTTTGTTCTTCGCATATCCCAGCTTGCTTGGAAACTGGGGTCAAAGCGCAGGGTCGGCCATGATACGGCGACCCTGGAGCACAGAGGGTTAAGGGCCTTGTTTAAGGGCCCAAGAGTGGCAGCTTGGCGATACCGTGGCTTGAACCCCTGACCTTCCGATCAGTAATCCAGCACCTTAACCACTGGAGCTACCACTCCCCCAAACAATGTGAATTTGATTAGTTATTGAGTTACACAAAATTACCATAAAATAAAGAAAATGTGTTTTGTAAAATATCACATTGAGTAATGTTTTTTGCAACTACAATAACAGACAGGGTTGCAACTGTAATACCAGTGACATGCCATAAACTCCATGTTGCCTGAAGCTGTTGCATTAACCAATCAGATGTTCAATCATGTCAGCATTTTTACACCTTTCGATTGGATGGTCAGAGAGCGCACTAGACAGAGCTCGCAAACTGCATCTGTAGCACTAGCTCATTTTATGTTTTTTATTCTGCGAGGCTGACAGAGGAGAAGAAACTGATTTGGTCACACATACACTTAAAAAGACATTTACAAGATGGATTTTTCAAAAAAAGCTGGACATCATGAGGAAAGATCGGCCCAAAACAGTTCAAAAAGGTTTTTAGCTTTTCCTGAACCATTACTACTTTTGCATTTTCTTTCCTGTATCATTTTTTTAAATCCACAGAAAAACTGTAAAGAACCAATACAATGCACAGAAATCCCGGGGTCATTTCATGTGATTAATATCACTAGAGATGATGTAGGCTGGCAGTGCCAGAGACATGATGAATTGTGTTCATTGGGTTCCTTGCTTTAGTAATGCATTCGTTTTTACTGTATGAGATTCCTGTCTGTGCTGCAGCGCTCTGTTATTCTGCGTTTCTTTGTACTAATGATTATATTGTTTTGATAGCTGTGGTGTCATAATGATGGTATTAGGAGGTGGACTGATTCAGCACAACGGACAAGGCCAAGGTGTAAAATGTACAGCCTGCCACGACATAATGTTATAAAAATCTAGTGAATGAACGTCCAGTGCTTCCTAGATGGGTTCTGCATTGAGTTCTGGTTTCTCTCACAGTTTGTTCTTATTTAACATTTAAATGTTCTACTCTCAATCTACTTATTTCAGTGAATCTGTTTTGTTGAAAACATCCATTGATTAAAGCTCTATAGAAATAAAATGAGTTTGAATTCTGCTGAAGAAAACGAAATGTGTGAAATGCCCAAAGGATGCAGAACTCAACTCTGAATACCACCAACTTTCCCTGTGTAAATAATGACATTACTGTTCACCCCAGCTACTGATAGTGAATAGTGAATAATGTACCTTAACCTTGCACATAATAATGTCTACTTCCCTCTGTCACATCTGCTTAACCTCAACGAGATACTCATCAAGGCTACTGAAAATAGAGCGTGACATGTCTGTAGTTTGAAATGGCAGTACTTTCCGGGATCAGATTAGTGGAGCAGAATCAGCAGAACAGCGTGAGGGTGTAATGTCGGAGTGATGTAGTAGTTTGTAGAATAATCCCCGCAGTAGGTGGGTTAAAACTCTGGAGAACGGTCACGGACCTTGTAGCACTATAAATCACTTCATAATTTGGCAGTTGCTTATGGAGATGCCGTGGCCTCTGGCTGTCAGTTTGTGTGTGTGTGTGTGTGTGTGTGTGTGTGTGTGTGTGTGTGTGTGTGTGTGTGTGCGTGCTGAGAGAAACAGCAATCTTTACCCACACTCAAAGAAGCTGGAGGCTACCATGACCGAAGCAGGCTCATTAATAACTGGCAAAGCTACACTCTATACAGACTGGTTTGCCTACAGCCTTGTAGACTGTAGTGGAAGCGAGGCGACGTGTGTATGGATGTGCATGTAATAAATAAATATTTGATGTGTTTGAACAGGAACACATGCTGACATAACTGTTTTTTTTTACCCACTGCTTAATCATTGTACCAATATTTGTATAAATAAATACACATTAAGCGTATAAAATTACGGATACAAACAGCATTTCAATTATGTAACATAGTTAAGTACAGAAAAAAAATCCAGAGAAGCACACATTGTCACACATTTCGGATTTGATAATGGCAAAAAGTTTAATAATAAAAAAAAAAATGCCACCAATGATATATCACTACATGTCACGACCAGGAAGCTTAAAAGCGCAAGCGCTGCAGGGACGCAGGCAGTGTGGCATCGCGTCTCATTCCCTCGGGGGGAACCGTGGTCACGTAACCTGGAGACGTTCCCATTCAGGAACTCGAGCTGCGTTGGAACGCTTTGGGAATGAGGGCGAAGGACAGATGGACCAGGAGTGGCACTGAGGTCAAGGGTGTAAAACCTGACAAAGGTCAGCAAGGTGGACCAGCCCACAGCCTTGCAAATGTCTTGGAGGGAAACTCCAGAGGAGTGGAGTAAGCTCTGACCCCGAAGGGAACGGGGCAACAGAGGGATGAATCTCCACAAATCTCCACAAGCACACTCAATAATCTAGTGGAACATCTTCCCAGAAAAGTGAAGGAACCACAAATGAAGACTGAATTGGTAATGGGATGTTAAAAAAAATCACATCTGGATCTTATGTTTGGGTGTCTCTAAACTTTTGTCCATATATCTGTTAGTAGCACCATGATATAGCGAGTTCCTGGATCTATTACAAGTAGGAAAGTAATTAGGCAAAAACCAGCATGTAATTTAAAGCTGTACTAATATCTTGACATCTGGGTAATTTGATATTATTCATTCAACTCTTCCATTTCACTGAATTTAGCGAATATTCATCAGCCACACACACACACACACACACACACACACACACACACACACACACACACAGATTCTTTAATGCCTCTCAGCGTGCCCTGTTTTTAGAGATTAATTATCTCAGTGGACCATCACTATTACACACCACCCCACAGCTTCCTTTAGTACACATCACTCTTTTTTTCTCTTTTTCTCCTTTTCTCTTCTTTATTCGATGTACATTTTGTCTTTCTCCTGTAGCATGACAGTGTGAATTGCATGGCTATTCACCGAGCAGACCAAACGGCACTTTTATTCGATCTTATTTATATGCAGATTTACTTCGAGCACGTCGAGCGAGCCGGTGATGTTGCCCCGGCGAAACAAAATGACTACAGCACAAAATATTTACAACTTCGGGCCCACTCTTCAATCATTGCAAATATTTATTAGCCTCAAGCCACAACTCCAATATGAACAAAAGCACAGCAACACAGCTCGCATTTAAATCAGCTTCACTGGATATATGCAGGTGTGTTTCTTTTTGAGTGCTTGATGAACAAAGAATGCGTTTATCCAACGATGAATAAGTTACTAATAAAGCCAAAGTCAAATATTACTTTTCTCTGTTACATCTGCTTCAGAGGATCTGATTTAATATAATATAATATAAAATAATATAATATAATATAATATAATATAATATAATATAATATAATATAATATAATATAATAGTGGTGAGGCTTAAAAAAGGATGTCTGCAGGTAGGAATACACACACACACACACACACACACACACACACACACCCTATTCTTAGAAATATTCAAGATACAGGTTATTTAGGACATGACACTCCACAAACTATGAGGCAACATCCTAATCTATGCCTCTTTTTCTCTTGTCTGTCTTTTATTCTTTTCGTTTCTCCCTTCTGACCTCCACTCTTCTCTTTCTCTCGCTATTTCTCGCTTTTGTGGTAGCTAACAATAAAAGTTTAGATTTTCTAAACATTCTTTACTTACAAAGCTAATTATATTTTCTCTTCTTTTCTTTTCTTTTCTTTTCTTTTCTTTTCTCTTCTCTTCTCATTCTGTTGTGGAAAAAACTATTTCTCCTTCACTGAGACCACGCTTTTTTCACTGTGACTGACACAGAGGCCATGCCTCCTTTACTGGGACTAAAACCCAGAAGCTACACCTTCACTGAGAGTGATAGATCGAGGCCATACCTTTTCACTGAGACTGACAGACACAGAGGCCACACCTCCTGCACTCAGACAGAAACCCAGAAGCTACATGTCCTTCACTGGGCCTGACAAAGAGCACACACCTCTTTCACTGAGACTGATGGACAGAAGCCATGCCTTTTTGACTGGGCATGAAAGGACATGCCTCCATCACTAGGACTGACAGACTCAGCGGCCACACCTCCTTCACTGAAACTGACAGACACAGAGACCGTACCTCCTTCACTGGGACTAAAACCCAAATGCAACAACTCTTTTACTGAAAGACAGAGGACTGACAGAGGCATTCAGACAGAAACCCAGAAGCTACACCTCCATCACTGGGACCGACAGACACATAGGCCACGCCTCCTTGACTCGGACTGAAACTCAGAATCTGCACATTTTTCACTGGGACTGACAGACACAGAGGCCATGCATCCTTCACTAGAACTGACAGACACTGTGCCTCACACTGTGTCTATTTGGAGGAACACCTCCTCTACGGATCAGATGTGACAAGGTGAAAAGTTCATGGAGGTAATGCGCCATTCTCTGCCATCAGACAAATAAACGAGCAGCTAAGAAAACGGGTTTGATGGCAGTGATGAGGAGATGGAGCAGTTGGGTGTTTGGAGGGGGGGGCTTCATGAGGGGGTGAAAGAGAAGTCCAGATGGATGAGTACAAAAGGGGAGGAGGAAGCAATTCGGATACCAGGCACAGAAACAGAGAGCACGTGTCATCATAGCACAGTGAGTTTGGAATATGGATGAAGAAAAAAGGAGTGTAGATCAAATCAGAATTTCACATGCACTGTAACAGAGTTTATATCATTCCGCCATATGTGCATTTCAGTTATTCACAAAAATATTCTTTTTTTTGGCTTAGACACATACCCTGCCCCCATCTGCCATTCTTTTATTTTATATAGCCATCGCTTCTTGTTCTTATTATCCCTCTTTCTACCTGTTGATTTAAATACTAAGGACCTCAAACACCATTTGAGGCTAAGTGGCACCAATGTGGACATAAGGAGATCGAGCAAAACTCCACAATGGCCATCACCTGGGTGACAAATTATTTAGTGTTTAAAATTGGCTATTCATTTGGAAGATGATGGAAAATATGAAGGTGTGAAGGATCAGAGAGGAAGAAATCTCAGCAGGGTATGACTGAGGTGATGAGGCTCATGTCAATACTCTTGCCTCTTTCCTCTCTGCATCACATCAGGCCTGTGTATGGAGACACAGTGGGGAAGGCATGTGAGGCAGTTCAAACAACAGACCTCTCTTTGTCAAACTTTTAAACTCTAAAACTATAATAGACACTGATCAACTTGTGAATGGTGTTGAGAAGCAACAAGAAACTATTATTGGGCAACTGTACAAATCCCCCAAAAAATATTACATAGCCTAAATACCTCCACCATACTGCCTTCTTTTATTTGGACCCAGAATCTGCAGAATTGAGATTGAATGGTGTTTTAGAACAAGCCCAAAGTTGTATGTTTGTTTTTCAAAATGGTGTGATCCTCAGGTTCCTCCTGTGACATCACAAGATCCTGCCATGGGAATTTATCATCCGAGATTTGCAGCAGGTCAGTATTGCTGGGATTTAGGTCCGGGAGACGAGTTGCCATCTGTGATAAGAAATTTGTGAAAAAAACAAGTTGAAACAAGAAAGTCTAAATGAGAAAATAAAATAAAAAAAGGAACCTCACTGAGAAAACAGGTATAGAGTGAGAAAAGAAGCAGACCCAACACCGAGCCTTGTGGGATAACAGTATAGTGTTTGCAAGAGACAGATGTGGCTTTCCCTCATGTCCCCTGATACGGCTTGATACGGACTGACCTTCATAAGTCCATGTGCCAGAAGACATCGTCCTGTGTACATCAGGAGCTGTGCAATTGGTGCAGTGGACAGTTAAAAAAAAATTCTGCCTGAAACTGGGAAAATCGGCCACAAAGATGTTTGACATGATTGGCCTGTTTTTCAGTGATGCTGCAATGAGTTGTTTGAGTTGTTTTGAGTGGCTTATTTACAGCAGAAGAACATAACTGGAAGATGATAAGACATCAGGAAGACCTTCAACAAGCTTAACCCCGTAAATGTCAAAACCATTCGCCAACTTGTGCATGATGATTGGCAGAGAACAATTCACAACACTTCTACCATTGTTGGTGTGTCATACGGAACAGTCCAGGTGATCCTCATGTGTGATTTGAACATGTGCAGGGTTCCTCCCAAGGCTGCTGACCCAGAAGCAGAAGGAACACCTCGTTGAAATCCGACAAAGAACTCCGTCAGCATGCCGTGGATAACTTGTCCTTCATGTGGAGGATCATAACCGGTGATGAAACTTGTGTGTATGGGTACGACCCTGAGACGAAGCAACAGTCTTCACAGTGAAAGAGCTAATCATCTCCACAACCAAAAAAGGCGAGGCAGGTCATGCTAATCTTTTTGTGCATTGTGCATCAAGAATCGGAGGGACCAAATCGTGATCTGGTTAAAGCATCAACATCATCACAAAGGTCAAAAAGCTTTGAAGAAAAAAAAAAAAAACAGCAACACCGCACAAGCTCCAACCCTGTGACTTGTTGTCTGTACTAAATTATGAATCCAAACCTGTGCTATGATGAGTATGAATTATGTATAGCGAGTGGACTGCATCATTATTTAGCTTAGCATCAGAGGGAGAACTAGAGATTCTCTCATTGTTGTAGTTGTGCATTTAGATAACCAACAATAGGGGGTGCTGTGTGCTGGACTGTAGAGTAAAAATTAAAATGTAACGTTGAGATGTTTGCGTGCACACACACACACACACACACACATCACAGGTAATGATGAGGTCGAAACAGCTCAAGGTCATTCCTTTAAGGATCCTTTGGAGGTTTGGCATTGTTTGTGTAGAGAGAGAGAGTGTGTGTGTGTGGTGTGTGTGTGTGTGTGTGTGTGTGTGTTGGCTTGTCTTTCCCTGGCTGATCATTTCCTTCTGCTAGCTGGTTAAACACTTTATCTAGAGCAGCACCGATTTTCTCTGCTGATGGGTTTAAGGTTTCAGAGGAGGAAAGAATGAAAGGGCACTAAGAAAACCACAGTATTGATCAAGGTCAGAGGTTCGTAATAAATCTCTTTCACATCCTGACATGAAAGGCGTGGCCTCTGTGCCTGCCAGTTAAACATAAGGAGGTGTGGCTTCTGTGATTAATAATGATATGAGGTGAGGTCAATATGCCGGTCAGTCCCACTGAAGTTTAGATTAATATAAATGTCAGTCCCACTGAAGTTCAGGTCTTTATGCCGGTCAGTCCCACTGAAGTTCAGGTCTATAAGCCATTCAGTCCTATTTAAGACGAGGTCTATATGCTGGTCAGTCCCACTAAAGGTGAGGTCCATGTGCCTGTCAGTCCCACTGATGGTGAGGTCTATATGCGACTGTGTTATGTTACTGTGTGCCCGTAAAACTTTCTTTCGGCTTCTCCCGTTAGGGGTCACCACAACGGACCATCCGCATGTTTGATTTGGCACATGTTTTAACGCTGGATGCCCTTCCTAATGCAACCCTCCCCATTTATCCGGGCTTGGGACCGACACTAAGGCTTGTGCAACCCTAATGGCTGGGGTTGGTTCTCTGACCGGGGCTCGAACCCGGGCCGCAGCGGTGAGAGCTCCGCATCCTAACCACTAGACCACCAGAGAACCTATCTATCTATCTATCTATCTATCTATCTATCTATCTATCTATCTATCTATCTATCTATCTATCTATCTATCTGTCTGTCTGTCTGTCTGTCTGTCTGTCTGTCTGTCTGTCTGTCTGTCTGTCTGTCTGTCTGTCTGTCTGTGTGTGTGTGTGTGTGTGTGTGTGTGTGTGTGTGTGTGTGTGTGTGTCTGATTCTGTTAGAAGTGTTGGGCCACATTGAGAGCGATTAGGCTCCAATAAACACTCATGTATTTGCTTCATATAATTACAAGATTCATTTTTATTGGAGAGACATTTTTGCTTGTTTGTTAGAAGGTAAGTGCTCCCACAATAAAAGGAATGGAAATGATAGAAATAATTGAGCAGGATTAGGCTTAGCTCTTATCTTTTGAGCATTTAAAAATAAGGGAACGACTCTTTAAAACTGCTATTTACATTTACATTTATAGCATATAGAAAGACGTCCTTATTCAGAGCGACTTACATTTATATTATTCGGACAACTGAGCAGTTATGGAGTTATGGGCTTAAGGGCTTTGTTTAGGAGCCCAGTAGTTGCAGTTTGGTGTGGCTGGGATTTGAAATGACAACCTTCGGATCCAAAGTCAAATGCTTTAAGCCCTTAAATACCACCTCCCGTAGAACATATGCAATAACAGAAACCTGACTCGCAGACATTAAGTGCAACTATATAATGATGAAAAGCACGACATCATTCGTGCTACAAACTTAAATACAGAGTTTGCCGTGGCATAAGAGGAATAAATCTCGGACATAGTGCTAAAAGGTAAATCATAACAATAGCCCTGCATGGCTGCATCACCCTAAATCACACTCCCCCATTACAGCATGGATTATTTTCCTTACATAAGAAAAATCACAGAACTGAACAGAACGGCCGGCTTAGATAAAATTCCTAGCCAGATTGGTTATGAAATAAGGGTTTGCTTAGAAAACTAAAGCTCGGCCAATGGAGCAGAGGTTTCTGCCCACCAACACACACACACACACACACACACACATACACACACTCTTACGCACTCGAACAATCTCACAACTTCTGCTGAATTCTAATCAAGGCAGTCACTGCCCACTGCGCTGTTTTCATTTCTGTCCCATCATGTCTGACTTGCAAATGACAATCATGGTTATTTAACGGTCACTTTATCCTCCAGATGGCGTGTGTGTAAGTGTGTGTGTGTGTGAGAGAGAGTGTGAGTAATTACAGCCCTGTAGGTATTCATCAAAACCACCTACAGCAGCTTAGACAAAGGATATATTACAGCCTCGTCTGACGACAAAACTCCTTCCACCAGAATATATTATAGTTATTTCGCTATAAGGACTAAAATTGTCTGAAAAAAACATATACAAAAACACTCCCACTAGAATCAAGAGGTTTAGCGAGAGCTGTATTCAGACCAGATTCTTTGATGGAAATCGTCAGCTTATTTAGAGCTAAACAATCATGGAAATTAGCATCGATCTTCAGTAAAAAAAAATACACTCAAAACAAGACAAAAGTATTGGGTCACCTGACTTTTCCAAACCTATGTGGCATAGGATGTCTTTTATTTTATCATTAGCAATAGCATTAGCAAAATGCTTCCCAACTAGGAGATCCAATCCTGTTCCAGCATGACGGTGTCTCTGTGCACAAGCTCTACATGGGTTTGGAGTGGAAGATCTCCTGCTATAGCGCCTCCTCACCTCACCTACATCAGTACCTGACTTTACTAACACTCCAAAATCTAGTGGAACATCTTCCCAGAAAAGCGTAGGTTATTATAAAAGCACCTATGAATGATCAGGTGTCCACAACCTTTAGGTTTAGTGAAGGATAACTCCACAGCATACAAAGACTTTGTGTGCTTCTTTGTGGGATCTTTTTTGTAGGAAGAAAAATATTAGGGTGTGATAGTCAGGCGTCCGTGAACATTAAATCATAATGTATTATGTTTTAATGCCCAGTGGAACGTTTAAAAAAGCACTCGGCAGGCGTCCGCAAACTTTTGACCATATAGTGTACTATAGTGTAGATGCAAGGTTTCTCCTGAGACAAAGGATATAGTATATAAAGATTACATGATTAATAAAATATATAAATAAATAAATAAATAAATAAATAAAGTAAGATTTTTTCCAAACAAAAATTGAAAACTCACCACTTAGTAGTAGTAAATTGTAAATTCCATCAGCAAGTGACATCATCAACATGGCTGCTCACAGCAATACTGACAAAGCAGAGCACCTTTACATTGAAATGATTTGTACCATGTACACTATTAGCTTATTAGAAATATTAGCATTCGTATTAAAGAAATACGAGGGGGTATCAAAAGGTTTCGAGACAAATAATGGTAACTGGTGCTATTCTGACCACGTGCGTTACCACGTCTTCGAAATTCTGCTTGAAACTGGGCAAATCTGCCACAGAGACGTTTTGACATACGGGTGACGCGTGCTTCAGGAGCGGCAGAACATCAGGAAGACCCTGAGCGAGCTCAACCCCCGAAAAACCATTCAGTAACTCATGCATGATGATCGTCGGCGATCAATCCATATGATCTCACTCCTGCAGACTTCTCCCTCTTCCTGAACGTGAAGATCCAGTTTAAAGCTCAACGTTTTGACACCACTGTGGAGATCCAGCGTGAATCGCAGAAGGTGCTTGACACGCTTCAAAAAGAAGACTTCCAGGACGTATTCCAGAAGTGTCAGGAAGTGTGCAAGGGGAATATTTTAAAAGTGATGTGTGTAAACGTAGAAATATACACAAAATATACACAGGCTGTCGCAGTTAGCTGGCTAAATTGTTGCTAACCAAACAAAAACGATGGACACTGAGATGTTTTACGTTTTAAAGAATATTTGAAAAATCTTGCTTTTTTCTTGTTCAGCTTTTGACATTCTAGCTTCATATATATAAGCATTCGTGCTGAGGAGGAGAATATATTGCAGTTAAAAAAGGTGTAGGGCGTTAGCAAAACAATAGCATTTGCTCAAAATAGCATGACTAACAAAACGATCAGCTTTTGAAGCAGTCAGTGGAAAAGCTGGTGTTGTAGGTACTTTGAAACCCATGCTAACATGCCTGAGAACCAAACGGAGCTCTCGGTATTAATTATCTCGTCTGATCAGTGCAGCGACAGAAGATGATGCTAGACAACGGCAGCATGTTTCTGAGGCCGCTGCTCGTACTGTATCCGAGCATGAAACATTAAACGCTACACTGCTAATAATAACTTTCTGATGAGGCGAAGTCGGTGCTCCGGTGTCACATGTGTCAGGCCTTCTGATAGTTTCCAAACATCTCTGCACTCCTAATGAGTTTGTATCTCTTCATCTGCTTGTTTATTTATGAGGAAGTTGTAGTGGCGTGTACGCCAAAACTACACATCATTAAGGGACTAATTAGTGGAGTTTGTTTGTGGCTAGGAGTTCAAGCTTCTCGTCATTTAACAGCCTCCTCCACCCCTCCCTCTCTTTTTTCCCACTCTTCCTCTCTCCTTTCTATCACTCTATCTCTCCATCTCTCTCGCTCTTTCTTTCACTCTCCCTCTCTTTTATGCTCTCTCCGTATCTTTCTCTCACTCTATCGCGCCCTCTCTACCTCCCTCTCTCTCTATCACTTCCTCTCTCCTAATTTGTCTATCCTTCCCTTCCTCTCTTTCCCTCTCCCTCTCTTTAGCTCTCTCTATCCTTTCCTCCACCCTTCTATCTCTCATCCTCTCTTTCTCCTTCTCGCCTTCCCATTCTCTTCATCTCTCCTTTTATACTTCCCTTCACCTCCCCCCTCCTCTGTCCTTCTGTCTCTTCCACTATTCTTCTCTCAATGTTTCTCCCCTCCATCCTTACCTCGCCACCTTTCTCTTACCTCTTCATTCAATTTCTCTCTCTCTATCCCTCCTTCCTTCTCTCTACCACTTCCTGTTTCTCCCTTTATCTTTTTTCCTCCCTCTTTTACTCTATATCCTTATCTCACTCCTTTCATATTGCTCCTTCCTATATCCTTCTTCCCTGCCCCTTCTTCCCTCCCTCTCTCTGTCTTTTTTCACTCAATTCCTTTCTCTCTTTTTTTCAACCTCTCTCAATATCTTTCTTTTCATCTCCTTCCCAACCCTCCACTTTCTCTCTTTTTTCTTTCCCTGTCCTTCTAATTTTCTCACTCTATCCATTTATATCTATATCTCTCTCCTTTTCTCTCCCTTTCTTAATGCCTATTTTTCTCTAGCTTTATTTCCCTTTCTCCTTCCCACCCTTTCACCCTCCCACTTTCTCTCTCTCTCTCTCTCTCTCTCTCTCTCTCTCTCTCTCTCTCTCTCCCTCCTCCATCTCTTTCACTCACACACACTGTGTCAGGCATCAGAGACATGAAGTAGCCTCATGTATCAGTTACTAAAGCCGAGAATGAATATGCATGTGGGTTTTGCACAGCAATGTTCCTGCTTGATTACAGTCAGTGGGCCTTTTATCACTTTCTGAGCCTGAGTCTCGCTGGCGTCTTTGAAGGCCGGCGGTGGAACAGCGATTAACACAAACCTCCACACCGAAATACATTATGTTCCTGATGATTCGTGAGTCTGCTGCTGATCTGCTGGTTGCTGTATGTAGGTTATTCCTACAAACAGTAGTGATGTGTCACATGTGGAACGTGGTTTTTATCCGCGTTACAGTTACCATGGTTTATACTTTAGTCATAGAAAACAGGTTCATTGGTCACTAACATAAAAAAATAGCTTCTTTTTTCACTTGGTTCTATTAAGTATATAAAAGATAATCCAGTCATTGTTGTTAACTGCTTTAAATCTATTTCCCCTTTTTTATTTATATTTATGGCCAGAACGACTTACATTTATCTCATTTGGTCAACTGAGCAACTATGGGGCTAAGGGCCTTGCTCAGGGGCCCATGAGTGGCAGCTTAAACTCACCTCCAAAGGTTGTATGAATGAGATAACTGCAGTGGTGGACAGTAACAAAGTAAATGTAATTTGTTACTGTACTTAAGTAGCTTGTTCACGTATCTGTACTTTACTGAAGTATTACCATTAACTACAATACATTTCAAAGTAAAATATCTTACTTTCTACTCAACTACTCAGACATTTTTGCAAAATCAGTTGCTCTTTTTTATTTATGAGTGAATAAAAACTTGGTCAGACAAACACCAAGCCACCAATCAGGGGAGCCACAAAAAAAAAAATAAAAAAAGCAGAACATTTTGAGAATTAAAAATGATAAAAGAAACTCTCAAACTAAATTATTTGTGCAATTTTTTTTATGTATATAAAATGAAGGTTTTGGGTTCATGATCATTTAAATATATATCAATCAACTATATAAAATCATTGTATTAATAGGTGCACTAAGACTAACACGATTAAGCAAAGAGTCTTGTGGCAAAAGTGATAATAGGAACATTATAGCCACAATAAATCATAATACTTTGGATTCTTAAGTACAATTTAAAGCAAGTACTTTTGTACTTTGACTCAGTTGAAAGCTCTGGTATTTGAGCTCATGACATTCGGATTCCAATGTCAAGTCAAGTCAAGTTTATTTCTATAGCGCTTTTCACAACAGACATTGTCTCAAAGCAGCTTTACAGAAATCAACAGTTAAGGTGAACGGTGTGCATTTATCCCTGATGAGCAGCCGTGGCGACTGTGGCAAGATTTAATGTGGGAGAAACCTTGAGAGGAACCAGACTCAAAAGGGGAACCCATCCTCATTTGGGTGACAAGATCTTTTGGAGCTCAGTGGAGGATTTTTGCATGAAATGTAATAGTGGATTTGGTGATTTTGATTAATCAGGCAAGGTACAAAATGGCCTGCCTTCCGATGGCCACTAGATACCACCTTGCCATATTTATGGTTCCCTCTCCAATTCATTTTGTACCTTGCCCAATTGATCAAAATCACCAAATCCACTATTACATTTCATGCAAAAATCCTCCATTGAGCTCCAAAAGATCTTGAGGAAGTGTTTGCAATAGCTGTTTCACTCTATATGGAACTGAAATGGTATGTTACTATGGTTACGGTTGTTTATAAGGCAGAGTGTTAATATAAAGCAGCACGCTGATTAAACTGACCGAAAACTACCACTGGTTTGAACCCACTAGCTCAGTGGGTAAAGCTCTGATCAGTTACTGATTAGAAGGTTGGGAGTTCAAGCCCAGATACCACCAAGCTGCTATTGGTGGGCCCATAAACAAGGCCTACTGTATAACCCTCTCTGCTCCAGCTGTTTTATGTATTAAGCTGGGATTTATATGTGACAATTATAAGCCTTTCTTTCAGCCAATCAGAATCAAGGCTTTAAAAAAAACATGGCATGGAATGTTTTATTTATGCAATTATAATGTTATAACATTCAACATGATATTCGCAAGGGAACCAAAGAAGAGCCGATGTTCCAAAATGCAAAGCAGCTCAATGACAATGGCTGATTTTTATTTCTTTTTTGTAGCACAGATGATGAGTGTAATGGTGTTTACAAAGCTTCAGAAGAAGATGAAACCTTGACATATTTGTGGTCATCCAGAAAGACTGAAGAACAGGAGGTGAGCAGGCCTGCCAGACACATGGACTTTCGCAGCGCTGCATTGCATTGTTTCGGCTGTAGATTAAACAAAATAAACTAATCAGGGCTGAACAAATACTGCACCACTATCAGAGAGTAGTCCAAGAGAACTGTGGGTAATGTAGGAAATCGTGAACCAGCACATTGATGGAAGAAGGTTAAAGAAAGAAAGAAAAAAGAAAGAAAGAAAGGAAGGAACAAAGAAAGAAAGGAACAGTAAATAAAAGAAAGAAAGAAAGAAAGAAAGAAAGAAAGAACGCATGCAATGTCAAATGTTTTATATAGAAAAGAAAGAAAGAAAGAAAGAAAGAAAGAAAGAACGCATGCAATGTCAAATGTTTTAAATAGGAAAGAAAGAAAGAAAGAAAGAAAGAAAGAAAGAAAGAAAGAAAGAAAGAAAGAAAGAAAGAAAGAAAGGAGGATTTCATGAATGAAAGAAAGATGCACAGTATACAATGCCAAATGTTTAAAATGGAAAATAAACAATGTTTTCAAAAAGAAAAGAAAGGGAAAAAAAGAAAGACACAAAGCGTGCAATGTCAGATGTTTTAAATCGAAAAAAAAAAAATTTTAACAGAAAAAAGAAAAAAAGAAAAAGAGTAAATCACAAAACTTGTCATTTCAAATGTTCCAAATAGAAAATAAAGAATTTATAAAAATAAATAAATAAATAAAAAAAATCAGGGCTGAACAAATACTGCACCACTATCAGAAAGTAGTCCAAGTGTATTGTGGGTAATGTAGGAAATCAGCAAGCCAATGAAACAAAGTTAAAGACAAAAGAATGAAAGAAAGAAAGAAAGACACAAAGCATACAATAAGTCAAACGTTAAAAAGAATGAACCCCCCCACACACACACATTTCATATGTTCTCCCTTAAAATGTTGCACTTTGTAGCTTCACGTTGAGATTTGGAACACGACCGAGCATCCTGCTATTTGCTATTTGCTATGCAGGCCCACTTGTTTACTTTGACGCTTGCTCTACAGATGCTCTTGAGGACTTTCAATTGGATCTGACTCCATGTGTGTGTGTGTGTGTGTGTGTGTGTGTGTGTGGGTGTGTATGTGTGTGTGTGTGTGTGTGTGCTAATCTGCCACAATTAGTGAAAGCTTGTAAGATAAAGGCTCCATTAGGGAATGTTGTTTTGATGGCTAGCGAATCTCCTTCAGGAAAATGAGCTGCGTTTATTTATTTATTTATTTTTTATACACCTTTGGGTATTTTCTTTTCTTTTTTTCCTCTGTCGTTTCTAAAGATCCAATAAGCATTTTAACAGCAGCTGTGCGCCTCGTGTAGACGTAATGGATTTTATATCGGCTTGTCATTTGCAGTGTCACAAGATTAAAAAGCTGTTATTTTAATGTAGTTTGGAAAACAGATGTCCAGGAAACTGCTGCTGGCGAAATAAAGCAACAGACAAACAAACAAATAAAAAAAAGAAAAAAAGAAAAACTCTCAAAAACCTATATAGCATATTTCAGCTGTGTTTTCTTCCTCAATGATTTTGAAATGTCTTTTTTTTCCCTATAAGAAACACCACCATTCGTATTTATGCCCTTTAGAAAAACACACTATGTGGCGAGTAACTTGAAAACGGCACCATCGCAGAGGCAGGAACGAATACTACAATAAATAAATAAATAAACCGACCAACAAATAAATAAATAACAGATTCAATTATTGATCAGAACCTGACACGGTGGCCACCCTTATGGTCTGACTCCATCAATATTTCCCATACAGTTTAACACAGCTGGGGTTCGAGGCCACACATGAGTGGTCGATAGCCACTGATGTCGATCCACCCCCCCAATCATCCCCCAACAACACACACACACACACACACACACCTACCCACACACTGCGATTTTATATCAAGTCTTCTCCTGCCTTTAAATTATTGGTTAATATCCAGCAGCAAATTGTTATATACTGCAGCAGCAAATAACGTTTGCCGTCCCACAGCACAGAGGTCCTGAGTTTGATCCTGAGCTCGGGTCAAGTTTCTTTGCATATTCCTTTCATATTGTCAGGCTTCCTCCGGGTTTGTTGGTTTCTCCCAAAAAACTGTCCCTGGGTACAAACCAGGCATAACGATATGAGTGGTGAAGTGAAGAACACTGATGATCTCTTCATCAGGGCAACTTTTAGTGGGTGGATTTATTTATTAGGCAGCAAGTGAACATTTTGTCCTCAAAGTTGACGTCAGAAGCAGGATAAATGGGCGAGCGTAAGTTTGACAAATTGTGACGTCTAGACGACTGGCTCACTGCAGCTCTTGTGGGATGTTCCTGGTCTGCATTGGTCAGAATCTATCAAAAGTTCTCCAAGGAAGGAACAGCGGTGAACCGGCGACAGGGTCGTGGGCAGCCAAGGCTCATTTATGGGGAGTGAACGCTGCCCCGTGTGGTCAGATCCAACAGACGAGCTCCTGTAGCTCAAACTGCTAAGAAGTTAATGCTGTTAAAGCTCAATTGTTCAGGACAGTTTTGGAAGCAAAAGGGGTGACCAACACATTATTTGGCAGGTGATCCATATATGTAGACCTCCTTTCATGATTTTATAGAGGCACATGCATGTTCCTTTTGTTTCTTTTCTGTAACGTTACATGTCTATAATGTAACAGTATGAAGATTTACTTTGACCAAACAAATAAATAAATGTTTCAGTTAAATTTCATCAAAAAATCCCTTACCATGAAGAACAGCATTACACACTCTCTGCATCTGGACAGTTCAGCTGAAATTCTTTGCCGTGCCTCTTGTAAAACTAAATCCAAAAATGTTCTTCACTAGTTGGAGATTTCTTTCTTGTGATCCAGTTCATCCCAGAGCCATTCAATAGGATTTAGGTGTAGTAACTGGACAGGCCATTTCATTAGAGATAACACTCCAGATGACTGTTTCCTCTCTAAATAATGTTTACAGAGTGTACGCTTCGGCTCATTGTCGTGTTGTACGGTGAAGTTTGTTCCAATGAGCCACAGTCCAGACGTAATTGCAGGATGTTGAAGTATTAAATGGTAGCCATGTTGGTTCAGGATTCTTTCACCCTGTAACTTTCCCTGCTCCAAAACAACCCCAAACCATTAAGCTTCTTAAACCTGTTTGACTGTGGTGGTAAGGCAGTATGATCACATCTTCTCTAGTGTTTTCAATCTTACAGAAGGACGAATTGCTGTTAAATTTCTGAGTTCGTTGCATATAAAAAAAAAAAAAAAAGGAACATGAATCTCAAAAGTTTTTTCAAACTTTTGACAGGCATTGTAAAAAAAATACACACATTTACAGCATTTGCCAGATACCCTTAACCAGAGTGACTTACATTGATCTCATTTATACATTTGATAAACTATGGGGTTAAGGGCCTTGCTCAGGGGCCCAGGTGTGGCATTTTGTTATGGCTGGAATTTAAGCTCATGACATTCAGATC
Organism: Silurus lanzhouensis; assembly: GCA_039877035.1. NCBI lineage: Eukaryota > Metazoa > Chordata > Actinopteri > Siluriformes > Siluridae > Silurus > Silurus lanzhouensis. The sequence goes on from JBCEWE010002368.1 coordinate 1,636,986, forward strand.
CAAAGTCTAATGCCTTAACCACTAAGCGACCACACACAGAGGGGTTGGAAAATGAACATTAAACTGAAACACTTGTTTAGACCACAATAATATATTAGTATGGTCAAAAGCCTCATTTTGCACCCAATAGATTATCAACCAGAGGGTATTTTGAGCCATTTCTCTTGCAGAACAGTGGCCAGGTCACTACGTGATGGTCGTGGAGGAAAGCATTTTCTGACTCGCTTCTCCAAAACACCCCAAAGTGAATCATTAATATTTAAATCTGGCCACTGTGCAGGCCATAGGAGATGTTCAACTTCTTTTTCACATTCGTCAGTCTTGCTGTGTGTACTGGTGCATTATTATCCTGATATAGATCCATCAGGGTACATTGTTTGAATCTCAAGGTCTGCCAGAATGGTTCAGTAGTCCCTAGTGCTTCAAATTTTGGCACGCAACAGTCTGGTGGAGCTTCTACACACCGCAATTCTCCAAGATGCTTGAATGCCAGTGATGGTGAACTCATCAGAAAACAGTAAGGTTTCACATTATCATATAATTGTAAAATGTACATTTCACAACTAGCTCAACATCTGAGATCATTATAGATTCAACACCCGCGTCTTAATGCCAGAGCCTTTAAATATTAATTGACAGAAAAAAAAACAGCATATTTAGAATGTTATTGTAAATGCTGATTAAGAAATGTTTATGAAGTGGTATCTAACTGGTGCTGGTACATCTCTAGATGGCTCGGGATCTTCTCTTTGAATTTCCAAATTTTTTATAAGATACACAACCCGTGTGGTTCTGGCAAACTCTGTGTCCCATTATGGAGATTTCTGGGTCATTCTGTAGTCCTCCATAGGTTCTTTGCTTCTTAATATCATGTAATTACTATGTAATTACCCAAGAATTAGCCCCATCCTACACTTTTTACAAGATAATAACAATAAACACAGGCAAAATATTGACAATTCATTTTGACTGAAATTCTTCTTCATGTCCTCGTTAGGTGTCTTTTATGTGCTTAGCTGCATCACGATCGATTTCTCTTCAAATTCCGCCTGCAATTGCCTTGCGTCTCAGCTTCCTGGCTTTCCCACTGATATGCTCATACAGAGGGAAAAAAGACATACCCATCATCCCCTGCAGCAAAGTGTCCCTCCGCTCCATGCTGCCCGAACTCTGACATTCGTAGCCCTCCTCCGTTCCATTAAAAAGTAATGGCTCTGTGTGCTGCCATAATGGACAACGCTAATACCCTGTGTGTATGACTGTGTGTGTGTGTGTGTGTGTGTGTAGGAGTTTGCTGGGGTGCTCATGCTGTGTGTTTGCCTGGAGGGCTGAATATTAACAGGCCACCCAGACTCATACCCCCAAGGCCTGAGTGACCTCCATGAGGTAGATGATGGGCATGATTACACATTCTTAACCTGTATCTCAACCAAGGCAGCTTAGCCACGTGAATGCCAAATGACCTGCTTTGATGTCTGACCACAATATGGAGGATATCAGATGCCCACCCAATGGATTGAAGACTGGAGGCAGATTTTTGTTCCAGTTAAACAGATTTCGTCAATCTTACTGTACCACTGAATGTCATACAGATTATAACACATGGAATTGAACTTTACTATAAGATCTTCTATCAGTGTGTTTATTGGTCATGGTGGAGGTGGTTGGTCTGTGGGGGGTTGGAGGACGTGGTAGCTCAGTGGTTAAGGTTCTGGGCTACAGCTCAGAAAGTCAGGGGTTCAAGCTTGAATAGTGCCAAGCTGCCTCTCTTAGGGCCCTGAACAAAGCCTTTACCCGTTTGTGCTCCAGGGGTGCTGTACCATGACTGACCCCAGCTTCCCAACATTGCTGGGAATTCAAAAAAATCTTTTTCTTTCTTTCTTCATTTTTTAAATGAGCTGTATACTTTTTGATGCTTCTAGAAAAGTAAAAATCAATAGAAAAATTGACCAATAGACGAATTTGTCCATATTTCTATATAAAAATGTTCCTCTTGTAGCTTCTATTGAGGAATTTGAGTCATCAAGCTATTGATCTCAGCCGCTACTTGATGCAGTTTTGTCCTAGCAATCGTTTAGAGTCGTATTTAATTAATTTTTGTGAAATGAACACAAGCTAGTTTCTGCCCTTCCTTCACCTGTCTAATTTTTCTCTCTCGCTTTAATGGTAATAAGAGCTCTTACCTCAACCCTATAGAACACCTTTGGGATGAATGTGAACGCTAACTGAACCCCAGGCCTCCTCACCTCACCTACGTCTGACTTTACTAACACTCTTTGTATGGATGAAATCTCTACTAATCTCCACAAGCACACTTCAAAATCTAGTGGAACATCTTCCCAGAAGAATGGAGGGTATTCTAACAGCATATGGGGATAATAAGGTAGAAATCCCAGCTTGTCATGTTATTGAGAAACCACAAAAGGTGTAACCTCATAAACTCTGTTATGAAACATACAGACTGTAAAACGGTGTGAAAAAACTGGAAACCCATTTCAGACTAAGTCCCCATTTGCTCTTTTAAACTCTTCTGGGAAGATGTTCCACTAGATTTTGGAGTGTGCCTGTGGAGATTTATTCTACAAAGTCAGGTACTAAAGTAGGTGAGGTGAAGAGTGCAGATCCAATTCATCCCAAAGGTGGTCTAAAGTAGGAGAGCTTCCACTCCAACCAACTGAAAGCATATATTCATGGAGCTGGCTTTGTGCACGAGGACATTTTTATGCTGGAACAGGTTTAGGTCTTATAGTTCAAGTTACAGGAAAATGTATTGCTACTGCATCTATTGATGTTCTATACAACTGTATGCATCTAAGATTCTGGTACCAATCAGGGGAAGAACCACAAAGTCAGGTGCCCCAATCCTTATGACCATATAGGAATGTATTTATTATCACTCTTTTGTCTTATATAGTGGCATAATACACATTAAGTCCCAGTGAATGAGCGGTTGCTATAGCAACGATAATGAATTCGAATAGGCATAATAATATAAACCCCATACATTGCAGAGATTCTCCTGTAATAGTGCCATTACATCACTTCCACATTTAAACAAATCCATTCCGCAATGAGGCTGTAACCAGACTGAAGGTCTCGTCTGTAATTAATGACTAGTCGATTGAAACAAAGTGCTGCCATTTGTCTCTCTCTCTCTCTCTCTCTCTCTCTCTCTCTCTCTCTCTCTCTCTAGGCTCATCTCATTCGCTCTTCTATGTAGTGACTGTGAATGCCACCTTCTCCTTTACCACAGTGTGTGTGTATGAGTACACGTCTGTCAGCCTGTCATTAATTAAGAGTCGCAAGCAAACGCTAATTTACACTGAGCCTGTCAAGCACACATTTCTCTCTCTCTCTCTCTCTCTCTCTCTCTCTCTCTCTCTCTCTCTTTCCTTCTTACTCTTTCTCCCTTCCTTCCTCCCTCCCTCCCACACTCCCTCTCTCTCTCCCCCTCCCTTTCTTTCTTTTTTACTCTTTCTCCCTCCCTCCCTCCCTCTTTATTTATCTCTTTTTCTCTCTCTCACTTTCTACCTCTCCCACACTCCCTCTCTCTCTCTTTCATCTCTCTCTCCCCCCTTTCTCTTTATCCCTTTTTTTCCTCTCTCGCTCTTTCTATCTCCCTTTCTTTTCTTTCTCTCTCTCTCTCTCTCTCTCTCTCTCTCTCTCTCTCTCTCTCTTTCTCTCTCTCTCTCTTTTTCTGAGGTATTATCCATCACCAACTGTACTTTAATGTGCAATTATGGAGCTGCTTAGGACAGATTAAGTGTGTGTGTGTGTGTGTGTGTGTGTGTGTGTGTGTTTCTCTTCTTACTTCTTACTACATGTCCTCATAACACCATCAAGTGCACTCATATGTGTGAAAGTGTTCAGATTTTTTTTTTCTTGTGAAAATGTGCCAGTTCTGTCAAAATGGGTTTCAGTCATTTTTTTTTAAGCATATAACGTCTGAAAATCTTGTACACGTCTCTGTCACACTTCTACCGGTCTCCTGCCCATCTGCTGCGGTGTATAGCTGTGGTACGCTTTTTTTCCCCTCACAGATGCAATGGTGAGACTGACACATATACTAAGCTATTGTAACATTCTGATGCCAACTTTAATGAAACAGTCCATGTTTTATTAGAAGGAATGTTTTATTTTGTAACCCCAGTTCCAAAAAAGTTGGAATGCTGTACAAAATATAAATAACAACAGAATGCAATTTTCAAACAGATTGAAAATCTATAAATCCATATTCTATTCACAATAAAACAAAACAACAACAAAACACATGCCCAATGTTAAAGTGAGAGTATATACCATTTTAAGGAAAATATAAGGTCATTTTGAATTTGATGGCTGCAACAGATTTGCGGCAGGACCATGTTTACCAATGTGTAGCATCATGTCTGCTTTGAGACAATGTCTGTTGTGAAAAGCGCTATACAAATAAACATGTCTTCTGTCTGTATACATCTGGGAAATGAGTAGAGCAGTTGCTGAAGTTTTGGGAGCGGAATGTTGTCCCATATGTGTCTGATACAGGATTCTGGCTGCTTAACAGTTCTGGGTCTCCTTTATTGTGTTTTTTATTTCATAATGCACCAAATGTTTTCAAATGGCAGGCCAGAGTAATTTTTTTTTCTTTCAGTTTTAACATTGGATATGTTTTCTATGATCTATTGTAAATCAAATATGGGTTTATTGACATTTTAAATATGGGTTTATTGACATTTTAAATATGGGTTTATTGACATTTTACACAGTGTCCCAACTTATTTGGAATTGGGGTTGCATAAGTATCAATCCTGGGCTGTATTACAAAGCCAAAAAAATGACGATGTGCCACACCATGATTCTCATCACTTATAAATCTGTGTAAATACAAAAAAACAGAAATACCAATTTGTCAACTTTCCAATAAATTTCTTTGTATTTCTTTGCATACTCATGTGTTAATCAATTCCAATTGCAAATAAATACTCTAATTTCGTGACTGTCTTTAAAAAAAACTAAAAATGCAACAAAAAAAAACCCAGTAAAACAGTGAAAGAGCATCTTCCAAACGCAGCTCAATCTTTTGGTTACGCAGCTCAGTCATCGCAGTTCGTCAGCTACCAAACTACAATCACTTACTCCTTTAGTATGGTGCTATTACTTTTGTCCAAATTGCACTGTATAATCGCTTTTAGTTTTTAGCATTAATTTTAGATAATTTTTCTTCATGCTAGTGGGAAGTGGTAGGTCAGTGGATAAGATGTTGGATGTCTGATTGGAAAGTCATGGATTTATATCCCAGCACCACCAAGCTGACATTGTCTGGCCCTTGAGCAAGGCCCTTAACCCTACATTGCTCTGCTGTATAACTGAAAGAACACTGTACGTCCCTCTGGATAAGGTCATATACCAAAATGCTGTAAATGTCATTAATAAACAAGTTGCATTACATTTGTGGAAAATAGCACAAACTATCAACTATAGGAGTGCCAATAATTGTGGCTCACATACTGTATATTTAGCAAAGATATTTCTACTTCTGATAAAACTGGCTTGTGTTTTTGTGGTTGTGTAATATCCATGGTAGCAAAGCATCTTTGTGAATATCAAATCAAGCAGCCTATTTTAGGGGGTTGGTTAAGGCTTTGGGTTACTGATCAGAAGGTCAGGGGTTCAAGTACTGCTATCGCCAAGTTGTCACTCGTGGGACCTTCAGCAAGGCCCTTAAACCTACGTGTGCACCAGGGGCGCTGTACCATGGCTGATTATGCACCCCAGCTTTCCATCATTGCTGGGATATGCAAAGAAAAGAATTTCACTGTCCTGTGGATGACCGGACTCTGTGGCCAGACTCTGTGGGTGATATATACAGTATATATCAGGCACTGATGTAGGTGAGGTGAAGAGTCCTGGTGCAGTCAGCATTCCAATTCATCACAAAGATGTTCAATATGGTTGAGATCTTCCACTTCAACCCATGTAAAGCACATCAGATTTATTGCCAAGTATGTTTGCATTTACATGGAATTTGTTTTGGTGACAGAAGATTTTTTAAGATTTTTTTTTAAGATCAATACAATAAAATAAACTAAAATAATAAAAAAGAATAAAAAAAGTGTTCACATTTCACTTTTGTTGTAATAATAATACAATACAATACAGAAGTAAATAAGTTAAAAATGGTATTGGACATGTTTTTGTTATATTTTTATTTACTCCATATTTTCATGGAGCTCTCTTTGTGCACAGGAGTATTGTCATGCTGGAACAGGTTAAGGTCTTAAAGTTCATCTGAAGGGACAATTTCGGTTACCACATCCAAAGGCATCCTATACAACGGCATGCTTCCAACAGTGATAACAGTGTGGGGAAGAACCTTTTTTAATATATAATCCTACTGTATACACACACTGCCTAAAACAGAACACAAGCCTGTTGAATAAGTGTGAGGGAATCTATACTCACACACACACACACACACACACACACACACACACACACACACACACACACACATAGTCTGTGAGTACAGTGTGCGAGTGAATGTGTAGCTACATGGCAGTTAGTGTTGAAATGCTGTGTGACTAATGGTGACATAATGGAAAGCCGATCTGCAGCAGCAGCTTATAATTCATTTACAGGAGACAAAATCTCTCTTTTGCTGCATCTTTCTCTTTCTCTCTCTCTCTCTCTCTCTCTCTCTCTCTCTCTCTCTCTCTCTCTCTCTCTCTCTCTCCAACTCTCTCTTCCTTGCTCTCAGTCTGTATCTGTATCTCTCTCTTAATCTCCCTGAACTTCTCTCTCCCTTCCTTTCCCGTTCTATCTGTAGATCTCTTTATCTCAATCTCTCCTGTATGTCTCTGCTAGAAAACCTTCAAGACTTTTCACTAGTGAATCCCGACCTGACCCGAATTCATTTTATAATGTATGCTTATGATGTGATGGTGAACAAAATGGACCCTCTTCTCCTAGATCTCTGGTTTGCTGTTGATTTATTTATTGATCGATATTTAAAAGCACTTTTGTATTTCACCTTGGATAAGCACGTCGGCTAAATGCTCTAAATGTGAATGTAAATGTATTAAGGCAGGGTCCAGGTGATAAAAGATTTGGCTGTCCAAATGCTATCGCACAATCCAATACTTATGCAAAACTTCTGAAACGTTTTGTGGACTATGTTTGGAGCAATCACATGGTGGCTTCAAAATAATCCATATCCTTCTTTTCCTGTCACTTCCTGAGGTTCCAGTGACCCACTGTTCCTGCCCCTCTTCCTTCCGTGGATCTTTCAATGCAACCCAGATGAGGATGGGTTCCCTCTTGAGTCTGGTTCCTCTCAAGGTTTCTTCCTTATGCCATTTCGGGGAGTTTTTCCTTGCCACAGTCGCCACTGGCTCGCTCATCAGGGACAAACTTACACTTATAAAGAACATATTAATTTTTTATCACCACAATATCTGTGTAAAGCTGCTTTGAGACAATGTTCATTGTTAAAAGTGCTTTAAGAATAAAAATAAATTGAGTTTAATTGAATTTGCCAGTGTGTGAGGATAAGCAAAGTCTAATCCATTTTCCTTCCTAGGTGAAGGCCATGAGTGTGAAACTTCTGAACTGTTTCAACAGGCTTGCTGTGTCAAGCATTGCAGGCTGAACAAGGCGTAACAAGCACATTGCGTTTACAATATACGACAATGCCACAAAGCCTGAGCCTACCAAACACTTTTATGGAATGGGTTTTACAGCCTGTGCTCAGCTTACAGGGCACTGAAAAGAGCATTATAATTTGGACAAACCCCTCCCTAAGCAATCTGTGTCTAGGAGCAAGATTACTGCTTCTATTTCTCCAGGCTTGGCTTCTCATTTACCAGGATAAGCAAGAATAGGTCTAAGTATGCCAACTGACCAGAAATATAGAGGCAGATAAAAGTCAATTGAGAGAAATGTACTGAAGACTTTAAAAGCCATGTTTCCCGCTATACTACTGACCAACTTTATAATTGAAGATTTGGTGCAAATTTCCTTCCCAAAATCATGAACAACTCCCAGTGGAAAAGAAGACCCAAGGTTAAAGAACACCTCTACACATACCTTCATCTCCACCCTGACTATTTAGGGGTATTGTATAAGAGCTCTCGATCAAAAGAATCTTTAGTGGTGACTTTAGTGGTGACCACAATGGCAAACAATATATTCTGGTTTAAATGGACCCTCATTTAATCTGCCCATTGCAGGTTCTGTGGTTTACCAGGCACTGAGTTTCACTGCTTCAGCAATTTCCACAAACCCTTTTGGAGGTTCAGGACCATCATATAAATAACCCCAGATTTGATCAATGCATTGAAATTGTAACCTGCTAAAGCAGTAGCAACAGTAGAACACCCAGCACAGGAACAAACACCTTGAAAATGGCTTATCCACCAATATAGAGGACATGCTGTCCTTCTCACTCTTCTGCTCTCACTTTTTGACTCTCAGTATCTTCTTTCTTACTTAATATCTCTCCCTCTTGTCCTCTTGCTCTGTCTGACTCTCCTTCTTATGTAGAGTTCTATATCTCTGTCTGGCTCTGTTAAAACTCGTTATTACAGTTTTTCTCGGTTGCTTTCAAGCGTTTCTTAGATCAGATATAGAAATTTCAAACCAACTTGTTTGACCTCCACATTATGCAGTCACTTGTGCACATTATAAAATTTCCTGGAACAAAATGCGAATGCTTTGGTACATTCGTTTAACTGATTGTGTACAAGTGTCTGCTGTTTCCTACATTATCAATTGTTTATGGCATGTTGATCAAAATATATTACGCTGGTTCTCACCTGAATAGGCTTAACCACCAAAACATCTGGGCATCATTTCATTGCATAATTCAGAAAACTACTTGTTCAACCTTTACATCATTTAGTCATTAGTGCACATCATAAGATTATTTATTGTTTCTTTAATTAAATTGCGATCGCTTTTGTACATTCATTTAACCGATTGTGTACAAGTTTCTGCATTATCGGTTGTTTATGTTCATGTTAAACAAGTCATTGAATGCAAAATGGTTAAACCAGTTGTCATCATCTGTCAAGCTTAAATTTCTATACAACTTTTCGTAAATGTGTCTTGAATTGATGAATTGTGGAGATGAATCTTGAATGTCACTAATGAAGGCGAGTGAACAGCATCAGATTAACCAGTAATCAACAAGTTCTCTAAAACAGGTCAAATCTCATGAATCTCATGAACCTTCAGTTAGTGACGGAGCAAAACACAGAATTACAATTTCTGAAAACTGATGAACAACCAGGAAATGAACAAGCACCAGTACAGTGCAGTAAAAGTGTGAATCCTGTCTGGTCTCCTGCAATCGATATCCGACATACAGCAATGTGTAAATTTGTGCTGCTTAAATTCATAGATGCCAAACAGAAGAAATTCAGCCTTGTGCATTTTCAATCATTGTAACCAAACCGTAATTTACAACAGGAAATACTGAAACTGTGCACCATCATACTGACAACGAGACTAAACATTTTGATGAACTTGTTTGTAAAAAATGACAAAAGGACTTGTTATTCTAATGGCAATGAGATGAACATTGACACAAAAACTTACTTTTAAGAGATGAATTAAGGATTTTGAGAAATGTACAGGCTTTTGTAAGAAATCCATTGTGCTGTGCTGTTTGTATAGATTGTTTTGAGAAATGCATTTACTAATTTCCAAATATCAATGATGATTCGAGAAATGCTCCGTAGCAACTGAGAAAACATGAAACAGTCAACTCGAGCGATCCAAATTACAAGTGGACATCTCTCAGAAGATGCACGCGTAGTGCCAGGTGTGAACTGCTATGCATGCATCTTCTGAGAGCACTTGAGTTTGGATTGCTTACGGGTTTCTGCTGGAGAAAGGGTTCAGCTGCATTTGTGTTTTTAGGCTGAAATGTCCCACAAAATCCTTTCATACACTTTTCCTGTATGGTCTGCTAACAAAACCTATAAACAACCAACAGATGAGACTATAAAAGAAAATGCAAAAAGCAGCTGGATCCATATTTGCCATTTGAGCCACAAAACCCTGTGGAATGCTGCATGTGCACATTAGAAGGGCAGATCGGTGGAAAAGAATTGTGCTTTGGGAATCCACTGAGTAGCCAAAGATACGATACATTAAAGTTACATATGAAGCAGCTACCAATGCGATACGATTCACCCCTATTACGATGCAGTGCGATCCAATTTTCATTGAAAAATATGATACTATTAGTTATGATATTCATAGTTCACTTTTACTTCTTTGTTTCAGACGGACATCAGATCATAAATTTACTTAAGTGTCTTCTGACTCCTAATGCATGGCCCCTTTCACAAACAGGCCTCTGTAGTGCAAATGAAAAAGATTAAATAAAACTTGACAGTCTTTTCATGTTTTGTCTCCAGGAAGATGCAGCTCTACCTCTGCCATGTGACTCTCAGGACACGCCTTGGTCTCCGTAGTGTTGTGATATGTCATATTCACTATATTCACCATTCCTATATATATATATATATATAAAACAGCAGACTTGATGATGAGCAAGTACACTAAGCACACTAAGATAAACTTCTATGACTGTTGTTTTAGGGAAATGTGGATATATATACTATATACACTGGCGATCAAAATTAGACAACAATTTATAAACAATTGAACAATTCTGAAATAATGTCATCTTCACTACCCAAGTTGAAGGAGTTTTTGTCCTGTCTATACCATGCTACCAGAACACCTTTTCCACAAAATAACTAAGGCATTTCCAAAAAAAAAAACATTATTTTTGCAGAAAACAGACTGATCAAAATTAGAGAACACTTTCAGATACCTCCCAGTTATTGGTGTTAATCTGGCACCTGGTGCTTATTTCCTTGATTATTTGTCAACCCCTATTTAACTGGTAGCCTAACGCCTAGTTTCACTGACTCTTCAAGATGGTGGGCCGTTCTAAAGTGACTGAAAGCCTCCGGCAGCAGGTTGTCCAGATGAAGGCCAAAGAGATTAACCTATCAGCCATAGCAAGACAAGTTGGTCATTCCAAATCTGTGATTTCAAGAATATTGAATCTTTACAACATCACAAACTCATTCAAGTCCGCCAAGAAGGCTGGTCGTCCACGGAAGAAAAATACAAGAGAGGACAGAATACTGCGGAGGATCTCAATGGGCATTCGTTTCCACACTGCAGCTGGATTTGCTCACCAGTTTAGCACTGAACAGGGTAAGGATCTGTCTCGTCATACAGTGTCTCGACGTTTAAGAGCATTTGGACTGAAAGCCCACTCTGCAGTGACCAAACCTCTCATTAGCAGAAAGAATCAAAAGGCTAGACTAAGCTTTGCTGAGGAGCATGTTGTGTGGACAGAGGAGAACTGGTCCAAAGTTCACTTCAGTGATGAAAGCAAGTTTAATTTATTTGGGGCCGATGGGAAACATTATGTTCGGCAACAAACTGGAGAAAGACTGAACCCAAAGTGTGTAAAGAAGTCAGTGAAAAGTGGAGGAGGAAGTGTCATGGTTTGGGGCATGTTTTCTGCAGCAGGAGTTGGGCCTCTTATACAGAGTGAATGCAAATGTTTATCAGAACCTTCTTCAACAACATATGGTTCCTTCCATGCGTTCATCACCCAATCAGCAGTGTTCATGCAGGACAACGCTCCATGTGACACAGCAAAACGGGTAAAGCAGTTCCTTGAAACTGAAAACATTGAAATAATTGACATGGCCTGCCCAGAGTCCTAATCTCAACCCAATAGAGAACCTCTGGAAAATCCTTGGTGACAAAGTTATGGCCAAGAAACCCACTACAGTCACCGAACTGTGGAGAAGACTGGAAGAAGAGTGGACCAAAATCACACCAGAGCAGTGTGAGAGACTAGTGCTGTCCTGTGGCTGCAGATGTGCTGAAGTCATTCAGAGCAGAGGCCTGTACACTTCCTTCTAAAGAAGTGAGGAATATTACTGTTAAATATTTATAAATAAATTAAAATAATGTTTTTCAGTTCTTTGTTTTATCTCCTTTCCCTTTTTCTCTGACTCTCAGGATTGAAGATTTAAAGGTTTCTTTATTTGCATCACAAATATTAGCTTTTGTATTGGGTATGGACTTATAAATCAAACAAGAAAATAATTACAGAAATAAAAATAACCAAAAACAAACACACACAGGATTAGCAAAACAGTAAAAAAAAATCTCTGATTTTCAATGCACCATGTTTTTTTACATAAAGACTAGCACAAGAAGTTGATGCTTCAGTGTAACAAGCCGATTTCCGTATGCAGGATTATTTTCTGGATTACCAGAAACTAGCTTCCCTTCGGGTCATATATCAAATTGGGATCAGACTAAAATCCAGGTAAATGATACAGGTTTAAATGCAATCCCAGTTCATTGTAAACGGTCCAATTCCAATTGCTAGGAATGTGTTTGTAGTTCGTAACGATCTGTAGCCATTTTGCCTTTTCCTCCTCAGAGAGAGTCAAACAGGAGGGGAGCTGCAGATGGTGCCTGGTGAATCTGTCCTCAGAAATTGACAGCATCTTGACAAGGCCTCGCTGTTTTCTTTCTCAGTATGTGTGTGTATGTGTGTGAGGATGTAAGTGTGTGCATGTGAACATTCGCAGTACACGTTAATCTCACAGTATGAAGACTCAGAGACTGTCACTGCCACTTTTTTGTGTCGATGTGTCCTCTTCAGAGAATTCGCATGAACGCCGTAAGCCTGAGGCAAGAGGACCAACATGTCATGTCTTTATTATCAACGAACTCAAGGATTGTGTATGATGAATGTTAAAAAGGTCAGATCGCCGCGAGCGGATTTAAGAAAAAGCAAAAAATGCATTTGGAATAGAGATGATAAGTTTCCTCGAGTCCCAAACTCTTTTGGAAACTGCAGAAACCATGAAAAAAAAGAAAAGCATGGAGGTTAGGGAACTGCACCAAAAAAAGTGAAATATATTAAAAGTTAGCACTATATTTGCTAATGGGGCCACAGAGAATCGGAGATCTTTTGTACACTTTTCTGATTATGTAGCTTCAAAATATTGAATCTGATCTTTACACTTCCCTCTAGCACATGCTTGTATATACTGTAGCTTTCAATTCATTACAGCAATGTAGAGAAATTTTTTAAACTTTTTTCTTTTTTACAGCAATTATTACGAAAACAATTCATTAGTTTATGCTAACTCTCATGAAATGCTAATTGCATGGTTAGCACACTGGAAAGGCAGATACACATGTGGGCTAAGAATGTTTATTGATAGAAACAATCCAAAACAACAGGCAGAATCCAAATGTAAAACAGGCCAAGGTCAAGCGATCTGCAAACGGAGTCGAAAGCAAGAGCGGGGAACCAGAAACTAAAAACAAGTACAAAACCCGTGAATAGATGAAATTGGAAAGGATGAACAAACACGGCTAATCAACAATGAACTGAACACATTATTTCTCAGAGACTGCATGCAAACAATAGAGTACATGTACACATGAATTAATTATGGAAGCGGAGACAGCTGTGAATGAGAGAACACATGAGGACTAATATCAAGACAGATGCTGTCTCTGAAATCACTCACTCATTCGGGACACGATCCTGACGTCCTAAGCGGTAATGATGCCCAAATTCCGAACTCATACTATCAGTATTCTTATAAAAGGTTTCACAGCAAGCGGTTTTTGCGCACCACTCCGCTGCTCCATTATAACTAATGGCAAGGGTTCGATACAAGCTCACACTGGTTCCAAACAATCGCAAACGTCCAAGTGTCCTCAACTCGTAGTTCCAAAATTACCCCTTTATCTGTGCCACCCTGTATATAGTGGCTGGAAATTGACTTCACTGTATGGAAAGAAGGGAAAGAAAATCAGGGAACGAATTCGGACACTGACTTAAATTTCATGCGTCAGAGAGGTGATGCGTCATGGAAAATTTCTTCATAAACGTTACACCAACCCTGTATTGAAATCTGTTGTGTTTCGGCAATCAGGAGCTTTTTTTTGGTGTTCATTCGTCACACATTTATTGTATGCTCATAATAAATAAATAAATATTTTATATATATATATATATATATATATATATATATATATTTTTATATTATATATTTTTTTTTTTTTTTTTTTTTTTAATTCAGTTTATTCAGTTTGCACATTTCTTAAATGCCATAATATTATAACCTTCCACTTCTGCACATATCCTCTTCAATGCCATAGCCTTAGAACATCTATCTGTACTTCTTAATGATGGCCACACGTCTCTGCACTGCTACAGCCTTTATATTTATTCACTGTACATATGCTTACATATATATGTTATATGCTGTAAATATGCTACATGTTTATCTGCACTATTTGCACGATTGCTACTTTTTGCACTTCAGGTAGATGCCAAACTGCATTTTCTTCAAGAATCTATCAAGAGAACAAAACAACTGGTTGTTAAAATATTGAATAAAAACAAACATTTTTTTTTTAATTGTTATAAACATTACTGTCTGTCACATTTATTAATTTATTTAAAAACTTTATTTAAGATCAACAAGTAAATGAACATTTAAGAAAATTCTTGCCAGGTTTCCAAAATGTCCACAAGCTGTCTCCAGAGGTAAACGCCATATTTTTGGTTTTGACTAACCTTCTTTTCCTAAAGAGATTTTTCAGATTTTCTTCTTCTCCGTCTTGCGTTGAAGGACAAAGAAATAGTCTATTGGCGAGTGTTCATTGAATGCACACTTAAAATCAGAGTGCATCGTGGGTATAAAAGAATAAAAGGAATGTAGGTAATGAAGTGTCTGAATTCACTCATTGTGACAAAATGGGAGACACTTGATAACGTGCGCTAACTAGATCGGGGATAAGACGTGGTTTCAGACACAACAAGGCTTGTAAACTTTACAAGATCAGAAATAAACAAGCGCATGGGTACGAAAAGGAAAAATGGAATGGGGAAGTCTTTTAGGGCTTCATGGTGGCTGGGTTTATGTAAACTCAAGAGCAGGGAGATATTTCCTAACACTAATGAAATACTTTGTTCTTTTCTGGCTATAAATGATCATGTGGGATGTTGTTATATCATTCAAACGGCTTTTCTTTTGCTACTTTTATCTGTTTTGATATGCAAATTAAAGCATATAGTATTTTGAATCTGTTTTAATTGCTTTGTTGTCTTCAAATCTATCAATTTGAAATGAAATTGAAAATGAAATTAGCCGTGTTGACAAAGTTGTGGAAAATGTTTCATGATGAGACAACTGGCATGTAGGTCAAATTGCTTGATACAGAAGTAGGCGATTGTTGGCTCGCATTGTTAATGAAAAATAGCAAGATCTTTATCTCCAATGCTAGAAATCTGGCACGTGAATTAAAAATTGAGAGCCAAAAATTGAGAATCGGAAGAGGTTTAATTGCCAAGAGTCACACACAAGGAATCTGTCATGGTGACAGAAGCTTCTAGATGCAGCAATATCTAAATTCTTTTTAATTTTTTTATCAGTAATGACAAACTGTTAGCACAAAGCTGGAGGCACACAATTGTTTAGGGTGTCTTTGGATGCAGTAGCATAAAATATATCCTTCACTTGATCTTGGGGACCCAAACCTGTTCCAGCATGTGCACATTGGGAGTTCCATGAAGATATACTTTACATAGGTTGGCGTGAAAGATCTTGAGTGACCTGCTGTAGAGCTCTAAACTCATCTCTTGAAAACCAATGGGAAGTGAATCGCAATGAACTGGAACGCTGATTGCACCCAAGGCCTCATCGCCTCACCTACATCAGTACCTGACTTTCTTGTGGAACCCAGAAAGAGGGAAATAGGCCTCAAAAAACAAACCCACCCAGATTTAATTCAGACTCAAAAAAAAAAAAAAAAAACCACGAGTTATTTATATGGGCCAAAAGACAATTAATTAGGAGGTTAGGGTTGGAGTTGGGTTTAGGGTTAGGGCTATGGTTATAACTGAAATTAGGGATAGGCTTAGAGCAACGGTAAGGGTTGTGGTTAGAGTTAGTGTTTAGGGCTTTGATTAGGTTAGAGTTGGGGGTAGGTTTAAGATTGGGTATAAAGTTGGTGTTAAGGTTAGTGTTGGAGTTGGGTTTAGGGCTATGGTTGGAGGTTAGGATAGAGTTGCTGTAGGTTTAGATAGAGTTAGAGTTGGTGCTAGGTTTAAGGTTGGGTTTAGGTTGGTGTTGAGGTTAGGGTTGGAGTTGGGTTTAGGGTTAAAACTATGGTTAAAATTAAAATAAGAATGAGGGTTAAGGTTGGGGTTGGGTTTATGGTTTAGGAGTATGGTTAGGGTTAGAGTTGGAGTTGGGGTTTGATTTAAAGCTCTGGTTAGGGCTGGGGGTTATGATTAGGGTTGCAGTTAAGTTTAGGTATAGGGTTAGGTTTAGATTAAGGTTAATAGGGTTGGATTTTTATTTGTGGCTATGATTAAGGTTTAAATTGCGATTAGTGTTAGGGTTAGGGTTGGAGTTGGGTTTACATTTTGGACTATGAATAGGGTTGGAGTTTAACTTAGGGTTGGGTTTATGTTTATGGCTATGGTTAGAATTAAAATTGAGGTCAGGTTTAGAGTTGAAGTTGAATTTAGGGGTAGGGCTATGGTTAGGTTCGTGTTGGGATTATGGTTAATCCTAACCCTAGCATAGCTGCAATTTTGTCAAGTATTGCCTAAAAAATACAATTTTAAATAAATATATAAAATGTACAGCTCCACAGAGAACATTGCAAAAATGTTGTAAGCCTGGTTGTAAAGATTACATTTCTGTGTGCACATTACATATGTGCAAACTTCAAAACGTTTAAAATGAGGTCTGATGTGTTTACTATCTTCTCATTGTTCTCACACTAACATGCTCAGTCACTAATACTCACTTCTGCGTGTAAGAAAACAGGTTGCAATGTAATGTAACTATTTCTACACGGCATGGTTTGGTTCAGAGCCTGCAGGGTTAACGACACTTTTCTGAGCTGTTTGGTGCCAGTGGGCGTCGTGCTGCATGCCAACTTCCCCACCACCATCTGTGCGCTCGCTACATGTCTCCTGACACCGGCTTTACTTGCTCACACACTAACATGGCCTGAACATCATGGACAAAGCGGGTTTCACAAGGTTCTGGCAAAGCATCACACGATGGTAATGGGACATTTGTGTAGTTTTTGTTGCACTTAAATCTAAGAACTCCTCTGGAAATACTAGCAAATGAATAAAACATCAGTTGACCAGCAATAAGTGACCATCTGTAGCTGTACTGCACAAGAGCGAGCTGCAGCTGGGCAGTGAGGTTCAGCATAATATAAAGGCTCTCTGCCATTGCAATGCCTTTGACAATGAGGAAAAAAACACATATGAAATGTTTATCCAGATCATCTGAACTTGTAAGGGAAGTACATATGGTAATGCTTCACCTACCAAACACTATCAGAATCTCTGACCAGCATTTTAATATATTTATTCTCTTTATATGTGCTTTAATAATATATTTTACTCTTCATTTCATAGCTTTTCTCTCTGTTGCATGCGTCCAGTGGTGTATGTTTATTTTAGAGTTAATAACCAATCAGATTTCAGCCATCATGTGTTACTAGGTCAAAGTAATCTGCCTTGAGGTCTTTAGAATCAACATTATGGCCAATTGAATACTTGAGAATGAAGCTGTTGCTTTAACCAATCAGATTTCAAGTTGGCGACACCAAGGCCATCTAGCAGGTGTACAATCACGTCAGTATTTTAAGGTTATTTGATTGGATGTTCAGAGAGCACACTAGTCAGAGCTCGCAAACTGCATCTGTAGCAAATTGAAAAAGAGAAATGATATTTGTGTGTATTTAAAAGCTGTTTTTTTTATTTCACAATGACTGACAGAGGAAAAGAAATTGATTTGTTTGCAGAAAGACATTAACAAGATGAACTTTTAAAGAAAAGATGGACTTTGTTAGATGAGGTAAGCTAAAACTACAGATTTCCTAAGGGACCATGCATTATAATATATTTTTTCTTTCTTGTTTTCTCTTAATATCAACACAAGTTTTATCACAAATAATTATCTCATACATTTTTCTGTGTATTTGGCATTAAAGCGTGTTCTAGATGCAGCTTAATGGATGATAACCATAACCCTTTGTGTCAGTCTACGAGAAAATTATGTTGTGAAAACATAAAAACAACTTTTGTTATGTCAAAATGATGAGAAAATTAAGTCGTGATCATAAGCAAAAAAATAGGGCTTCTATACAAATCAGTTGAGCTTTTTCATAAACCATATTTACTTTAGTGTTTTCTTTCCTTGTTTGATTTGCCCCCAAAAAAATTTAGCCTTTATTCTAAATCCTCAGGAAAACCGCAATGCACAGAAAAAATGCACAAAAATGCACAGAACATTCAGGGTCATTTTATGAGGTTAATATTGATGCTTCAGCTAAAGACAACGTATGGGAGCAGTGCAGCTGTGGCTACAGTGAAAGGAGACGTGTTGAATTGTGTTCATTGGGATTTTTGCATTAGTAATGACATTCCTGTCTGTGATGCAGTGCTCTGTTATACTGTGTTTCTCTATAATATTAATCGTTTCTTTAGCTATGGTGTCAAAAATGATGGTATTAAGCGGTGGATTGATTGCTATGATATAGAAATCAATCCTGGCCTTATAATCGACATGATGGGAAAATTTTGCACAAGCTAACTATCCTGAAAAATCTGTCTAATCATATTACATTATTAAATATTAAATACAGCAAAACCATTCCAATGCTGGTTCTGTGTGTCAGGTCTGAAGTATATCCGATTAATTTATTTTTTTTGTTCTCACAATTGGTCTGTTTAGTCTGGTGGGCATGAGCATGCTGAGATTTATGATCCCTCTTCGGCCTTAGAGCGCAGCAGACACAAACCTGACTCGTCTGCCATGTCCGGCGACGATTTGTAGCCCGAAACTCGCAAAATCAATCAGGAAGATTACGTCCCTGTCAGCATGAAATATCTGCACTGTTGTTTTATAACCTGCATATGTTATTAGCACTGCCATTGTGAGATTTGACCCTCCTAAATTGCAATGACAGCAAAAGACGCTTCCCCGGTCTCCCGGCATCCCTGCTTTCCAAAGGCAAGGCTGTGTTTTATGTGTCAGTTATATGAGAACATGTTGAAGCAAATAATTTGCCTCTGTTTATATATTTATATATATATATATATATATATATATATATATATATATATATATATATATATATATATATAAAAAACTAAGTTAGTTTGTAAATGGAAAGCGATAACATTTGGTGTTGGACCAAACGCCGGGCTGCTTTTATGAGGTGAGCTGATTGCCAGCTCGTTTCTGGTTTATTGGAGGTTAGGTGATGGATGGGAGAGCGGAGATAGCCAGAAGGAGAGAGCCAGGCTATTGTGATTACATCTTGATTTAGCCTGACACTGGGTCTTGGCTGTGGTTGTTGTGTATGAGAGCTGGGCGGTTCCATTAACTGTCCTGTGTCCTCTTCAATTAGAGAAAGCATCTGTAACTGAGACTGCGTCCTTTTTAAAAGCTGTAAAACTGTACACCAGGTTATAGATACACTCGATGCTGGAGCTGTCACTCTTTAAACACCATCCAAAATATCAGCGACTATGCAAATGTATTGAATATTTATTGAAACATAACTTTTTTAACTTCTATATCGTTAACATGGTTGTCACCAGTGAATTCTTTTCTTCCCTATGGATAACACAGCATATTTGACCCGCTAAGCATAATTGCAATGTTCTCCAGAATTATTGGCACCCCTTCATAAAAATTAGCATTAACCATTGCATAGAATATTACTATTCCACTCTTCCACTTTTTTTTTTCCCACAAAAAAATCTTATTTTTGCTGGTATGATTATATAATCATCAGAGGTAAGAAGTAATGAAGTACAAACTTTTTCACTTCACTTTTTATTTTTAAACAACTTTCTACTTTTACTCAAAATGTTTTAAGCAAATATCTGTTCTTTCTACTTCTTACATTTTCAAACCAGGCTCGTTACTTTAGTTTTAATCTATTTGTTGACATGATCAATATTGCTTCTTATTGCGCACCGTTTTCTGCCCTTTGACCTAATTGTTGTCATTGCATGGCTTTTTCGATCTACCACTGGTGTATCATTTCCAGGCTCTCACACACACCACAGACTTGGCTAGTTTACGGAGCTAACAACAAGCAGAAGGCAACAAGAAGTCTGGGGGTAACGTGGATGAGACAGAGGGAGTCAGTGATGTTAACATGACTGAGAACAGAGACTTTCCTGATCACCTGATCATCATCATCATCTTTTCTCTGCTTGTGTTCTATATGGTGGATGTTCAGCCTGGGTACATTTATTAGGTAATAAATAAGAAATTCCTTTGTATTAATACTGTATATAAATATGACATGTGGTCCAATTCCCAGCACATGTCAGAGCCCAAACGTCTTTACTTTAACTTGAATGAAAAAGTGTAGTCAGAACTTCAACTTTTACCAGAGTCTTTAAAACATAAATAGCTGTACTGAGTGAAGGATGTGTGTATATATGAGTCTGAATTTACCTCATTTTGAAGACCTGCTTAGGACCAGATTTTTATTAAGTGCTGATATATAAAACTGTAACATTTAATGAAGGTGCCCTTTTTTATTTTTTACACGAATTTAGATGTAGCAAAATGATTATAAAGGATAAAAAATGTAAAACACATTGTTAAAATAAATAAATAAATAAATAAAAAAGTACATTCAATTATGTTTTATTTGTCCTAGGTATTTCTTTTGCTATCTTTAAACATGTCCTTGGTTCCCTGGTTAATTATGATGATGCTGCCCACATGTAAATCATGTTCATTTTTTATCAACTAAGATTTTGTTTGTTTTAGAAATATGAAAAAAACAAATGATGAAATAATTGTAATTTTATTGCAACTAATAGCTTCTTGCCATCTTATTTGCTTCAATCTTTGACTAATTTGGCTTCTTTTAACATTCCGGCTTCATTTTAAGAACTAACAAGAGAGTGACAGGGAATGGGAGACTGACACATGCAGTACCCTTTTCTTAAAATGTTATGCCACACATAAATGTACTTGTCACATGTACATTACAGCACAGTGAAATTCTTTCTTTGCATATCCTAGTGAAGCTAAGGTCACAGATGATACAGCAAAATGATTAAGAGCCTTGCTCCAGGGATCAAGCAATGCAGCTTGGCAATACGGAGGACTTGAACCCTCAACCTTTTGACGAGTATCCCAGAGCCTTAACCACTGAGCAACCACTTCCCTTTATACCTCAGACATGTGTGTGCTTAGAAACTCAACATTTTGTGTGTGCTCAGAAAAAATATAAAGCCATTATGTCCTTTTTTTGTGTTAAACATGATGAGGGAATGAAGAAAACACGCAAAACAGACACAATGTGTTTGTTAATCTGCACAAATCAGTTAATGAGGCTCATGGATGTATAAATCTATGGAGCTTCTAAATCTTCAAATCGAATCCAAATTAAACCGTGGCTGTGACATCTCTAATCCACGTACCATCCGAGATATTTCTGGCTTGCCCATGTTACAGCTAAACTGAGCTTCAGCAGTCGCTCGAGCATGATGCAATAACTTGATCCCATCAAGATCGGCCTGTTTCTTCCGCACGCCTGATATAAGCTGCTGTTTTTCAAACTGTTTGTTATCGGTCCTCCAGAGGATCCTGGCAGAAATCAGGCCAAATTGTACATGTGCTGATCCTGCGTTCATTATTGACCGATCCACCAGGGTACTGAGCTCACTAAGAGAAGACCAGGACACTCCAGGGGACGACTGTAATGACAGTCCGCTCTAGTATATCATTAAGACACAATGCAATAACTGTCTTCATGAGGATGACAATTCAGCCTGAATAGGATCCTATGTGAAAAGATGTGAAAGCCTGTTTCAATGTTGTGCCCTGAAATTGCAGGAAATTGCAAACCCGTCATAATCGATGAATAATATATGATAAGTGAAACCGAGTTCTACAAATGGATCCACCATTATATGACCAGCACAGTGTGAAAGAACCCATTCCATTCCTCAAACATGGCAAAATGCCTCATAAATACATGCATAATGCGTAATATTAGAAAGATACAAAGAAAGAAACACTTCTTCAATTGCTTTTTTATTTATATTGTATTTTTTTGGCTCTGCAATAAACACTTTGCTTTATTGGGAAAATATGATGCTTTCAGGCAGAAACCCGGTTCAAGGCACCAAGTTTGTGAAGCCAGTGACCCCGCATCCATTAGCCAGAGTGGGCTGAAGCCGAGGCTGGACGGGTGAGCTCCGAGTTCATTACAACCTCCTCATTAAAGCCATTGATTTATTCCTTTGGCTTTTAGCGAAGCCCACTCGCACTTCCCCCTGCATTTCCATCATGCACAGTTTCCCTCTGAGGTGAATATATTATACAAGAAGTGGATGTGCCACTTTGATTTGTTTATTTTGCGAGTGGTGTTAGGCCTGTAGGAGAATGACTCATAAACCATGAATGAATCAAAACCGAATTGCATTTTGATATGCGTGCCATTTCTGAAACAAGTTTACCTGATCTGTGATTGTGCTTCCAGATTTTCCAATAATTTTGCAGCTAGTATTCTCAGCATGGAAAAGAAAACATTCATGGAAAATTAACTGAATATCCAAAATTTGGAAGATCCTGGTCATAATATTAATGCCAAATCTGTCTGGCTTGGTCTTCTCTGAGAGTAGTCGCTTTAATCTTTCACAAACTATAAGCCATCCTGGGTTATATAATCACCTTTTCCTTCAGTCATCTTTCTCGTGCTCACCTAAAGCCCAACATGCTCCAACACCTGCCCCTTAAGGGTCTATCAAAACTTACTTTTAATATCTAAAAAGTCCAAATTCTCTCATCAGGAGGTTTACAAGCTTCATATTCTAGCATCATGAAGCCTCTAAGATCCTTGTTGTTACTGTAGTCTGCAAGCCCCTTATACCATTAAAATCTCCCATCCTATAAGACCTTTCAAAGCTCAAAAACCAGTCAAAGGTCTACAAGAACTTACTTTTGATATGCAAAGGTCTAAATGTTTCAACACCTACCAACCTGAGGACTTCGATCTCCATATTTTAGCATCCCAGAGCCTGAAAGATTCTTTTTGAGCCATCCTTCTATACTGTAGTCTGCAAGCCTACAAGACCTCCATTGAAATCTTCGAAACCTTCTACAAAAGGGGTCCAAGCAGGGAAGGGTAGTATCTATATTACACGTATTTCAAATGCCTAATTCAAACATAAAATAGTCTTTTGTAATTTGTATTTAATAGGGTACATGAAAATGGCTTCATCTTTTTGTATTAAAATACTTTAGTGTTTAGTATTTTTTTAGGTTTAAAATACTGTAAAAAACTTCTACATGATGACATCATAAAAAAATACTATTGCATGATGACATCATAAAAATTAGTGCCTACTCAGTAGTTTTCACAGACTTGTTGATATCAAAACAGAAAATGTATTCATATGGAAGAAGGTTGTAAATGTAAGAAATGTGCATATTGATCATTTAATAATTGTTGAAATGCAAAAAATGTTTGTTTTGAACTTCCAAACAAGTGTCCAGTGATTGATCAAATTCATATCTGATTGCCGAATTTTGTACCCTAATTGAAGTAGCTGTTAAGTGGGCTCATGATTTTTGAATACCGTTGCATGCATGACTGCCTGAGGCATAATATATGATTATATTTATGATTAACAATCAAATAATTAATTACTTTCAAAACTAGGTACTATGAATACAGGTGCCATCTTCTAATGAAAGACTTGTTTGTCATTGATTTGGTGTTGCTGATGCAAAGTAGTACTTTGTTACCAAACACAAGTAACTAAATTATGATACAATTATGAGTAATTGGGAAACTGTTAAACAGTTGGTTACTTTAAAACGAACCTTTCTTCTGGGGGATCACATGAATTATGTATGTGAATATTTGATCTGTTAACTGGTTACATAGTGCATGTCAGTTTTATTGCATGAAAAGCTGTTGCTATCAAACATTGTTTACTTTAATCAAATGAGTCGGTGTAATGGTAAAGAAATATAAAATAGGCCAATTAATGGAAGGTTTGTGAAGAAATTTTATGCTCCCATGTAAAAGTATTTTTTGAGTATTTTTAAAATACAAATTCATTTTACTCCATCATGTGGCTGCTGTATTTTATAGTTCATTTTGATACACTTAAAGTTACGGTATTTGGTATTTTATTTAAAAATATATGTTGATGTATCTTTGCCCAACCCTGGGTACAAGACTCTTCTACTGCCATCATTAGGTATGCCAGCTTCTAGCCCTGCCATGCTAAAACTTTCGATTTCCATGCTCATTTATCCAGTTATGCAAACAGCCAATCATGTTGTAGAAGCACAAAGCAAAAATGGTGCAAAAACAACACAAAAAAAACCTGATAGAATGACAGTTGTGTTTGGAATCGCCTTGATAGAAAAGGTCAAAACAGACATATCTCCATATCACTCTGTCCTGTATATCTGCCTCTTTTAAACCATCCACCTGCATATCTTTCCTCACCACATCCATAAACCTCCTCCTTTGCTTTCTCTTTTCCATGCTCAGCATTCTTCTCTACATGTACAAAACATCACACACTTACACCAGATGAACTGCAACAGAAGAAGACCACATCAGACTCCACTTCTGTCCTGTGGTGGATGAAGTACACAAAACATGTAGTAAAGATACAGTAGGTAAAATATGACTCCAGTAAAAGTGCTAATTTTTAAACTTTCACTTGTGTAAAAGTACAAAAGTATTTGCCTGCAAATGTACTTAAGCATCCAATAGACTACGATTTATTATGGCTATAATGTCGTATAATCTTTTTGTCACAAGACTTAGTTTATGTGAAAAGTCTTTAATTTTATTGATTTTTAATAAGAAACATTGATAGATTTCAATTCAAATTATCATGAGCCCAAAACCTTCTTTTCAACTACATCAAAAAAATCGTGCAAATAAGGCCACGGGTGTTGTCGCAAAGTTAGATTCAGGATTTTTTAACATCATTTATTAATTTACACTCAAACCCACTTATCTCGACCAATCATATTAAGTCGACGTTTTTAAAGTGGAACCGCCAAATTCTCGCTTTGTCCTAGCATTTTTTAATCGGTTATGTCGATTTTTTTATGCCGCCGAACCCTAATATCTTGAGCACAAGGGGGGCAAATTTGCCACTTAACGTCAGTTATGTCAGGAATCCCCCTGCCACGCCCCCTTTGGCGGTGGCATTCCCTGAAGCACCCTGCTTCTTCTCCCTTGCGTGCCCCGCCCACACAGAGCTCCTCGCAGTCATGCTGATCACACACACCTGACTCTCATTCACTCACTCATCCCATCTCCTATTTAAGCCCCTCACCTTCACACACACGTGGTGCGTTATTGTTTGTGCATGATCCTATGCGTTGGTTCATGGCGGTCTGTGTAATCGCGTATACGTATCCCGCTACGTACCCTTCTTCTCGGATTTCGCATTCTCTTAACGGCACCCCGGATTACCCCGATCCTGCTGTTTTACATGTTCACGCTGTCTGCACCACGTTTATCCGTTGCTGCCCAGCGCTGCGCTTTCCATAGCGCGGATCCGGGATTCTCTACACGAACTGTCTCTGCTTTTACAGAACTTCGTGGACCGCGCTCTCGGAGCGCACCACTGGATATTACTGCTTCTCTACAAGTATTGGTGGATTATCTCCTGAGTATTCTCAATAAACTTTGTTTGCGTTTACTTAATCAATCAAATCGCGGCAATGCTGTTGTGTAAAAAAACCTCTAAAAACACGTGCACGCACATTCTGTTTCTGATTATAATAACGCACATCATGTACATAAAGTCATTTCAAGCACGTTAATATATTGCCGCCATATTGGTTTTCGTTTGTCTCGATCATCGGTTATCTCGACGCTTTTTGGCGTCCCCTAGGCCGGCGACATAACCGGGTTCAACTGTATTATTATTTATTCATTCATCAAAATGTTCTGCTTGCTGTTGAACTTATGCTCAACTGTATGACGGTGATAAGTAGATACACCAAGCGCCAATCAAAACAAGTTCGCTTGCTGTGTACTTGACCGTTTTTTATCCACTCAAAAAAAAAAAAAAAAAAAAAAGGATGAATAATTTTGACTATTTTTTGACTTTAATTTTGATTTTCCTCATTCTGATATTTAATGCGAACATAAACTGAAGCTCATGATCTGTATCTGCATGATTTATACATATATTGTACCACTGCAACATGATTGGCTGAATGGGTAACTGTGTACAGTAAATTATCAGGTGTACAGGTGAAAGAAACTTATCAGTGAGGCAATGTACAGGACTGTGTTTCTGGATGGTTATAGAGCCTAGGTACATTAAATAGATTTATATTTATGGAATTTGGCAGATGCATTTATCCAGAGCGACTTACAGATGAGCAGTTGAGGGCCTTGCTCAAGGGCCCAGCAGTGATAGCTTGGTGATGTTGGAATTTGAACTTGTGATCTTCCAAATGGTCTAAAGTCCAGTGTCTTGACCACTAAACTACCACTTCTCACAGGAATTTAATTTAAATTCTGCGTTCAAATCACAAAGAAATACTATAAACGAGAGTAGAAGTGATACTCACTTCTATATAGATGTGTTACACTGATCCGTCCTGTGATATCAGTGCTGTCATGCAGATGAAACAGGTGATTGGGATTATCACAGTGCTGCAGCATAGGTCGAACCTGACAAGCCTGCTCATTTAAACAAAGACCTAAGTAAAAATGGTTAAAAAAAAGAAAGAAAGTTAAACAGCCGAGCGGGTCCCACCTCTGGGAGGAGTTGTCACCGGCCGACTTTTGCCTCACAGACATATCAATCTGAGTCTGGCAGACAGATCGAGCTGAGGGCTGAAGCCATGCTGTGAGGAAAATGCTTTTACCAAATAATGCCTTACACCCTGCTGCCTTTGTTTTAGCCCCTGACAGACTGCTGTGTATGTGCGAGCGAAAGAGGAGGATTGTGGTTTCTTATCAATAATGCCACAGAATAACAAATAATGTTTTTTGCCTTCTTTAGAGTTTGATATACTATACTATATCTGTGCTTTTCAGTCTTGGTTCTTGAGCACCTTTGCTGTGTTTTGGTTTGCCTGAACTTTAATCTCACAAAGGGTTCAGTAATGAGCTGATAAATCGAGACTGGGCAGAAAACAGCAGTCAGGCTTCCATCACTGTTGTTTTAGGGAAATGTGGATTTCGAGCATGACTGAACAAAAGGGAAATATCCATGGAAAGTCTGTAGGTAAATTTTTAAAAACACATTTTTAAAAAATACATATACAGACGCTCACCACCTTACGGTCGAGTTACGCTCCAAACGAGCCTTCGTACCATCAATTTGTTCGCAAGTTGTTACTCTGTTCGTTATTGACTATGCATATCTCCTAATAATGTAAGAACTTTAAATACTAATAAATAACAAATCTAAATAATCCAAATGCTGTATACAATAATTTGTATGAAGTAAAGTAAGGACAGGTTTGCTCGTATCTGCGAAGTGAATTTTTTTATAAAGTGGGGAACTGGCCGATGCTAAACTGCCACCCAGATGAGGACGGGTTCCCTTTTGAATTCGATCACTCCCAAGGTTTCTTCCTGGTCCTGATAGTTTTTCCTTTCCACAGTCACCACTGTCTCGCTCATTAAAGTTAAACATATACGGAAAAAATTTATAGGCACTAAATAAAAATTATTCTTAACTTTATGTAACCTCTTTATCTCTCTAAATCTGCTTTGGGGCAATGCCTATTGTTAAATGCACTATACAAATAAAACTGTATTTTATTAAATTGAAGATATACAGATAGTTTACAGGTACTGTATATAAGGATATACTGGAATATGCATTTGAATTTACAATGATATTCACTTAGAAATTATACACTATGTACAAGGTGGAGCAGAACTGCATGATGATAACAGTGAAAGCAATAAAGCAGCAGTTCAGAAGGGCAATGGTTGCAGGGTGGTGTGTGTGTGTGTGTGTGTGGGTGGGGGGGTGGATGCTGTAATTCAACTTTTTCAATTATTATTTTTCCTTACTATGTTCCACTTGTACACACTGCACCCCTTTGTGCAAAATCCCTCAAGGGATTAATTGCATATCATCATTTTTTAAATTACTTACGATTTAAACCCCTGCACAAGGTCAACTATTATTCTAGTACTATGATTAATTTTGCTGATACATGAACTAATCTTGCCTACTCTGTATTTCCACTCCATTGTGTTCTATACTGTGGGGCCTCTGCCTCATAAAAGATGGAAAGAGATACACATACATGTACATTTTCTTCTCATGTACATTTACATTTGCGGCATTTAGCAGACGTCCTTATCCAGAGTGACGTACAAAAGTGCTTTGAGTCTCTAGTAATGAATAAATCAACACTGGTACACAAGATTACAAATTTAATATAAATATTACTCTTGAATTCTACAAACTTGGAAAGTGCTAATTTAAGTGTTTCAGGAAGAGGAAGGTCTTCAGTCGTCGCTTGAAGATAATCAGGGACTCTGTGTACGGACATCTAGGGGAAGTTCATTCCACCACCTCGGTGCCAGAACAGAGAAGAGCCTTGAAGTGTACTTACCTCTCTTCTCAGAGAGAAGGTGGTACCAGTCGAGCAGTGCTGGAGGATCTCAGACAGCGTGGTGCAGTGCGAGATGTGATGAGGTCACTGAGGTAAGATGGTGCGGGTCCGTTTTTGGCCTTGTAGGCAAGCATCAGTGTTTTGAATCTGATACGTGCAGCTACTGAAAGGAGAGCAGCAGTGGGGTGGTGTAGGAGAACTTGGGCTGATTGAACACTAACTGTGCAGCATATGTACTGTATATCAATATGAAATTTATTATATGGACCAAAGAATTGGGACACCTTATTTTTTTGTTTGTGCTTCTTCCTTTAACTCTTGGGATTAAATTGTATGGGATGGATCTGGATGCAGTAGCATTACATTTACACATCACTTGAACTAAGTGACCCAAACGTGTTCCAGCACAATATAAAATCTAGAAGAACATCTTCCCAGAAGAGTGGAGGTTATTACAACAGCAAATGGGGACTAAATGTGGAACAGTATAAAAAACACATTCACCAATCATATTTCCAGAAAATTTGTTTCATACAGTGCATTAGCTTTTTAGCAAAACAACACGGACATGAACGCGTGACCCATACTGTAAAGAGTGTGTATGACGAGGATGAAAAGGATCATGTAAATCATGCGCTATTGCTTTCACCCTGACCCCAGTCTGAGATGTTTTCCCAGTTATAGATCTATGGAAGAATTTAGGGTGACATGTCAGACAGCACTCTCTCTACCTTTATTCAGGAAGTACATTATTTTTTAGAGATGATCCAATTTATCCATCCAATACATTTCCAGAGTAACTCATCTATGCTTTAAGTGCAAAAAAGCTTTTTTTTAAAAAACACTGATATCTTGTGCAGTGCTTCTTTAACTTTGGAAAGGTTTTAATGGTTTGAGTGCATATGCATGCATGTTCCTTTTGTTTCTATGCTACAAACTCAGTCATTTAATGATATGAAGATGTACTTTGATCAAACAAATATATAAATGTCCAGATGTTCCACTTTATTTTCATTCAAAAATCCTCCCTTAGCATTAAGAATAGCTTTACACACTCTCAGCATCTGGACATTTCAGTTTCCCCAAACATTTAGCCAAAATACTTTGCAGTGGATAGTTGGAGATTTCTTTCTTGTGATCCAGTTCACCTCAGAGCAGTTCAACAGGTGACTGGGCAGGTCATTTCATGCTAGATATCCCACCAGACGACTGCTCACGCTCTAAATAAGGCTTAGTTCAGATGGACGCTTCGGCTCATCGTCTTGTTGTATGGTGAAGTCGGTTCAAATGAGCCGCAGTCCAGATGGAGTTGCATGGTGTAATGGTGAAGTATGGAATGGTTGCCATGTTGGTTCAGGATTCCTCTCACTTTGAAGAAGTTTGTTTTATTCCAGAAAGATCAGAAATCTCTGCTGGATATGTCATCCAATCTCTTCTTTGATTCTGGGATGCCACATTGCTGCTACCCAACAATTTATTATAATGCATGTGTAACTGTTCCTGTACGATTTATTCAAGAGTGACATCTATTTTTTCTCTAACAGTGATATTTATTAAAATAGAATTTTTTGGGTTGGGTCTTTGGTTATTTTCTAAAAATTGAAGCATGTTGTTTTGGGGAAATCAGTACATCACTTATTTTTGGGCTGATGGCATATACCACATAAGAGCATAAAGTAATAAAGTGTACCTTTTTATAGTTGTATCTCTATCCAAGAACATTTTATGTCCATATTCAGGTCTATTCGATTCGAGTCGGTACGATTT
Source organism: Silurus lanzhouensis (assembly GCA_039877035.1). NCBI lineage: Eukaryota > Metazoa > Chordata > Actinopteri > Siluriformes > Siluridae > Silurus > Silurus lanzhouensis. Next base: position 1,667,459 of record JBCEWE010002368.1, read on the forward strand.
GTTTTGCTTATAAAGTCGTAAAAAAGTGTATAGGTTTAGTGCTTATAAATCCTATTCCACACATCTGTACATGCAGTGCCATGCTGTTCTTTGGTGGTGACTTTTATTTGCTAACCATTTGGCAATTTTTGTTAACATTAACATATTTCTTGATGTCTACAAGGAACAATACCCATCATATGCACTAAACTTGGAATCCTTCCCTGTCTACATGGTCATTTTTGTGCAGAGGGACCTATTTTATTTCTTGTCAAAAAAAATAAAAATTAGAGCAAGAAGCTCCTAACCATCCGGTCTAATTTCTACTCATGGTGCTTTTATCACATGACGCCAGGATGAAGCCGCTCTTATCGCTGACCCACGCTGCCATGTCGAATCACTTGAGGCTTCTTCTCTTCTACAAGATCAGACCGGAATGTGAAAGCACTTTCTCCTCTGCCTCAGGGTAAGAGGAGAGGAGCCATTTGTGCGAGTCCATTTCAGCTCGTGCGCCATTTCTTTCCATTAGGTATGCGATGTGAAGCTCGTCGATTTGGACCACTATCCCGAGCATTACCAACTGAACTGCGGTCTTAAGCTCTTCGGCCTAGTTCACAAAGACCTGGGAGATGGTTTTGAAGCACTCGGATGGCTGCAGCAGGGACATTTGGGACATGATTAAATGAAGGAAAATTAAGTTGCCTGTTAAAGCTAGCAAAGATCCAAAGCCAAGTTCATCCTTTACTAGTTTTTCTGTGAGGAGATTTTTCTTGTTGGAAGGAGTCTCCAGTGCCAGCACTGTTACGTTTGCTCCAGTTAGAGGTAATTTATTTATAATTCTTTGCTAGTGTTAACCAGGTAGGATTTCACAATTGTGAACTATGCTAATAGTGGTCTTAAAATCATAAAATAAACCGATGTGATTCCTGAGAAACATAGCACGTATTTTTACTAGTTTGCACGTATTTTTAAATTAGGTTGCTAATCCAGTAAGTTAGCGAACAGGATGAATTCGAAGTAAAGGTTCAGTCTATATAGACAAATGTTTTTGGGCACTTAAGTGAATTTTCATGTGGTTGTGGGGTAAGGAGTCCTGGGGTGTTGCTCCAATTCCACCCAAAGGCATTTAGTAGGGTTGAGGTCAGAGCTCTATAACAGGAGATCTTCCACTCCAGTCCATGTAAAGCATATGTTCATAGATCTGGCTTTGTGCACAAGGGCATCATTATGCTGGAACAGGTTTGGGTCTCTTGATTAAGGTGTAAGGAAAATGTACTGCTACCACATTCAGAGACATCCTCTACAACTGTCTGCTTCAATATTTTGCACAAAAGAATAAGAATCGGAAAGAGCTTTATTGCCATGTATGTTTGACCAAAAGGATTTTTTTTTTTTTGGTGACAGAAGCTTCCAGAAGAAATACAAAATAATTAAAGTTATTGCACATTTTTAATAAAGAAAATAGAGTATTATTGCACAAAAATTACAGATTTAGATTAGCAACAGTGGTATTGCACGTTTTATTTTCTTGCACAATGGGGAGAGCGTAAAAGTTTGGGGAAGGATTAAAAAAAATGGCTGGAAAGTCAGGTGTCCCCCACACCATCCACACCTCTACACAGACACTCTCTCGCTCACCCTCTTTGTACTCGTTGAAAGTTGTAGATCAAAGAGTGCAGCCCGCTCTGCTCCCAGGCTCGAATTAGATTCATGCCTCCTTGAAAGAACAGAGAAATTGCCACGATGAAATCTGAAGGTCATCTCCAGCCCCTCAACGAACAAAATGCCGCCTCCATGTGTCCGAGGATAGGTCTCCGTGCTGGTGCTCTGACAAAAAGGAGAACAAGAGAAGAACAACAGATGAGGCAATGCAATCGAGCTCCAGGTGGTGGGAGATGCTCTTTTCACCTGCTGCTCTTTTGAAGTGCTCAGGAAATGAACAGAATACGGAGTCAGATTTCATAAAAAAAAAAAAAAAAATACATTTTGAGGCGGAAAAAAGGTTCATATATATATATATATATATACATTGATTCAATTCTGCATGACTTTATATATATTTCTTTCATTTCATTTCATTTAGAGGTGAGTGTGGCAAGGATAAACTCTCTGGGATGGCATAGGAAAAAAAACCTTGGGAGGAACCATCCTAAACATCAAATGTCCTATCATTATAGTTCCCTCATTGTTAAATTGTGCAGTGATAGGACCTGAAACAAAGAACTATTCATGCAACCTGTGCTGCTGAGTCATTGTAGCAGACTGTTATTATTAATTACAGTCCAAATTCATACTCAATTTACTTAATTTGCTTAGTAACTTCATGGATATTTAGCTTTATGTGGAACCAGCTGCACAGAGCGGTCTCCAAATGAGGAGAACTCTATCCAGATGGAGGACGTCGGGTTGAATCGGGCAAATCTGAAGAGAATGAGAGAAACACTGATCACTGGTAGTTCTAAAAGTAGTTCCATTAATACAGTTATGTACTCATTCAAATGTTTAATTGTTACTGTAGTAATGTCTAATACACAGATACATGTTTGATGCACAGTGACTCGAAACACTTCATGATTTTTGAGACACGTATGTTCTATTTGTTTCTATCCATCTGGACTGCGTACTTCCAATCTCTCTAAGCATTATTTAGCTGGATAAAGTCCGCTGGAGTGTTCTATCTATCATGGAATACCTTCAAAATACTGTAGTTTCATCACAGATTTTGTGGCAAAGACCTGAATAATACCCAAGTATTGAAGCATGAAAACCTGTCTTTAACTTTTCAGCCCATGTAAACATTCCCGTGTCCAAACACGATAATCATGAAGCTATTATCGCACTAACATCACGGTTCACAGAAACATCAGCTAAGAGCTTTACCATTACAGACACCCAGTCTTTACTCTTCGCCACCATTCATTGCTAATCTTTCATTTTCTGTAATCAGTGCATGCTAGTCCACAATAGCACTGAGTGCCGGAGATGATCTGTCTTTAACCTTGAATTTTTTTTTTTTTAACTCGGTGTTTTCCAAATGATCTTCAAACGGTTAGAGGCGCACACTCTCTCGGCAAATCTCTAATAAAGCGGAAGCACATAATTATCAGGTGTCTGCGGAGAGCCTTGGAGGCGTTAGCTTTAGCCCTTTTTCCTGCGACCTAAGCCACGTTTTACATTTATTTCTGCTCGGATAGATTAATGAACAGTAATGACGCTTGTCCTGTGCATGCCATTACAGCAAACCCCAGTCTCAAAGGCAACACGTTCCTGTCCTTATTCCACATATACTTCATTCCTGCTGCAAGGGAAAATCTATAGTAATATTTATGCTAGCCAATTAGCCAATGGCAACATGCCAAACTGTCTGTTGTTACAATGACATCACCCTAATCAGTCAATAAGTTGTCTTTCTGTGTCCTTGCCTATTTTAGAGCTTAACGAATCATAAGAAATGCTGACTCCATCTTATATAAAGAGTGTAAGGATATTGTAGAGGTCACATGACAGGAATTGATTTGCAAATTTCATTAATCGGCTAAAGCCCCCTGTAATTGGCATCCCATTAGTCGACCAGTAGAGCTTTATCTCTGTTCGATGTGTTTGGGATCTCAAACTGCTTTCTTTAGCAATGAAATGTCAGCTTGTTCTTCTTCTCCTTTCAGCTGCTCCCATTAGGGGTTGCCTCAGCGGATCATCCGTCTCCATACTACTCTGTCCTCTACATCTGTCTTTTTCAAACCAACTAACTGCATGTCTTCCCTCACCACATCCATAAATTCCCTTCTTGGACTTCCTTTTTTCCACCTTCCTGGTGGCTCCATCCTAAGCATTCTCCTACTGATATACCCCATGTCCCTCCTCTGCACATCTCCCAACCATCTCACTCACACCTCCCTCACCTTGTCTCCTAAACGTCCTACATGCGCTGTCCCTCTAATAAACTCATTTCTAATCCTGTCCATCGTTGTCACTCCCAATGAAAACCTCAACATCTTCAGCTCCACCTACTGTAATTTAGTCAATGCTACTGTCTCTAAACCATACAACATCTCAGGTCTCACCACAGTCCCATAAACTTTCCCTTTCACTCTCGCAGCTGCTCTTCTATCACAAATCACTCCTGCTCACTCTTCTTCAAATCACTCTTCTCCACCCACTCCACCCTGCCTGCACACTTTTCTTTACTTCTTTAACACACGCTTATGATCAAACTCTTGATGTCACCCAAATGAGGATGGGTTCCCCTTTTGAGTCTGGTTCCTCTCAAGGTTTCTTCCTCATAACATCTAAGGGATTTTTTCCTTGCCACAGTCGCCACGGCTGCTCATCAGGGATAAATACACACTATTCACCTTAACTGTTGATTTGTGTAAAGCTGCTTTGAGACAATGTCTGTTGTGAAAAGCGCTATACAAATAAACTTGACTTGACTTGACTTGGCTCCATTACTTATTTAATGTAACAATAATGTCAAGTCAAGTCAAGTTAATTTCTATGGCACTTTTCACAATTGACATTGTCTCAAAGCAGTTTTACAGAATTTAAGAATCAAGGTGAGCAATGTGTATTCATCCCTGATGAGGAGCCTGGGGCGCCATCTTAGTCACATAACAAAAGACTGAACGACTCAGACCAGAGGACTCATGAGATTAACTACTCAATTCTGCATACACTGCATAGCATCTATGGGAGACATGCGATAAGAAAAAAAACAACCCTTTTTGGGTTTTGAACAACCCTGACGGTAAAATCACTGTAACACAGGTTGCTTTTACACTTGGCATTAAGATGCGATCATGGTGATCCAATCAAGCAGATCGGATTATCAGTCAATTAGGGCACGTCACGTTTATACTGACTTCTCTCTCTGGATAGCCGATCGGATCTGTCTTTTCCGTGCAATATATAAATACGTCTGCAGAAGATGAACCAGGTTTAGACCTGAAGAGGAGGGTTTAGTTTTGAAGACATTTTTCAGTCACAGGACATTTTACAAATCCTGCAAAATGAAGTGAATGAGGAGGCTGCAGTTAGTAATAAGATGAATAGATTACATTGTGGAAACAGTAAAAAAACATGGATACAAAAATGTTGTCAGCTGTGGTGGGAAAAATACGTGTTTACATTTACATTTGAGGCATTTAGCAGACGTTCTTGTCCAGAGCGGCATTCAAAAGTGTCTCTAGCTATGAATAAATCTACACTGGTACGCCAGATTACAAACTTCATATAAATCAGCCTACCAAGCAAACTTGGGAAGTGTTAGTTTAAGTGTTTCAGGAAGAGGTAGGTCTTCAACCGTTGCTTGAAGACAGTAGTCCAGTTTTGAAATGACAGGAGACTGAACAATCACCTGGGCAGCCTGTGTGGACAGAAATGGTTGAATCCTTTGAATGTTGTAAAGAAGAAATGAAGAGTTATTCGAAAATCTTGACCTGGAGATGAATCACCTAAGATGACCAGCAGTTCTTTTTTGCTGGGGTTGAGTTTTAATTGATGAGCATTTATTCATGAAGATATGTCCGTCAAGCATGCCAAGATCTGAACGGAAGCTGTGGTATATGAGGGAGGGAAAGAAAAGATGAGTTGAGTGTCATCAGCATAGCAGTGGTAAGGAAACCCATGTGAGGACATGACTTCAGGATATGATTTATTAATAGAGAATGAGTGGTTCTGCAACTTTCCACTATATTTGTGATGTACCCCCAGCCTTGACTGTACCACAAAACCACACAGCTGTGTAGTGGTAAAGAGGGGGCATAGTTTTGTGTGACGTTGATCTGCGAATACAGACTTGATGGCTGGATTGCGTTTACATTACATTGAGATCTGTCACAATGTGTGCTCATCAAAATCTGGACCAGGACACGCAGATAGGATAAAGGTTGATCTTAATTGTAAATGCAGCTGCAGTGTCATAAAATCCAGTTTAATTCAATCCGATGTAAATCGTTTGAATTGTGGTGCAGTAGGGTTCACTTACAAGCCTCACAAGAGTTAAGGTTTGATCCAGACTTTTGCATTTTCTCCCATTCCCTTTGAGCTTTCCGGGTTTCCTTTCACCTCCCAAACCATGCAGGTAAATAACTCTTAAACTGCCTGTCGGTGTGACTAAGTGTGTGAATGTGTGTGTCAAACTGGCTTCTCTTCTAGGTTGTATTCTTTCCTAGCACAAGACTTTCTCAGGATAGACCCTATATACATCATAAAAAGGATCTCTGAAGAGGATCATGTGCTTCCCGAAGACAAATGTATTTTGAGACATTGAATTTCTAAAACCTGTGTGTAACAATGTCTTGATGTCACGCAAATGAGGATGGGTTCCCTTTTGAGTCTGGTTCCTCTCAAGGTTTCTTTCTTATAACATCTAAGGGAGTTTTTCCTTGCCACAGTCGCCACGGCTGCTCATCAGGGATAAATACACACCATTCACCTTAACTGTTGATTTCTGTAAAGCTGCTTTGAGACAATGTCTGTTGCGAAAAGCGCTATAGAAATAAACTTGACTTGACTTGAGTTGACAATGTACCCATTGATAATTAACAATTGTTTGATGCTAATTTGGAGGCTATAGGTTTCAGTTGCTCGGTATAAGTAGTTGCCTTGTAGTTTGAGTCCAAAACCAATCATCAGACACTCTTATAACATCTTGTGCCAAAACAACTCTTTAAATAAATCCAGGTATTGCGATTTCATAAATGTCGGCCATGTGCTTGAATATAGGCAACAGAAGGAACAGAAATAATTATAACATCTCAGCGCTGGAGCATCTGCTGTCATTTGAATAATTCACAGGTCATTTCCATATCCACAGCTGTGTCAGTATGCAAGCCGTTATGTCATTACGTGAACGCCACCGTTATTCATGTTGTGTATGAGAGTCAGGAGCGGTCACTCCTTCTCACCGAACCACCAATGAAACTGATGAATCCATATTGAATTCAGTTATAATTGAATGCATTTTGTGTGTGTATGTGATGTTCATTAACAGCAGGCTAGGTGACAGTGTGTGTGACAGCAAAGTAGGCGTATTGGTCAGACCACACTGCCTAGAAAAGCGATCGATGCTAAAATTGGTGCCACAGTTTGCATCATCTGCTTTGCATGAGCCGCTGCGAAAAACAGCTGATGAGAACCAATGAGAGAACAGAAAGAAAAAACCAAATGAATCAATTCAATAACCAAAAAACCCCTGCTATTAAATACAGATTGAATTAGGATGGTGTTTAGCAACATAATAACAATTTGACACTGGAGACTTCTTTCTTATAACAATTTTCAACAGACCATAATTGTACTTATTTTCTTGTTATAATATGTTATTCAAATAATAATAATAAAAAAATCAGTTTGTTATTAGTTTGAGATTATGTATCATGTCCCCATTGCCTGTTCACTATAGACACAATAATCTACTAAAATACATTACAGAAAGTGTAATATTATAAACCTAAATAAACCTAAATAATAATATAAATATTTGCTCCTGGCAATGTTCCCAGACGTACCACTATAGAAATTATTATAAATCCCTTCTGACCAATCAGAATCGAAAATTCGACAGCGCTGCGATGAGATGGCATGGCATAAGGCCCGGCTCGCATAACGATATTGCGTTCTGCATAGCGTACTCGCGGATGTGTGTGCTCTTATAATCTAATAAACTATTCCATTACACGAAATGAGCGTGCGGCACATCATGCATATGGCAGGAAAGGCTCTGGACACCAAACTGGAAAAGCTCATTTTCTAAACCAATAAGCTGTTGTAATTTTAATGCCCAAAACATCCTGTTTCTCAGGACATTTTGTGTAGCAGCACTTAGTCCCGGATGTTCCTGCAGTATTAGACTACCTCAGACTAAATATATACAGATACAGCTCAGCTTGTTTTGTGCAGTAACTGTTGTAGAATGATCATAAAAGGTCAGTGGAGTCATGATTATATGATCCCTTTATATTGCCTAAATATCAAATCAATGTCTTTTATTGTGTTTAACCACTCACAATACCAGAATTATCCCACAAGAATAATACAAGTCGAGAAGCTTTTATTGTCATTTTTACCATATACTGTATAGCTGACACAATGGATTAGAGACAGTGGCATTGAGTAAAAGACAGGAGGCGGAACTGGAGGTAGCAGAGCTGAAGATGTTGAGGTTTTTGTTGGGAGTGACGAGGATGGATAAGATCAGAAATGAGTTTATTAGAGGGACAGCGCATGTAGGATGTTTTGGTGACAAGGTGAGGGAGGCGAGATTGAGATGGTTTGGACATGTGCAGAGGAGGGACATGAATTATATTGGTAGAAGAATGCTGAGGATGGAGCCACCAGGTAGGAGGAAAAGAGGAAGGCCAAAGAGGAGGTTCATGGATGTGGTGAGGGAAGACATGCAGGTAGTTGGTGTAAAAGAGGCAGATGTAGAGGACAGGGTGGTATGGAGACAGATGATCCGCTGTGGCGACCCCTAATGGGAGCAGCCGAAAGAAGAAGAAGAAGACTGTATAGCTGACACAGTACACAGTGAAATGAGACAACGTTCCTCCAGAACCCTGGTGCTTCATAAAACAACATAGAACTACAACACACAACATGAAGCTACATAACAGAGACAACAGACAACACCAGACAGTGTGGGACAGATACAAAAAACATAGAATACAAAATAGTGCCGACCAGTAAACCTACTGGTGCAAAAACAGCATGTAGCAGTATAATATGATTAAATATAAATATAATATGGGTGGTGGAATGGATTGAGATGAGTAATGAGTGTGTGTTGAGTAAGTGTGTGTGTGTGTGTGTGTGTGTTATGTACAGTTCAGGTCTGTGGTGAGGAGCCTGATGGCTTGAGGGATTGTTGCACAGTCTGAATGTGAGCCCCGAATGGTTCGGAACCACTTTTCTGATGGCAGGAGAGTGAAGAGCGTTTGTGAGGGGTGTGTGGGGTCGTCCACAATGCTGTTGGCTTTGTGGATGCAGCATGTGGTGTAAATGTCCGTGATGGAGGAGAGAGAGAGACTCCAATGATCTTCTCAGCTGTCCTCACTATCCTCTCTAGGGTCTTGCAATCCCAGACTGTGCATTTCCTAAACCAGGCAGTGATGCAGTTGCTGATCCTGACTGACTATGGCCTCCCACACAGGAAGTTCAAGCCCAGTAGGCTCAACTTCTCAATCAGTTGCTGAGGGATAAAACTTTCTTTCGGCTTCTCCCATTAGGGGTCGCCACAGCGGACCATCCGCATGTTTGATTTGGCACATGTTTTTACGCTGGATGCCCTTACTAACGCAAACCCTCCCCATTTACCCGGGCTTGGGACCGGCACTAACTGGCTTGTGCAACCCTAACGGCTGGGGTTGTTTCCCTGACCGGGAATCGAACCCGGGCCGCAGCGGTGAGAGCGCCGCATCCTAACCACTAGACCACCAGGGATGATTGTGTTAAATGCTGAACTGAAGTCTATGAACAGCATTCATACATAAGTGTCCTTATTGTCCAGGTGGGTGAGGGCCAGGTGGAGGGGCGTGGAGATGGCATTTTCAATGGAACGGTTTGGACGATACCCGAACTGCATGGGGTCCAGTTAGGGTGGAAGCTGGGTCTTGATGTGCCTCATGACAAACCTCTTGAAGCATTTCATTACAATGGGTGTGGGGAAGTGGATTCGCTTGCCGTGTGTGTGCTTCACCTCTCTGATGGCACGGGACAAATCAAGTCAAGTCAAGTTTATTTCGATAGCGCTTTTCACAACAGACACTGACTCAAAGCAGCTTTACAGAAATGAAGTTAAGGTGAATGGTGTGCATTTATCCCTGATGAGCAGCCATGGTGACTGTGGCAAGGAAAAACTCCCTTAGATGTTATGAGGAAGAAACCTTGAGAGGAACCAGACTCAAAAGGGGAACCCATCCTCATTTGGGTGACATCAAAAGTGTAATTATAGTCTTTAAACAATACAGAACACTGGAGAGTGAGAACTAACATCTTGTCCCCTGCTCTGAAGGCGTAGTCTCTAGATTCCTGCAGCGCACGCACATTTGCGGTCATCCACAGCTTTTAGTGTGTAGTGATGGTCTTGGAGATGGTCACGCCATTAATGCACTTGCTGGTGACTGATTATGTGAACTCCAAGTTGATGGAATTGCTGTTGGTTGCAGCATTCCTAAACATGTCCCAGTAAGTGCACTCAACAGTCCTGAAGATCAGAGGTGGCTCCTGCTGGCCAGCTTTTTCACTTGTTTCAGAACTGGTTTAGAGCGTCTGACGAGCAGTCTGTATCCTGTTATTAGCATAACAGAAATGTGGGGATATGCACAGTTTAGGGAGCACTGATTAGAGATTTGCATTGTTGAAATCTCTGGCGATAATGAACAGTCCGTCGGGGTGAACATTCTGCAGGTCGCTAATAGCCCCATAGAGTGGTAAATTCCCATGGTAAATAAAATAGCTTGCATCTTACAGTCACAAACTCCACTAGTGATGAGCAATAACAGGAGACAAGCGCAGAGTTCTTGCACCATTTTGTGTTGATGTAAACACACAGCACTCCCGTGAGTCTTTCCGCACAGAGCTGCGCTTCTGTCGGCACCAAACGCGGCTAGCCCGTCTAGCTGGATGGCGGCACCTGGAACTCGGGCTAAAGACGCGAAATGCACCATTTTGGATTCATAGAGTCCGCTGTGAGCTACTGTCACGCCACCATCTTGCTCACATTTTCCTTTTTTCTGTTTTCAAGCCTGATAGCTGCATTCTGAGCTCAGAGATATCGACATGAAACCCAGAAAGCAATGTAGGTTTTATGTGCGTGTCTGACATCCACCCAAAATACATGAAGGCCTCATACTCCCATATTTGTGCTCCTGAGATACCAGTCATCCTGTCCATTTCTGATCTTTATACCTGATTCCCTGAGCCATCCTGATGCTCTGATGGAGTTCTCATAAGTTGGAAACCTGCAGGATTTGGAGTGCAATTTACATTTATGGCATTTGTCAGACACCCAGAACGACTTGTAACTAAGCAAATGCGGGTCAAGGGGCTTGCTTAAAGGCCCAACAGTGGTAGTTTGGTGTTGCTGAAATTTTAACTAAGACTCTTCTGGTCTAAAGTTCAATGGCTTAATCACTGCGCTACCGCCTTTCTGGTTAAAATTAACTGTTATTCTATAATGGAATAGAAGTACAATTGGTATGAACAGTTTTCAGTTCATTTCAATTCCATTCTTTTTTATTTGTAGATTGCGTTTAACAATGAACACCGTTACAGAGATAAAGTGTATAAATTAGTTCCTTGTAATTCTAAATTAATCTCTAATGAATGATCTAGTGGCGACTGTGGCAAAGAAAAACTCCCTGAGATGGAATGAGAAAGAACCCTTGAGTGGAACTAGACTCAAAAGGGAATCATCACCCAGCTTTTAAAACGAGTCCAAGAGGGTTTAAAAAACTGTAATTATTTATGGAAAGAATATAAAAGAATAACTGCAACCCTTCAATAAAGACAATCCACCAAATGGCCAATGACCAAGTGAAGAGAAGACTAGCCAGAAACCAAAAGGGGGTGAATACTTATGCAAGATATTGTATAAAGTGTAGCTAGATGTGCTGACAGAGGGAACAAGATGGAGTTGGCTCATCTCCAGTCTCTTCATCATGCTGCCAGCACTCAGGATTAAAAGGTTTTCTCTGGCAGAGCTGCAGTAATCACAGATTTATTAGCCATACTCATCTGAGGCTCTTAGCTCACCATTTCCAACTGGAAGAGGACAAGCGTTGAATTCCATCAGTCCTGCGTCTGTGGAACAGCAGGGAACCCAACACACATGCGAGCTCAGATCACTTCCTATTGTGCATGCTGATACAGGACTGCTTGGTAGGCAGTAAAGCTCGGATCAGGCAGTACCAGAAAACAGGCAGAGGAATGGTTCTGGAATAAAAAAGGATGGGGATGTGTAATTGTATTTACTCAACAGCTCATGCACATTTTTCACTGCTATGGAGTTTATATTTATTTGCTGTAGACTTATCTACTTATATATTACATGCTGTACGAGGGGGTATCAAAATGTTTCAGGACCAATGGTGATAACTGGTGCTATTCTGTTAGTGAAAGGACATCACTGGAAGACGACGAGAGATCAGGAAGACCTTTGACAAGCTTAACCCTCGAAAACGCGTGCATGATGATCAACAAGTATAAGACCATGCTTTTGCCCATCAGTGCAGTTTTCCCATAATGCTGTTTTAATTGAGAAAGAGTGTGTTCTAATTGATACTCTCTCTAACAAAGACTTTTTGTGCTTGGAATCGTACAAAATATTTTAAACATAGCAGAGCCATGATTAGCAAAGAACAATAATCAAGTTTTGACATAGTTATTTCAATGCAGCAACAAAAATCACCTTACATTCAATTTCATCATGTTGTCAGGGGAAAAAAAATTTCCATTTAGAGCAATTTGGATAAAACAACTTCATTAGGCAGCGGCAAAACAAAAAAAAGCAAGCTTCGGTTTGATGCAGATATCTGAAAGCAACCGCATTGGGATGCTTATTCACGCTTTTGTTTGCTATTGCCTCTTTGCAGAGATCTGCAATGATTGTCAGAGCAATTATGAGGCCTGTGATTGGAGCAGTGATTGCAGGGCGAGGAACTGCGAAGGAGAACCTCCTGCTGATGATGTGTAATTACGTACGCATTACACTCAGACGACAGAAATCAGCCTATTGGTCAGCTGATCACGCCGCTCGTCTTCCAGCCACATTTGAATGCCTGATATTAATATTTAATGTTATTATGGCCGAATCATTTTCTTTTTTTTCATTCGGCTGTGTGCATTAATAACGCAGGTGCGTCAGACGAAAGCGTTATCTGATTGGAACGATTATTGGTAATTACAACATGGTGCTGTCAGGTTCTCGATTGATTCCTTTTTTTGGAACAGCAGCGCTGACAGTAGTTTTAACTCTCAATCAAACTACAGGTCTATAATATTAATTTAAACATGTTGCTGTGTCTGTCTCTTTTTTTATTGTGTCCATTACCTACTAGTCAAAATCAGATAATAATGATGATAATAGATGAAATTTTTTTTACTGATTAATGTGTAGATATTTATTTAAACATTTATCAAGTCTCAAAAGTCGGAGGGTAGGGAAGTCTTCCAGGATAGGACTTGGTCAAGTTGTGAAATGCAAAATTTTGATGGAAATTGGAGGCTTGTGGTTAAGACATTAAACTTTGTATCAGAAGGTCACAAGTTCAAATCCCAACTCCACCAAGTAGCCAACGCTGGGCCCTTGAGCAGGGCCCTTAACCCTCATCTGCTCAGTCGTAAATCGCTCTGGATAAAGGCGTCTACCAAATGCAATTAATGTTTCCTAGTTTTGCTTTGTTATAGGAACAAAGGCCACTCTAGCATAAATTATATGGACAAAAGTATACACCTGACTGGTTCTTCTCAAAACTGTTTAGAATGTTCTTGGATGTGGCACATTAGACTTTTCCTTGACTTGAACTAGGAGACTTAAACCTGTTCCAATTTTGGAGTGGAAGGTCTTGAGTGGCCTGCCATAGAGCTCTGACCTTAACCCTATTAAACATCTTGGGATATAAATAAAAGTGTATGCATGGTCTTTTCTTACACTCACATATAGGAAAGTTTCAAAAAGTTTGAGACTGGCTCTGTTTACAAAAAAGTACTTTATTTATCTATGTTTATACGCTATCAGCTTTAAAATAGTCCCCTTGCACAGCAGTACAGCGCTCCCAGTGTTTCTGCAACTTCTGGAATGTTTCCTGAACGTCTTCTTTTTGAAGGTTGTCAAACACCTTCTGCTGTATGCGCTGAATCTGGATCACTGGATGGAGCTTTGAGCTGGATCTTCACTTTGGGAATTCCGCATGAGCAAAATCTGCCGAGTAGGGTGGGTGCGGAAGTAAGATCATGTGGAATGTTTTCTGCCAATCGTCATACAAATGTTGCTGAATGGTTTCGACATTTGCAGGGGTTGAGCTCGTTAAAGGTCTCCCTGATTGCTGGTCATCTTCCAGTGATGTTTTTAAAGCGCTCGTGCCGTTTAAAACACCTTGAACGACTCGTTGCAGCATCGCCGTATGTCAAGCGTATTTCATGTCAAATGTCTCTGTGGCAGATTTGCCATTTCACGCAGAATTTCACATTTGCTCTTCATTCTAACTTGCTGTTCAAGATGAAATCGCAGACGTGGTAACGCCCGTGGTCAGGATAGCACCAGTTACCAGCGCCATCAGTCTCGAAACTCGATACTCTTGAACTTACATAAGAAGAGCTGGATGGAGGCTCAGACACTCTAGGACTACAACACATCAGGACCTGAATTTACTAGTGGCTAAATGTCCACAAATCTCAACAAAGACATTCCAAAATCAAGTGGAACATCTTCCCAAAATATTTAGGTTATTATAACAGCAAATAAGGACGAGGTTTTTGAATGGGATGTTCAAAAAGCACAAACTATGTTATCCGGTAAACAATACTGCTCTACAACTTCAGCGTCTGAATCTGCCATTCAAATTCAACTGTTCAGGCTTTAAATACCTTGGTATCACGGTGACCCGTTCCTTACCCAGACTTTTTCATGCCAATCTCGCTCCGCTTGTGGCGGACATGAAGTCGGATTTTCAGAGGTGGAGCAGTCTACCTCTGTCTTTAACAGGAAAAATCAATGCAGTTAAAATGAATGTTCTCCCCAAGTTTCTTTATTGTTTTCAATCGCTTCCACTATTTTTACCCAACTATTTTTTTGATTCTTTAGATAAAATTCTTTTCTTTGGAGTGGAAAACCGCCCAGAATCCGTAAGACTTTATTGCAGAGATGTAGGCTCAGTGGTGGGCTTGCTTTGCCCAATTTTCAAATATACTACTGGGGTGCACATATCCAAAAAGTGAACTTTTGGTCCAATTCAGCAGAATCCACTTGGTGCAATCTAGAGCTACTGTCTTGTAGATCATCCTCTGTTTTTGCTCTGCTTTGCTTACCTTTTCCGGTCAAACCATCTCAATATACTGACAATCCAGTCGTACTGAACGCACTTAAGATTTGGTTTCAGTTTAGGCGTCACTTTAAATTTAGGGCTTTATCAGCACTAAGTCCCTTGAATAAAAATCATTTGTTTCTCCCGTCACTTTTGGATTCAGCTTTCTCGCTATGGCACGAAAAAGGCATCAAGCAACTTTATAATTTGTACAAAGATGGCGTCTTTAGAAGTTTTGCCAGCCTATCCTTGGAGTATGGGCTGCCTACAGCTAATTTTTTTCGATATCTCCAAGTCCGCAGCTTTGTATCTAAATGCCTTCCCAATTTTCCCTCTGTACCCCCCAAGCAACCTTGGGAGAGTTTAGTCATGTTTACTCCACACCAGCGTAGTTTGTTCTCCCGGATATACAGTTTTATTTTATCTCTTAAAAGCTGTAATACAGATAAAACCAGGACCGCATGGGAGGAGGAGTTGGGGCTGCAGTTTGGTGATGAACGGTGGGAGGAGGCCGTGGATAGGATACGGTCTACCACTTCCTGTGCCCGCCTCAGTCTCATTCAGTTTAAGGTTTTGTAAAGAATTCATCTTTCCAAATCGAAAAAGGCAAAAATCTATCCTGGGGTTGAGGACAGATGTGACAGATGTCATGCTTCCCCCTGTCATTTAAGTCATATGTTCTTTCTGTGCCCGAAATTACATGCATTCTGGACAGGTTTTTTCAGCATTATGTCCTCGATATTTGGAGTGCAATTGACGCCATGCCCACTGGTCGCTATATTTGGGGTTACCAATGAGTCGGTATCACTGAGTTCTGCACACAAAGATGTTTTAGCTTTCTCGTCTTTATTGGCCAGACGTTGCACACTTCAACACTGGAAAACAATAGGATGTCCTTCCATCTCTCGGTGGTTTAAAGACTTAGTGTTTTTTCTTAAGTTGGAGAAAATAAAATATACACTGAGGGGTCCTACTGGCATTTTTTTTGCAAGTGGCAACCTGTTATTTCTTATTTTAGGAGACTACGGGTGCTACCTGATTAAAGATCTAAATTGGTCAAAATTGGACTGTATGCATGACCTTTATTTTTTATTTCTTCAGTTGTTTAAGCAGGGGGATGTGGGTTGTATATGCGTGCGTATGTGTGTGTGTCTTTGTCTGGGGGTTTGTTTGTGTTTTGGGGGGTGGGGGTGTTTTTCCTTTGTTTGTTAAAAAAGGAAAAATTGAGAATTTATGTTTACATTTTTGTATTTGTAATTGTTGATTTTTCAATAAAAAGAATTGGAAAAAAACCCCCAAAAAAACCAAACAAAAAAAGCACAAACTAATCTTATTCTGCAAATGTTTGTCTATGTAGTGTCGTTTATAACAATACGTTTCATGAAATCATTGACATCATGTAACTCTAAAAGAATAAAAGTGTTGCTTATATTAAGAACTCAGCAGGCAAATTAGGCTCATATGAGTGGAATAAAAAAAATGTTTAGGTTGTGATATTGGTCATAAATTCACTTTAGAATGTAAGAGAATCTTGTGATGCTTCAATACCACGGATTAGTTTTCTATAATGGTACGACCCCGAGCTATTTATTCCTCCTGCGCAGTGAAGAAAACTCGACGAACTGCGAGTCGAAAGTTTTTAACAGTAATAACATCCAAAGTAATTGCTGACTAGTCAGCAAACCCCAGGGTTTAATAGAAGGATTAATGATGGATAGATATATAAATATCAGCCCCTGCTTTTAATTACCCGTTCGCTGCAGCGAATATTATAGTTCTCATCTCGCAGGATTTCTTAGCCTCTATTGTCTCAGGCAGTAGCTGGATAAGGGAGGGAGGCCTGCTCATGCTGATGATACATATTTCTGTGTCATTCAGCAATAGCAAGCAATTCATCAACGTCACTGTATTATTACAGCCATTATTCTGATGCGCCGGAGTCATTTCCGACAAGCGCCAAACTGTTTATCTTTTCTACAGGCCTCTTATTTGACTGACCTGCCATACTCAATATATTTCTAACTTTCAGTTGTGTCAGAAAAGAACTGCTATTTTGCTGGTGGTTACTGGATTTGACAGACTGTAATAATACCACACGTCTAAAACCGGTTTAGGATAATGTTCCGAAATGGGAAACACTGTTAAATGTAAATCAACACAGGACGTGAAGAGCTCAGGGTGTAGGGTTTGGGCAGGGTGTACATTGTTTTGGTTTTGTAGATTTTTTTCACAAAAGAAATGTGTATAAAGCTGAAAATATCTCAGGTTACCTGTTGCTTCCAGAATCAATTTAAATAAATTCAATTGAATTTATTTTATTTTTATTTGTAGATCAATTTTAACAATGGACATTGTCTCAAAGCAGAGAGATAAAGGGGTTGTGAAAAGAATGTATACGTTTTTTACTTATAATTTTAAGTTTATCCCTAATGATCCACTGGCAACTGAGGAAAAACTCCCTGAGATGGTGTACAGAAGAAACCTTCAGAGGAACCAGTCTCAAATAGAAAACCCATCCTCATTTGTGTTGCACCAAATGACTATTTATTACAGTTCCGTTAATGTTAAGGTGTGCAGTGATAGGCACTTAAATGCAACCTGTATTCCTGAGCCATTGTATTAGACTGTTGATATTATAGGTATATACTGTACAGTCCAAATCTGTCTTCAGTTTTTTTTGGAGTAACTGCATGGATGTTTAGGCTGTTGAGTTGCTCAGTAGCTCCTTGTTCCATAACTTCAAATGACTGTTAAATACTGTAGAAAGAACATTACTCATAATCTTACATTCCAGTGCTTATGTTAGTTCTCACTCTCTAGTGTATTGTATTGTTTTAAAGAATAATAATCACACTCTTGATGTCACCCAAATGAGGATGGGTTCCCTTTTGAGTCTGGTTCCTCTCAAGGTTTCTTCCTCGTAACCTCTACGGACGTTTTTCCTTTTATAGTCGCCATGGCTGCTCATCAGCGATAAATACACATCGTTCACCTTCACTTTTAAATTCTGTAAAGCTGCTTTGAGACAATGTCTGTTGTGAAAAGCGCTATAAAAATAAACTTGACTTTACTTTACTTTACTTTATGTGGAATCATCACCAGCTGCACAGAATATCTCCAGTTGAATAGAAAAATCACAAAATGTGTCTCTTGACTTAAAATAGCAACAGGCGGTAGCTCAGTGGGTAAGTGTTGGACTGCTGTTTGTAAGTTTGTTCAAATCAAGACTTTAAATCCAAGCACCCCCAATCTGCACTGCTGGGCCCGTGAACAAGTCCCTTAGTCCTCAACTGTGGAAAATTTGATCATTGTAAGCTGCCCTGGATAAGGATATCTGTCATATGCAACTCATTTAAATAGGAGATGTTGAAATGCCTCTTTTTTTGTCAGTCTAATGCTTATTAATTTGTTTAGAAAATTTCAGCAGGGAACGTCAGAAAGTTTTTTTAGGTTAGGCCAGACCACAACTATGCATATTTAAAGTTATATGCTACACATAAGTTTCAAGTTCAAGTCCAAAGTTTTATTTGTCATATGTATAATGTCAGTGACAGTTTGTAATGCTTAAATGAGGCTACAGGCAAACTACAGCAAATATTACCATTTATACAATATTGAACAATAAAGAGAAGAGGAAATAATGTAAAAAGAAAATCATTAGAATCTAGAAAAAAAAGTATTCTAACTTTTGGAATGAATTGTAATGGAACCCCAGACTTCCTCAACCTACATCAGTACCTGACTTTACTAACACCCTGGTGGCTTAATGAGCAAAAATCTCTACACTCCTTCTCTCGCTTCATCAAGTTAAACATGCTCTTAAGGTACCACTGACCACTGTTCCTGTCCCTTTCTTCTCTTTGGATCCTCCTGATTTATCATGACACCCTGCGTCTGGATAGAGTTCTCGTTAATTAGAGACCACTCTGTGCAGGTAAGAATGGTTCCACATCAACAGCTTTAAGTTCCCTGAAATTACTGAACAACTCCAGAACTTTGAGAATAGATTTGGACTGTAATTATATTAACAGTCTACTACAATGGCTCAGGACCACAGTTAGCATGAACAGTTTTGCTATAATGAATTGACATTTTGTGCCACCTGGATGAGGATGAGTTCCCCTTTGAGTCTGGTTCCTCTCAAGGTTTCTTGAAGTTGCCACTGTATCACTCATTCAGGAAAACTTATAGGAAACAAATGTGTACATTCCAACTTTATAATCTCTATAACCTCCCAAAGCTGCTTTGGGATAATGTCCATTCTTAAAAGCTCTCAATAAATAAAACTGAATTGAATTAAAAATCTTCATAAGACCAAACACTCTAAAATCTAGTTAAGGAGTGGTGATTATTATAACAGCAAACAAATGCCCAAACAAATCTTGTCCACAAACTTTTGTCCATATATTAAACTATAATTGATATGAGCGTGTTTTATGGACACACTGAATATAACTATAAAATGATAAGTGCTGTTCATTATTGTTTTTTATTTTATTTGACCTTTAACAGAAATTCCTATTAAAATCAATGATCTCTTTTACAAGAGTGACCTGGCCAGGGTATAGCAGCCATGCAAAACTAAACATTAAAATACACACATTAAAACTTATTAACACTTACACATACACCTGTTTAACATAGAGGTCTCTGAATAAAAACAATCATGTGCCTCATTTACCACAACCTTTATGATGCTCGTGAATGCATTAATTAACATAAATAAATTAAAATACTTCTTCTTCTTTTTCTTCTTCTTCCGGCTGCTCCCCCTAGGGGTCGCCACAGCGCATCATCCGTCTCCATACCCCCCTGTCCTCTACATCTGCTTCTTTCACAAAACCACCTGCATATCTTCCCTCACCACATCCATAAACCTCCTCCTTGGTCTTCCTCTTTTCCTCCTTCCTGGTAGCTCCATCCTCAGCATTCTCCTACTGATATACACCATGTCCCTCCTCTGCACATGTCCAAACCATCTCAATCTCACCTCCCTCACCTTGTCTCCAAAACGTCCTACATGCGCTGTCCCTCTAATAAACCCGTTTCTAATCCTGTCCATCGTCGTCACTTCCAACGAAACCTCAACATCTTCAGCTTTGCTACCTCCAGCTCCACCTCCTGTCTTTTACTCAATGCCACTGTCTCTAAACCATACAACATCTCAGGTCTCACCACAGTCCCTATAAACTTTCCCTTTCACTCTCACAGATACTCTTCTATCACAAATCACTCCTGCTATCACTCTTCTCCACCCACTCCACCCTGCCTGCACTCTTTTCTTCACTTCTCTAACACACGCTCCATTAATTTACACTGTTGACCGCAGGTACCTGAACTCCTCCACCTTCTCCACCTCTACTCCCTGCAACTGCCAATTGCTGGCAAATTGCGGTCATTTGAGTGGAATTAAACTATTTGGGTTTTGATGGTATTGGAACTAGGAGCTCCATGAAGACATGCTTTACATTCGTTGGAGTGGAAGATCTTCTGCTCTAAAGATCTGATCTCAACCCTATTGAGCACATTTTTGGTGAATTGAAATGCCACCCAAAGAGGGGTAAAATTTACTTTTTACTTTTCAAATGTACATTACAGCACAGTGAAATTCGTTCTTTACATATCCCAGTGATATTAGAAAGCTTGGGTCAGAGCAAAGGGTCAACCATGATTCAGCACCACTGGAGCACAGAGGGATAAGGGCCTTGCTCAAGGGCCCCAAGAGTGGCAGCTTGATGATACTGGAACTTGAATTCCCAGTCTTCCATTTAGTAACCCAGAGCATGAACAACTTAGTTCCCACTTCCCTGTACCTGGCTTTACATACAACCTTGTGGCTGAATGAATCTCTACAAAACTCCAAATGTACACTCCAAAATCTCTTCCTGAAAGAGTGGAAGTTATTATAAAAGTAAATGGGGGCTAAATTTGGAATGGGATTTTCAAAAAGCATCTTATGGACAGCTTTTCATGAACTTTTGTCAATATAGTGAATCATTAAAAACTAAAAATACTTCAAATTCTTCTAAAAAATCCTGTTTGCTAAATTGCTGGAATTAGCATTGTCACTTCTGAATAAAAATACATGCTCAGTCATTCAGAAATTATATTAGCTTATCTCATGCATTGGTGTAAAACAGTCTTACATTGTTTGCATCTTACATATTTAAGAATTATAAAAAATAAAATAAATAAATAAATAAAAATAGGGCTAGTCACTCCTCTGTTTAAAAAAATCTTATTTATTAAAAAGTATTTAAGTTTAGGTATTGTACATCTCAGAAATGGTTGATGAAAAACATTTTGGAAATAACAATAAGAGGGAAAAAACCCACTCATGCACATTTTCCTATTTATTTATTATTTGTTTAATTGGAGGATCGTTGGAAGAACAGTGCTGTCCAATGGCGGGAATTTGCATTTTGTCGGCTGTTCAGTGAACGCTATTGCATTTGTGGCTCCGATTGAGGACAAAGAATATCGTCAAGTAACACACAAACACACACACACATATATATATACACACAAACACACACACATAAATGCCACAATCAGCTAGTGTCATAACTGTGCAAAAGCAGCTCTTTTCTTTCCTCTTAAGCAAAATCGTTTTTTTCCCAGACTGTTTTGTGCAAGAAACTGCATCCAAAAAAACAAAAAAAAACAAATCTGTTTTTCTTTTCCCCTTGAATTGCTCTTGTTGTCTGCACAGCGTGAGAGAAAAAGAAAAGTTTGCCTTCTCACTTTGTATAACAAAAAAAGAAAGATGATTACAAGGGAAAATGTGTTTTTTTGGAGCCTCTGTCAATACAAACAGATCAATAATAGTGTGCTGTATTTGAATTTTTGATGTGTTGGCATTCAATACGGAGCAATAACACGTTAAAGTTTGATAAAAAAGAAAAATGGGATTTTAATTGCGAAACAGCTCATGTAACATATTAAATATGAATATACTGAAATTATCTTGATTATTAGTCCTTCAGTCAGTTTGCTTGTTCGCTGATAAACCTGCGATTTTGTGTGTGTGGCCTATCTTAAAAAGAACACTTTTAGGAATTTTATTGTAATCTAAGAAATCAATCAGCATGCTAAAAAAAAAAGAAGACATAGACCAGACAGGTGGTATGAGTCCTCCTGACTTATTTTATATGAAAAAATAGAAAAGTCTTTATACATGACAAAAATAAAAACAGTCTATCCTGTACAAATTTACCTAATTTAAACAATTGAGCAGCTACGGAGTTAAGGGCCTTGCTCAGGCGGCTGTGTGACTGGGATTGACCTCATAACCTTCAGATTCCAAAATACCATTTAACCACTAATCTACCACCTCCCCATTATAGATTAAACAAACACAAACATATGAGTAAATGAGAACACATACAAAGAACATTCAATAGAAATGTTATGTGTTAGCAAATGTGTATAAGCAAGAACGTTTATGGAAAAAGGAAGGTTTGGAATCAGAGTTCAGAGATTATGCCATAGCACCCTTGGACACTTCACCAAGAGAATACAGTGTCTTTCAGAAACAAATCAACATCATCAGAGACAACAATCACCCCCAGAACAAGCCGTGCATTTCACCCCTAGGCATTGGTGTCCGACCTGAATCAATCCACCTAATGACACCACGGCTGTAGGAACTATCAGTATTTTAAAGAAACGCAGTATAACATGAATTATAATATGAATGTCATTACTAAAGCAAGAAACCCAATGAACACAATTCAACATGTCTCCTTTCACTGAAGCCACAGCTGCTCTGCCTGCAGACACCATTTCTAGCAGAAGCATAAATATTTACCTCATAAAATGACTTTTCTGACCTTCCAATCCAAAGATGTTTGTACACACACACACACACACACACACACACACACACACACACACACACACTGCAAACATTATACATGCACAAACTTCTACTTCTTGCATTTGCACTATTCTAACTTTGTAAATTTGCCATATATGTCTTGTCTTTTATTCTGTGTGTTCTTTATCTATCTCATAGGTTGCTTTGAGGATTTGCAGAGTAAGAATTCCTTTGTATGGTATAAGACTTTACACATGTATTATTCTTTTTTTTTGCACAAGTGACAATAAACTCTTAAATCTTGAAATGCCAAAAGACACCTGTGTAGCACAAAATACAGAGACCAAAAACCAATGACAAAATGAGAACGTTCTGGACACTTTTCTGGCAACAATCTTCAGAATCAAACGTGTGCTGGTTTTCAGTGCAAAAATACAGATATATTTGTTAGCTGTGCTATAGAAACAAACACACAATCAAACCAACCAACAAAGATTTAAATGAAATTTTTTATGAAATTAACACCAAATATTGCCTTATTGTTTGCAAGTGAAGTTTGTTTGTGTAAATGGGATAACATTTTTTTTTTTCTTAATTCTTTTTTATCTTAATAAAGGGCAACTTTATAATGTTTTTTAATTAATTTACTTTAGAAGATTTTACTTTATAGGCCAAAATACATCCCAATGCAGGTAATTGGTTTATAAAATAGGGTTATTTGAATTCAGAAACTGTTAAATTTGTATAGAAATAGGCATATGATGATATATCTGTGAAATACATCTTTAAACATAACAAATATTTCTTCGTTTTGAAAAAATGTGAATAAATGTCATGGCTTGAGATATTTCGTGGTGTCATTTTAACACAAGCAAAAATGATGGGCTTCTAGTAATGTTTTCGTCAGTCTCGAAATTTCATGGTTCACTTTTATTTAAATTTGAAAATTGGATTATCAAATACTAAAGCACTAATCCCGGATTAGAAATCTAGGAATCGTGACGTGCTCTGTTTTTAGTCTTAAATGATGTGAAATGCAGGTTGTACTGTCTTGATTAACGGACAAGCATTATTATCTGAAGTGCTCTCCTGCTGCGACTGAGATACGTAATGCCCGAAGATACGTAATGTCCCTCTGTCCCTTTAGAGCTGAAGAATGTTCTCGAATTCTTTGGAGCCAGTCCATGTCCTGTCATAAGTGAATGTCACGGCAGACGGATGCTGTGCTTTATGGGTACCTGGGATGAGAACAGCGTAGGGGACGAGAATGAAAAAGGGGGATAAAACACCACATTAATCCACTAAAAGCCTTTTAGTGATATTGCCTTCCAACAGTGATCAGGTCCACTCCGAGTCTGCCTCTCCTCCCATCATGTAATACTGGCCGAAATTTAATTTACTGCAAGAGCTTTTCATTTTGTGAATGAAAATGAACCCCCCACTTCTATACAACCCTGACCCCCACCCCCTGTACACATCTTTATCCTATTTATAGAGCTGATTTTGGTGCTCCACTTCTATGCTGCTGTCTTTAAGCAAACTTATTGAAGTGCAAGATGGCTAGGAGGACTCGAGCGCACACACCCACACTTGCTCGCAATCCTGGCTACAGTTTTTCTTTACAACTCCTGTGCTGACTCATTAGGAATTACAGCAGGAGTCCCTTTGCAAAGAGATGAGAGGACAGTGTCTCATTCCAGCCACTGATTCATGCCAGAATGACTTCACTGCCGCATTATTCATGTCTTTTTTTGCAAATTCTTGTTAGGCAGAGTCCGGTAATAAGGAAGCCAGAAAGAAATTGGTGCATTCATTTAATAGATTTTTATTTTTAAATGTTTTTCCTTTCAGTAGTTCAGTGGTTACAGGAAATTTAATCTATCTAAAAACAACAGTCTATATATATATATATATATATATATTATTTTTTTTTTTTTTTTTTTTTTTTTTTTTTTTTTTTTTTTTTTTTCTTTTTTTTTTTTTGTCAAGATTATTGACTGGAACTATGTTTCCCATCTGCCATTGCACCTCATTGAACCACATCACGTAATCGTTTGCACACCAGAATCACATTCACAGCTCATTAGCACTTATATGTAGACCTTTCACAGCACTGGATGTTTCACGATTGCCTCTCCATGGCTGTTCCTTGTTCATGGCCCTCACTATTCAATCTTTTATTTGTGGAGAGCTTTGAACAATGGACATTGTCCTAAAGCCGAGATAAAATGGTTAAAAAGTTTTAATTTACAAGTTCAGTGCCTCTACGTTTATCCAAATGGTTATAATTATGTTTTTTTTATTGTTGTTTCCTTGTTTGCATGCTATTAAAATGACCTTCAATTGCATCAGTCTTTATAACATGATGGATCTTGAGACCCCAAAATTGATGCACCAGATTGTTTTATTTTTGCTGTCCAGGAAACCCTGCTGGAATGGAACCATCGGCTTTTAAAGCAACAGTGGAGGGAACTCTGGTCAGAGCTACAGTACCTGGGAATTGCTCAACCAATGGCATGTGCCTATTCTAGGATTAGGCCATGTCCATACTAATACATTTTTCGTTTAAAAACGTATATTTTTCTCTCTGTTTTGTCCTTCCGTTCACACCCAGACAGCGTTTTTAGTCGACACTCTCCAAACATTTAACACGCAATTGTTCACTTGCAGTGTGGACTGTGAAAACAGAGGCTTTCGAAAACGATGAGGCATTTTTAGTCATGTGACAAATTCTGCCAAGATGGCGGATGATATTGCTGCAATGTTTTAAAGAGAAAATTTAAAGACAATAAACGTCAGGTGGAACTGATGCAGGCCGAACGTTTTTTTTCGTGCAGTACAGGGACGTAAGCGTTTTCAGACGTTTCATTGTGGATGAGCGACTTTTGGGAAACGAGTGTGGACGCAAAGCGGTTTTATGCAGAATGCTGTTTTTGAATGTATCTATTATTATAGATTTAGCATTATTTGCAGGAGGACTTTCTGACCAAACTGTAACCAGCAATGCAGAGGGCACCATTCCTCTGTTATTTTTATGACATACTTTTGTTCAAAAAAATTTGCTGTTTGATTGAGATGCATTTACACCCCAACTAGAATTAGAGGACTCTAGTCTTGGACCCCTGTTCTGTCTTTATATGCCTTTTTTTAATTGCCTTGATTGTTCCTCAGACTTATTGACATTTGCACTTGGACTTTTCTCTGGGTTGTGCATTGGTCTTATTAAATATTATCTTAGTCTGGAATGACAATTGGTTAAATAAAATAAAAAAAGATTTTGTGTTGAGATTTTGCATGCGCAAGTTTCCTTCTAGAAAACACCGTTGGCACAATGCACAAACAAAATAAAGGTTTGGGTTTGGCTTTTATTCAGATTGACATGAGCTAGCCTTAACTCTTTTAAAACTTGGCCTAAACTAGATATTGGCTAGACCTAGTCTTGATTTTGACGATGGCTTTACTATGGTCCTGAACCAGTACTGGTTTTAGGTATTAAACTAATAACTACAGTAGCACATAATGCTATGTACCGTGTGTATACTAAATGGAAAAATTTTGTCGACACCTAACCATAATATTTGTATGCGCTTTTTGAAAGTTATTTCACATTTAGTTCTGGTTTAAAAATCTCCACTCTCCTGGGAATATGTTCCACTGTATTTTGATGTGTTTTTGAGCAGATTCGAGCTCATTCAGCCACAAGGGTGTTAATAAACTCAGGTACTGATGTAGGTGAGGTGTTCAAAAGGGTTGGGGTCAGAGCTTTATAGACTGCAAACCATGATCTGCATATCAAAACAAGATATCAAGGAAATATCAAAAGAAGAAATAACATCATCATCTTATAATTAGAACTAAACTGATGCAACATTTAAATCATCAGCAGCAAGCAAAGCTGCAGCAAAAAAAATATCTCTCTCTCTTACTCTCCCTCTCTCTTTCTTTCTCTCAGAACATCCATTCATCCATCTATCTATCTATCTATCTATCTATCTATCTATCTATCTATCTATCTATCTATCTATCTATCTATCTATCTATCTATCTATCTATCTACTGTACATTTGCATAAAGCATCCTTATTTGTCCTGCCAATTAGAGTATTAAAAACTTGAAAAGTATTAATTTAAGGTACATTTGGAACAGATACAAATATTTTAATTGATTGACAGCCCCGATAGATAGATAGATAGATAGATAGATAGATAGATAGATAGATAGATAGATAGATAGATAGATAGATAGATAGATAGATAGATAGATAGATATTTAAGCTACAGTTGCTCGACTGTTGGATCAGACCACACGGACCAGCCTTCACTCCCCACGTGCATCAATGATCTTTGGCCGCTTACAACCCTGTCGCTGGTTCACCACTGTTCCTTCTTTGGAGGAATTTTGATAGATACTGACCACTGCAGACCAGGAACATCCCACAAGAGCTGCAATTTTAGAGATGCTCAGACCCAGTCGTCTAGCCATCACAATTTGTCAAACTCGCTCAAATCCCTACGCTCACCCATTTTTTCTGCTTCTAACACGTCAACTTTGAGCACAAAATGTTCACTTGCCGCCTAATAAATATTTCCACCCACTAACAGGCATCATGATGAAGAGATCATTAGTGTTATTCATTTCAGCGCTCATAATGTTATAATGTCATAAAGTTATGCCTGGTTGGTGTATGCATATAGGGAGTAAAATTAAGGCTCTTACATAATATATTGTTTTGAAATGTTTAACAATGTTAAAAATAGTTTTATTACATTTCTCATATGTTGTTATTCCATTCACCAGTTTCTGAAGAGGTTTTCTTATTATTCATACTTCTGCCTACTGGCTACAGCAATTTTCTTTGTCTTACCATGCACTGTCACAATGTTCCCCTCAGTGGAGCCTTTAAATGACACTTCAGGTCATTAGGAAGCCTGTAGCCTCTGTTTTCTGACATGGGACTCCAGGTGGCCACATGAACCACAGTCTACACACACATTACAATGGCTACACATGGCTATTAAAATTTATTTTCTCAAGTTTGCCAGGAAAACTTTTCTGGCTTTGTTAAATGAAGCCCATTTTCCCCATAGTGCTTATTATATGGCAATGAAAAGATGCTGAGAGCTCCCCTCAACAAGCCATGCATGCTCCTGTGCTGATCTACCACATGCACATCCGTTATTTAAAATTAATATGTTGAATGTCGCCAGCCGAAAGGGGTGAGAAACTCCAGTGTCTACAGCTTCACTTTTCACTGTGAAGCTTCTCATGTCAGTGTTTTCACATCCGTCCACAAAAAGAACGAAGCCCAAGGTATTATTGTGTGTATGTAACAGACATCATGTCCAAAGCAGACAGGAAAGTCCAAAGCAAAAAAGAGACAAAGAATGGGTGAGTCAGATGCTAGAGAGCGAAGGCATGGTATCGAGAAGAAGAAATGTCTACTCTCTCTCACTTTGTACTCTGTGCAGGGTATTGCATGTCACTAATAAGAACTTTGGGGGAAGTTTGGATGACTTCGGTTCATGACTACAGAAAATTTGCAAGATTTCAGGAATAATTGCGTTCAAATGAATAATATTAGGAGGGAATCTTGGAGAGACAATTCCCAGGCAGACCCATTAGTTTCACACCATCTTGTACAATTAAAAATAGTGGTTAATATCTACAGATTTTTATTTACACACTAAAATAAAGTAAGTTAAGCCTTTTTTTCAAATGGTGGACTTTCTATCACACAATAAAAGTGATATACTCTGCCCAGCAAAAGGGGGCGCATTGTACACCAGTGAAGCAGTAGGAAGAAGCGAGCTCATCAATGAGGCAAGAAGGCAGAGTAACATTCTCACTTAAGCAAGTAGGTAGACCAACATTGTTAGTAGAGCAGGATGGGAGAGTAAGATCTGAAATGGAGTCAAAAGATCGAGCCTTTGGCAACGTCCTGAGCCATGTATGAGATGGGAATGATGGTCAGTCTCAGAAGAGCAAAAAAAAAGTCATGTTTAAATTTCGACTAGTACCATCCAATGCATGATGAGTATGGAGTATGGTGAGCCGTAATATCATCCTGTTTGGGGCAGGGATGTTGGGAGTTGGTCCTAGTTAGTTCAAGATCCCCTTTTGCAAACATCTTCCTGAGAAGGCACATGGCATCAATCCATTTCTGTGTGAATTTGACTGTTGCTCCTGCATCAGGTGGGTCTTTTCCACGGACCACTTCTTGGATGTTGAAACCGAAGTCAAACTGTATTAGGTAAAGTTTTCTGTCATGAATTTGTAGAATTTGTTGTAATAGATTCATTACATAAAGAACAAACCAATCAAAACAGCTGAAACTGTGAAAAAAAGTATTATAAACACAGGCTATAGACTGTGCATATGGACCAAAAACACAGAAAATAAGTGATATTGTGGCACAACTGAAAACAAGCAGCACTAACAACAGCAGCAACAAAAAAGCTTGTCAATTAGAGGTTAAATAGTTCTGCATCCATTGGTAAACAAATTCCTGTTATCACTTACATTTTAGCAGCTGTAAAGTGTACGTAAGTGTTAATGTGTCTGTTCTAAAAATTTTCCTCATTGTTAAGCTTGGGAAACTGGAGATTCCTTCCATACGTTACATAAATGCCTTCTTACAGAAAACCTCACTACGGGAACAATGACAATAATAAATGTAAGTGGTATTTCCATTATTCAAGTTCCTTGTTGTTATTTGCCTTCACCAAATATACAGCACTTCAGAGCTTCTGTCAGACAAATGGAGTTGTGCGTTCAACCTTGCTGTCATTTAAATCCTATCGATTCCTTGTTTTCTTCTGCCTTCTGAGAATTTCTCAAAAGAAACTTGCACTTATGTCTTCTGCTAACTTTGCTGTTTATTTAACTGTTTATTTGTTTAGTTTTTTTACATTTAAGGTCACACATTTCACTTACTGAATTACAACTCCATTCCACAAAGTTGTGGCACTATAAAATGTAAATAAAACCAAAATGCAATGATTAGAAAATCTCATAAATCCATATTTTATTCACAGTAATTAAAGAAACACATCAAATGTTTAAACTGAGAATATTACCATTTTAAGGGAAAAAAAAGGTCATTTTGAATTTGATGGCTACAACACGTCTCAAAGAAGTTGGGATAGGGACATGTTTTCCACTGTGTAGCATCATACCTTCTATCCCTATACATCTGGAAAGTGAGGAGACCAGTTGCTAAAGTTTTGGGAAAAGGGAATGTTGCCCTGTGTGTTTGATACACAAATCAAACTACTCAACAGTTCTGGGTGTCCTTCGTTGTATTTTTTGTTTTATGATGGTCCAATTGTTTTCAAATGGTGAAAGGTCTAGACTGCAGGCAGGCCAGTTTAGAACGTAAACTCTGCAACTATGAAGTCATGCTATTGTAATAGATTCAGCATTGTCCGTTCAGCATTGATAAAGACTTTCCAAAAGTGCAAGCTGCCTATTCACAGGCACTCATGCACTCCCATACCATCAGAGATGTACCTTTTTGAACTGACCTCTGATAACAAGCCCGATGGTCCCTTATTTAATATGTTTTCTATGTTTTATTGTGTATGAAATATAGGTTTATAAGATTTGCAAACGATTGCATTCTGTTTTTAATTTAACACAACTTTTTTGATGATTGTACATCTTGTTTCATAGACAGAACAGAGCTCAAAGTGAATTTACAAACATCTTAATAGTGATAGTCAACAGATACTCTTTGGCATATGGTGAGTTTTGGAGTAATCTCCATATTATGCAAGTTAATGTTATTTCTTTTATAGAAATCTCATTGCATATCCATATGTAAGGGCATGAGAGCTGGAAGCAACCTGAGCATCCCTAACCCTTGCAGGTTTTTTTTTTTTTTTTCCAACATTCATTGTGTGGATCTACATTTCTGCAGCACTGTCAGGATGGTTGCTGGTCAGGAGAGGCACATCACATGACAGAGAGGTAGTGCAGTGATATTTTTTACAATTAAGTTTTTTTTATCCTGACTTCCTGACTGCTGCAGTGATACTGTTTTGGCCGTGAAATGTCAAAGCATACATTTAAAAAAATAAATCTTTAATGTGCAAATGCTGTATAGAACCAATAGGCATTTTTTTAGGAACCCCTGTACACCTGGTCATTTACAATGGTGTAAAGTATTTAAGTAAATGTACTTCGTTACTGTACTTAAGTCATTTTTTTGTCTACTTACTGCTAATTTTACCGAATATAAATGATATAAGCAACTTTTACTCTACTTACTCAACTACATTTATGGTTCAATTTATGCACTTATTACTTCATTATTTGTAATTGACAATAAACGGTACCAAATACATTTTGCTACATTTGGCTGATTTATTCTCAGAGATATTAATATCACTATTGCCATTTTATTTGTCCATTGAATTTGAATGATTTTCCGACTTTGTTCCATGATACTGTTATTTGATTTGTTAATTGGAAAATTCCGCTTGGAAAGTTTGCTTTACTACTTTTTTTTTACCGACTTCTTTGATCTTTGTTTCATTCGTGTTTGTTGATGAGGCTGTTGTGTTGCTGGTTAATGCAGTGTTGAGGTTTACAATGTGATGTGTATTTTAGCAAATAAAACCTCACAAATCAACAGTTGTGTTTTTTTCCTAACGTGTCTTGCTGTCACTGTTTGGTGGACTTCTGCATACTTGAGGTTACGTTTAATATGAGTCAAATTCTCAAGTACTGTTCAAATCAGATACTCAAAGAATTTTACTCAATTATTATTGGAATTAGTGACTTTGAACTTATAATCGATGAAGTTTTGCAGTAAGGTATTTATACGTTTACTGAAGTAGGATTTTCAGGTACTCTTTACACCTCTAGTAGTTCATGATAGGATCCAATTAGTGCATTCATACATTTTTTGAGCTTGTTGGTGACACCGGTGTGGCATGTTTGCTGAGACTGTAAACTGCTAATCACTTAAAATGTTTAAATCTTGAAAGTTTACACAAAAATGCCCTTTTAACGAAACCCTCCCCATTTATCCGGGCTTGGGACCGGCACTAAGAGAGGCTGGGGTTGGTTTCCTGACCGGGGATCGAACCCGGACCGCAGCGGTGATAAAATCCTAACCACTAGACCACCAGGGACCCTTATATTACATACATGATGTAACAAAGTGAAATGTTAATTCAGGGTTACTCATTCCGCAGTGCAACAACAAACTGAACCTAATACAATAGAATATAGTAAAAACAAATTAAAAATAATGAACTTATCTGAAAACTTTAAGAAGGGAAGTGTAAGCTCA
The DNA here is from genome assembly GCA_039877035.1 of Silurus lanzhouensis. Classification (NCBI taxonomy): domain Eukaryota; kingdom Metazoa; phylum Chordata; class Actinopteri; order Siluriformes; family Siluridae; genus Silurus; species Silurus lanzhouensis. The sequence goes on from JBCEWE010002368.1 coordinate 1,699,575, forward strand.
GTGAAAACAATGGTTGACATCTGATCGGAAGGTCATGGGTTCAAATCCAAGCACCATCATGCTTACTGTAACTCTCCAATTGTTCAGGTATATAACTGAATGAACTCTAAGTCACTCTGGAGAAAGGTGTCTGCTAAATGCCATAAATTCAAATTTAATAAGTCAAAATATTATAAAAAAATAAATAGTGCAAATATTCATGTGAGGTAGAAATATGTAGCCTTGCTGAAGTGTCTTTGTCCGGTAGATGAATTGCCTGAGGGTAGGAACCAGAGGTGGGAGTAAGTCACTAAATGCAAGTCTCAAGTCAAGTCCAAGTCTTAACATTGCAAGTCAAAGTCAAGTCAAGTCATTCTGTTGTAAGGGTCAAGTCAAGTCAAGTCAAGTCATACTCTTTGTCAAGTCAAGTCAAGTCAAGTCAAGTCATACTCTTTGTCAAGTCAAGTCAAGTCAAGTTGCACAGATTTGTTTGACGCATTTTTTAACTCAGGGACTTTTATTACTTTTTTAGACACAGGGCTGATGATGGGTTACAAAAATAAATAAATTAACTTGTGTGTAATAAAATATGGTTAAGAAGCACTTCAAATGCTCTAAAATAAAAATAAATTAAATGAACAAGTAAACAAGAATGAATAAAACATTTCCCATCTTGTACTAGCCCTACATATAGTTATTTTGCTGTGATGTCCCCTATGAAAGTGTAAACTAAGCAAAAACATTAAACATTTCAATTTAATCCAAGTAGGCCAACGTGAACACGCTTAAAAAAAACTAAGAACATATATCTGGGAATTTCATATTATTGTAAGTTTTTTAGACAGTAGAATGTGCTGATGTTCCCTTCTCAGGAGGAGTCAGAACTACAGCTGTTAAACTGGATCATTTCTATCTATGAATACCCTAATGTATCTGTTTAAACATGGAGTGAACAGTCACATGCCCACATCTCAACATATAGTAATAATAATACCTATAATTGTAAAGTATACTCTGTCATCTCATCAGACACCAAACAATGGGTTGCATACTCAAAGTAGAATATCAATATCAGAAAAAAAATAATCTTACTGTACAAGTAAGGCAGTGGTTTTTAAAAGGTGATGAACCCAACATTGTTTGTTCTGTTAAGAGTTATCCACAAACTATTATGATCATGTTACTCTAGCGCTTTTCATTAATTTTCTAATATCTTTAATAATGTAAAAAAATAACATGTATTTGGCCATAACAACTTTAACCCTTGACCACTTCAATGTTAAACTTTGATGTTTGGACAGTTTAAAAATAATGCCAATGTGAAGGCAAATTACAGTGAATTGCATTTGCAAAAAATCAAACTGGACAAAACTTTATCGGTCATTTGTGAGCGATGGGGTCGCATTATCATTCCCCAATGGCTGAATACACGTTCAACTGGTGCACTAGATGCTGGAATTGCCAATAAGCCTGGTAGTCACCTTAAATAAAGAGGGCAATGGGTCTATTTATAGACCAAAACTGAAGAGCATTCTGTCCATCACAAATGTCAAGGAAGTGGTTAAGCTGGATAAGCGGACTAGAGCACGAATTGGTTTTCTGTTTTTTGCGTTAACCATGTTGTCTTGTCCGTGGAGGGATCTGCTGTTTTGGCAGGCGGCAAGCGGCTTCCGGATAGCGTCTAGCGGTTTACGCATGCGGAAGAGTAGCTTGAGTTCGCCAACTTATTGGAAAATATATAGTTCATTCTTAATTATATAGAAAAATCACAATAATTGAAAAATATTATTTTCCACAAGTCATTTCAAGTAAATAGGCACAAGTCCAAGTCAAGTCTAAAGTCACAAGGAGCAAGTCTAAAGTCAAGTCAAGTCTTTTTAGAGATCGAGTGAAGTAAGTCTCAAGTCCAGAAAATTGTGACTCGAGTCTGACTCGAGTCAAGTCATATGACTCGAGTCTCCCACCTCTGGTAGGAACTCCTCCTATGTCTTTCTCACTCGGTGGCAGGATCCGGTAGCATGTTTCCCATGAAAGTGCTGTGAGAAGTCTTGAAAAAACCAAAAACATACAATACCGAACCTTTGTTGAAAGGTCAAAAAAAAAAATGAAGTACCAGACTTGTTCAAGTTGACAGGAACGTCTATAGCAACTCACATAACCCCTATTTACACCCCACTTAGCTGAAAAGCATCTCATTATATTCACTAAGTGTTAAACCATGTTGTACTCGATGAGCTTCAAAAGCAGAGAAACCATTTTCGTACACTATCACTAAAGGTGAGCTTTGTAAAGGGTTTGTAAAAGAAGAAAAAATCCATTCAGACAGGAATGCTGTGTTTTGAGGAGGTAAATGTCCATAATAAGCGTAAGAAAGTCCCACAGGACCTTCAGATAGCACTAAAGTATGTAGTAAATTTAGTCAATTGATCCCATAGGTCACAACTGAACACAACAACAAATACATGCGGTTTTGTTTCACAGAGAAAACCCGGCACCGTGACTTGTGAGACTTACTGCTCAGGCTAATCTTCTTAGATTGAATTCACACAACTTGAGTAGTGAGCTTTGACTTGCTCTGTTCCTCCGCTTATGGAAATCGCCTTCGATCTGTCACAGCCAGGTGTAGCTGACAAAAAGCCTGACAGAAAGATCTGACCCTTATTTTTCGGTCAATGAACAAGACAGCTTCGGATGTGAAGGGACCGAGCACTAAAAAACAACAGTATAGTGCGTTGTACTGGAGTTGGCGATGGGCTGAAGGCATAAGGTCTTGTGTAAGTCAGCAAGTAATGCGAGGGTAGAACATTTGTAGCAAAATGCAAATAAACACAAAAAACTAAACATACAAAAAACTAAACACATGATTAAACTGACCATACATAACCTGAACGTAAGCAACGACAACCACAACCATGAACAATCAACTGCCCTTTTCTTTGCATATTGCTAATCTATTCATATCTATCCTTTCAATCTATTCTCACTCTCCAGTGTTCTGCATTCTTTTCAGATTTATACTCACAGTCTTAATATCACTCAAATGAGGATGGGTTCCCCTTTTTGAGTCTGGTTCCTCCCAAGGTTTCTTCTTCATAACATCTAAGGGAGTTTTTCCTTGACACAGTCGCCATGGCTGCTCATTAGGTATAAATACACATCGTTCACCTGTTAAATTCTGTAACGCTGTTTTGAGACAATGTCTGTTGTGAAAAGCGCAATATAAATAAACTTGACTCGACTTGAATATCTATATAGGTGTATGTTTAATCCCTCGTCAGCTCAAGCCTGGACTACTGCTACTTGCTCATTAAAGATCTGCCTATTAGGGACATTCAAACTCTCTGCAACTGATCCAGAACACAATTAATATCAAACTTGTCCCACACCACGCCATTGCTACTCTTCCTTTACTGACTTCCTGTAGCTACAAAGCCAAAGACGGACCAAAACCCCTCTACCTTTTAGCACTTCTCAGCTTGCACTGCACCACATTCCTTCCATTCTCTTCCACTGCATCTTGCTCCCTCTATCCCCTTTTACTGCATCAGCTCCCTCTATCCCCTTTCACTGCATCACGCTCCCTCTATCCTCTTCCACTGCATCACGCTCCCTCCACCCTTTTCCACTGCATCACTCTCCCTCTATCCTCTTCCACTGCATCAAGCTCCCTCCATCTCTACCATAACATCATGCTCCCTCTATCCTCTTCCATTGCATCACGCTTCCTCCATCCTCTACCACTGCATCATGCTCCCTCCATCCTCTTCCACTTGCATCACGCTCCCTCCATCCTCTTCCACTACATCATGCTCCCTCTAACCTCTTTCACTGCATCACGCTCCCTTCATCCTCTTCAAGTGCATCACGCTCCTTCTATCCTTTTCCACTGCATCATGCTCCCTCTATCCCCTTTCAGTGCATCACGCTCTCTCTATCCTTTTCCACTGCATCACGCTCTCTCCATCCTCGTCCCCTGCATCATGCTCCCTCTATCCTCTTCCACTGCATCACGCTCCCTCTATCCTATTCCACTCCATCACACTCCCTTCATCCTCTACTGTTGCACTACAAAACCTTCATCCTCTACCACTGCCAGTAATGGTGAGTGGAAGGACTCAAAAGCAGGATGCTAAAGAATGATTTATAACGGTCTTTAATAAGAAGATGCAGGTAAACACAGAATATCTAAACTGGAAATCACAGAAAACAAGCTGTCCAAAAGCTTATGACCACTTAAAAATACTAACAGTCCTACTAAAGGCACTTAAACCGAGAGTTCGAGGTTAAAGGAGAGAACCGGAAAAATGGCTAACCTGAAAATAGTTCAAGATCCGAGAGCCGAGGGGTGAGTCCAGTCCAAAACCAGAACTAAGAAATCCGACAGGAAAAAAAACGAAGGCTGGAAGGTTTGGAAAGAGCAGGGAGCCGACGAGACAATCTGGCAGAAAGCACAAGAAATCGTGGTCTCTTTACATGGTGGCCACTGCGTTTGCAAGATGGCGCTGTCCCGAAAATGGAAGTGGGGACCCCGGAAGTGCAAGTGCAGCAGGCTGACAGTCACTGCTCCATACTTAACTACTCCATGACTCCCTCCATCCTCTACCACTGCTTGATGGCTCCAACCAGCTCTCAGGGTGCAAGGAAGTAATTATTTAAGACTCTTCTTTGTTTTAGAAACTTAATGGTGAAATGAACTTTCAATTAATGTCCAAGCAACTGATTTACTAGCAGTCTTTAAATGAAAACTAAAGACCTCCCTCTTCCAGAAGTACATACGTTTGCACTTCTATATAAAGATTGCATTATATTTAAACTTTTTTCTCTCCAGACAGAGTTTTAGACTGATGTAATTCTGTGTCTGAATGAAACAGTATTGGAATGTATTTAATGATTGGGAGTTCAAAGCACTTTTGAAAATAATACTAGATAACAGCATCAGCAAAATTCCCCAAATGTAAATGTGAACAATGAATGAAGTATAAAGGCTTAGATAAAAGTGCTAACGATTAGCAAATGTGAAACACATTCGCAAATAAATCACAACATAGTTCATAGTCCAGTGTGTGTGTGTGTACAGTGGCTGATAAACTTATTTCTGACATGCGAAGGAGTGATTTTTAAATGTAAAAAATGAGTCAATTTGGCAGTGACTTTTTGCAATAATTGGAAAATGTTTGGAGTCAATTCGAGTTGTTCTGTATAAACATACAGAAATGCAGGAAATGTTTTTTTACTCTTTTAAATTAGTTAATCTATTCTAATCCTTCATCTATTAGTGTCGCATTATTAAACAACACAAAAAGCCAACAAAATAAACCCCAACACATTATCTAAGGAGTCTGAAGGGCTGAAAACAAAACAATTCAAAAATCCCTATAAAATGATTAATTCGTTGTTTAGAAATATAATGAGGGATGACGAAGAAAACAATTTACAAAATAAATACAGAAACGAATGGAGAAAAAAGAAAACTTTTTCTTTACAAATAAATGTACTTTTCTTTTTAATGTCAAGAAACATGTGTACTCAAGTAATAGCAAAAACTAACATAATACATATTATAAAGTAACAAAGATGCCATAACATTAGTGAGTGTGAGAAGACAGTGAAATGTAAAGCTACAGTATATACAAGTGCTTATTAACAGAGAGTGTGAATCAGGTGCGGAGATCATGTGACACATAAAGGGTGCAGTAGCTGGTGGGAAATGTGGGATCTGTCTATAATTCTTGATAGTTTGTGAGTACAAAAGTCCAAACTACATCATGTTTCTCCATGATTAGAGCTCTGCCCATTGGCTAAGGTTTAAATGAGAAATCACCAAACAAACAAACTAATTAATGAACACATTCATAAAATAATAAGTCCAATAATTAATTGATTAATTATTCTATTAATTTCAAATAAAAAAAAAGAAATAAATACAAATCAATAAATACAAAAACAAATACATTAACAAAATAAATAAAAAAATGAAATTCCATAATAAATACAAATATATAAATACACAAACAAAACAATGAATGAATTATTAAAAACAGCTTTGCAGCTTCTGCAAAGAAAAGTGAGCGCTGCAGGGATGAAGGCAGTGTGGCATAGAGACGCAGCGGCTCATTCCCTCAGGGAACCATGTTTACGTACGTAACTTGGAAACGTTCACTACAGGAAATCGAGCTGCGTCAGAAACTCTTTGGGAACGAGAGTCCAATCAAGCCAGATTGACCAATCCCTGCCTGGTGTGGATGGGCACAGCTAAGGCAAAGGAAAGAGGAGCCAGGAGTGGCACTGGGGTTGAGGCTATAGAACCTCACAAAGGTCAGTGGGGTGGACCGGCCTGCAGCATTGCAAATGTCTTGGCGGGAAACTCCACAGGAGAAGTTTAGAGGCCACCACACTTCAAATGGAGTGCGCTCTGAATATAGGGAAGACCAGAATATAAGAGAAAGAAATAGCAATCACAATTCATCTGCTGAGCATCTCCATGGAGTCCATTGAAAACGAACAGTTGCTCCGACTTCCTTTACAGTTTTGTTCTGCAGACGTATATGCTCGCACTGGACAGAGTCGGTAAAGCTTCTCCTGGTCTGGGAGCTGGAAGGAAGGATGAGAGAATGCCTGGAGCATAACAGGTTGTGGGACAACCGAGGAAACTCGGTTGGAGTCATGGCCTCCAAGACATTTGCCAAGTCCCATACAAGCACTCTAGGTCACACAGAGGCCTCAGGCGCCAGGTGCCATGGAGAAAGCGTGTCACCAATAGGTTTTTACCCAGCGACTGCCCTGTGAGGGGGGCATGAGGGGGGCATTTATGTCCCGTGAGGAGGGCATGGACAGAGCCAACCCTTTGGTGAACTGTTCTTGAAGGAATTCCACAACTGACATTTGAAGGAATTCTGACCTGGCATTTAACTGGGTCTAGGCAGTGTTGTTCACATCATGCTGTGAACAGGCGCCCCCTCACAGCGTACAACATCGTCTCGGCTTTTGCCTCAAGAGGGCATCTGCTCTCTGGTTTAAGTGGCCCAGGATATATGCTGCCTCTAAAGAAAGCAGCTTCGCCTGGGCCCACAGGATCTGGCCTGCCAGATTGTACAGGGGGAGAGAGTGCAGACCCCCCCTGTTTGTTGATAAAGTGTTGTACGTACAGACCAACACATGGTGGCCTATTAGGTCTGGGAGAAAACGCCTCAGAGCTTGAAGCATGGCCAGCATCTCGAGGCAGTTTATGTGCCATGTTAGGTGGGACCTCCCCAGAGACCTCGAGCGGAGTGGCCAATCATGACTGCCCCCCACCCCATGAGAGATGCGTCTGTCATAAGTGTTTTGCAACAACCTGGAATGGAGAAAGCCCACTTTTGTTGGCAATCAGCCTAAACATCAGTTACGCCACACATTCCATTGGACTGATTATACACGAGTCACAACGTGTACAACGCAAAGGCGTTCCCAAAGCGTACTGCACACCATTTCGAAGAGAACTAGCAGATATCATGCCATAAATATACTGTATGTGCAAAAGTATTTGGGACACCTGACATTTCCATCCATATAAGGTTCTTCCTCAACCAATGACCACAAACTTAGGGGCACATAAATGCATAATATGTCTTTGGTAGCAATAGCATTAAATCTTTCTTTCACTTGAACTAATAGACAAAAACCTTATAGACTTTAGTAGTACACTTGAGCACAAATCTCCACAAGCAATCTGCAACATCTTGGAACATCTTGCCGAAAGATTGGAGGTTATTATAACAGCAAATGGAGACTAACTGTAGAAAGGGATGTTCAAAAAGCACAAATCTTATGTTCAGGTGTACACAAACCTTTGTCCATATAGTGTATTTATAATTAAAGAAAAAAATAATAAAATAAGTACAATTTTACTCCTTCTGAAGAATTGAATGGAAATAAATGCCTGGTTCCCTGCATTTTATTAGCTGATCATCAAGTGTAACTGCATCTATAAAAATAAACTTTTTACAGGTCAGCAGTTTGAAAACCTCCAGGTATGTGTTAACACTCTACCGAAGAGAAATCGAAACATTTTCAATTATGACCAAGTGGCATAAAGAATGATAAGGGCATGAAATTCATATCTGGCCTCTGAATTCCATCAAGGGACACTGGTGTATTTAAACATAAAGAATGCTCAAGACAGTTGCATCAGCAACTTCATCTTCTCAGCAAGGTATTTTTGCTAAATAATAGTAGCATTAAATTACATGACAAGATGATTACAAAAAGACCAAACAAAAAAACTAAGAAAAATCCAATTGTTGTTTTCTTTGGTAACAGGAAAGTGTTCCTGTGCTTGTTTTTTTCTTCAGATCTGTCTGATTCATCCCAACTTCCTACCTCTGGATGAAGTCCTCTTTAATTGGAGACCACCCTGTGGTTCAAAATCAACAACCTAAAGATCCATGAAGTTACTGAGCAGCTCAAGAAACTTGAGAATGGATTTGGAATGTAATTATTATCAACAGTCTACTTAAATTTCTCAGGACCACAGTTTGCACAAAAAGCTCTGCATTTAAGTGCCTATCACTGAAGAGAACACCTCAACAATGATGGAACTCTACCTCATGCCATTTTAGGGAGTTTCCCCTTGCCGCAGTCACCACTGGCTCACTCATTAGAGATACAATTATAAGAAACAAACTTATAGGTACTAAACCTATACATTCTTATATACAACATTATAACCCCTTTATCTCTATGAAGCTGCTTTGAGACAGTTTCCATTGTTATAAGTTCTATACAAATAAAAATGAGTTGAATTAAATTAGAAAGACACTGTTCTTTGAACAAAATAGATCATAACTCATCGCATAATCAGACAATGCAAGGTTAGTCAACAAACAGTGTTGAACCCTCCAGCTGTCCAGGACTCTAATTTGGTCTTCCCCATCAGCAAAAACATTCCTCAAGAGTATTGTTAGTTCCTAGCATGCTGCTTGGATCTACCTTTATAGCAGAAACTCTGTTAAACAGGTCTAGTTTTCTTTGAAAAACAGATTACAAGTTATAGATTTATATAGTTTACGATAGGATAGCCTAGTCAAAATTACTTCCATGGACATGTGAGCAAAGAGAAATCCCCATATTGCACCAGTGAACAGGATCAAATTTGGTATATTTGATTATACAGAACATTTAAATTGAAATCCAAACAATTTATCACAGAAAAATAGCAACTGCCAAGCAAGTTGTGAAAGGAATTCCTCTTCAATAATTCAATTTGGTTCAATTGTATTTGTGTAGCGATTTTAACAATGGATATTTTCCCGAAGCAGCTTTAAAGAGATAAGTAGGATATTTTAAAAGTTACACACACACATATATATATATATATATATATATATATATATATATATATATATATTATATATATATATATATATATATATATACAAGAAAAACTCCATAAGATGGTAAGAAATCTTGAGAGGAACCATCCATACCTGGGTGGAACTGACTGTCCATTCATTACAGTTGTATCATTGTTAGGTGTTCTGTTCAAGCTTAAATGCAGAACACTTAATGTAAGTAGACTTAAGCCATTGCAGCAGACTTAATCCATCCTCAAAGTTCTTGACTTGCTCAGTAACTTCATGGATCTTTAGGCTGTTCATGTGGAAGCATCCTCAGCTGCACTGAGTGGTCTCAAATTAAAGAGAGCTCCTTTGCCCTTTCTCATAATTTTTTATTTTATTTGTATGTTTTGTTCACCAGTTCATCATATTCATCTTGTGCCTCTGCCTATTTGGGGGGTAGGTATCTCAGTGCTAAAGGCTGTGGTTAACTAATAGAAGGGTTGGGGGTTTAAGTCCCAGTATTCCCAAGCTGCTACTCTTAAGACACTTGAGCAAGGCCCTTGACCCTCATTGCTTCAGGGGTGCTGTATCTCAAACCACTGATCATGTTTGAATGTCATTTCTTGGCATAAATGCAACATTTTCTGTTCAAAACAACTCCAAGTCATGTATTTTTGTCCTCCTCACTGTAAGGTGCGTGTTAATTCTGGCCATTGTGAAGCAGTCGGTTCACTGGTGCCGTTTAACCTTGTCAAAGAGGGCTACAGCACACCATGGTGCGAAGTGTCATTCCACTGACAATGTCTGCTGGGAATCTCTTTTATTATTATTATTTTTCCAGGCTCATACTTCAGCAGCAGCAGCAGTGTGCCAGCATGCTCATTGCATTCAGGCGTACAAGGGCATCCACTCACACCTGTTTCATAATAAGCATTTTTAATACCATATGAGATCTGTTATTTGCATAATGTAACAGAGTTAATGGGCTCAACTAATGCTTAAAGTTTATGGCTCAGCTTGTCACTGTCACCTGCCTTCAAAGAAGACACCTGTTTCTCATAAGTCACTCTTATGAGCTTATTTACTGTATACGTTCAGTTCACTCAGACTGATATTGCCAAGGTTAGTCCTCGTCTGCCATTGATGTGTTTTCCTAGTTTTGCCCTGCTATTAAAAGAATCCTAAACACTGCTCTAGGAAAATATTCAAAAACAAAAGTAGGTACTGTTACGACCCCATTGCTAATTAATAATGGCAAGTCATGCATTTCACGCCCAGGCTTTCGGTGGTGTCCTACATGAATCAATCAATCTTTTATTACCATCATGTATTATATAAAAAGCATCAATATTATAGAGATATGCAAGATAACAGAGCCCTGCATCACACACTGGTATATTACAGTAAGAATAAATGCCATTACTAAATCAAGAAACCCATGAACACAATTCAACAAGTCTTCTTTCACTGTAGCCACAGCTGCACTGTCTGCACACATCATCTTTTGCAGTAGCATTAAGATTTACCTCATAAAATGACTCCAGGTTTTCTGAGCATTTCAAAGCATTATGTTTTTCCTGTGGATTTGAATCATAGGCAAACTATGTGTTTTTGTGCAAATACTACAGAAATGAAAACGCAAAAGTTGAAATGGTTAATGAAAAAGTTTAACAACGGTTTTGAACTGTTTTGGTTGACTTTTTCCTCACAATGTCCACCTTTCTTGGAATCCATCTTGTAAATGGCCTTGTAAGAGTATCTGTGACCAAATCAATGCTGTTTGAAATCTCTGACTAGTCTGGCTTCTGACTATTGAAAACAAAGGACATGAAAATAGCGATGTTATTGCATGCCTGCTAGATAGCCGTGGAATTGCTAGCTTAAAATCTGATTGGTTAAAGCAACAGCTTCAAGCAACATTCTGAAAGCCTCATGGCAGATTTCTTTGACCCCAGCAACATGTGATGGCTAAAGTCTTACTGGATAGAAACTCAGACCTAAAATTACACTGGGTTGCACTGCTCCTAGAAGCAGCGTAACTAAAAGAAACACAATTAGATGAAGAGAATCGAATATTGGAACTGATTAAATACATATTCATAGACAAAAATATATTAAAATGTAAGTCAGTGATTTTGATAGAGTTTAGGCTAGCAGAGAAGGCCTTTCTGGATCATGTTCACATGTGGCTTCTTTTTTGCATGACAGAGTTTTAATCTGCATTTTTAGATGACACAGCAAAATGCATTCATAGAGGATGGTTTCTAGAGGTGTTCCTCAGCCTATGCAGTGATTTCCTTTCCAGAATTATGACTATTTTTAATGCAGTGCCACCTGAGGGCTCGAAGATAACGGGCATTCAATAATGATTTTCGCTCTTGTCGTTTTCTCCAAATTCTCAAAATCTTTTGGTGATATTAAGTATTCTAGATAATGATAGATGTAGAGAATTTATTATTCTGGACTGGCTCCGCAATTTGTAGATGCAGTTATTAGCAGATTGGTGAACCTCTGCCCATCTTTATTTCTGATAGGCTCTGCCTCACTTGGACTTTTTATACCCAATTATGTCCCAGACCTGTTGATAATTAACCTCATTAGCTGTAAAATGTTTCTTCAGCAATAGTACATTTCCTCAGTTTAAACATTTGACATGTTCCCCTTCGGGAACTCGAGCTGCGTCGAAACGCTTTGGGAACGCCCAAAGCGTTTCGACGCAGCGTCTCGTTCCCTTGGGGAACTAGGGTTACGTTCGTAACCTAGAGATGTTTTCTGTGTTCTATTGTGAACAGTGTTGTGCTAGTTACTAAGAAATAGTAACTAGTTATTAGTTACTACATTCAAAAAGTAACTTAATTACTTTGTTGATTACTTACACTAAAAAGTAACGCGTTACTATATAAAAAAGTAACTTTTTAGTTTAACTTTTTTAAAGAACCTTCTTTAATGTTCCCATTAATGCCCTTTTATGCGTTATGGTCTACAAACACAAAACTGACTTAAACACAAAGTAATTTTTAAACACTATTTTATTGAAGTCAGACCAACACAAACTGAATATATCACAAGGATTTCTGAAATAAATAACAAAACAAGCTGAATAATATATTCACAATCAAAAACTAAAGTGGCTTCTGCTGTTGTGTTGAGCTCTTAAAAATGTTCCTTTCACAGCTTAAGTATGAAAACTATCAACAATGTACAACAGAACACCGGGTTAGCTTCTAGCTTCTAGCTTAGTCAAGGCATGGAGTTTCTGGAGTTGCTGTTTATCGCAGTAGTTACGAGCTTCGAACCAGAAAGACACAGCTTACATCCGACTAAAAAGTTTTTGTCTTTATGATCAACTAAAGTGAAATAATGAGCATATTTCCACTTTGAGAAACTTGTCTTGCTCTCGCCTCGACTCGCCATTACTGCCACACAGACCTGAATAAACGGAGACACGCCCACAGTGCGTCTTCTTCGTGTTTACAGTGGTTCATCCTCCAATCCTACAATGCGTCGCTGCTGTAAACAGGAGGTCAGACTGTAGGCTACACTTCAGCCAAAATTTATTCATTTTATAAACGTAATGGACACCGCACCATACAGTAACAGTAACGGAGTTACTTTATTTAAAAAGTAATGCGTTACAGTATTAGTTACTGTCAAAAGTAACTGCGTTACAGTAACGCGTTATTGCCCAACACTGATTGTGAATTTATGTAGCATTTTTTTTTATTTACATTTTCAAACTGGGGTTGTATGACACATATCTTATGACTGTTTAAACCCATATGCAAAAAGCGTATTATATTTTTTTCTTTCTTTTTGTATTTTAATCCAGAATTCACCTGCCACAGGCCTTGTTAATTAACTAATAGATTGAATCATAAAGTAAAGTGCTAAACTCAGAAAAGCTGTGGCCCTCAAGGACTGGAGTCTGACAACTCACTGTTGTGCACACAGTCAACTAATTACCTTCAGTTTCTTAACCCACATCACAGCCAAAAACTCTCTTAGACATATTATGAGAAGAAACCTTGACAGGAACCAGAAATAGAACTTCTCATCTAGGTGACAGCATATGTTTATTCATTAAATAAAAAACACTGCATTATTAATTTGTACATTTCGAATGTTTTGGTGGTTGGTGTTTAAATAAGATTTCTCTTCCTGTACAGCTTTATCGGAGTTCCCCTGATTCCTCTCCCTCCCACACCGAACTCCATGGTCCACAGCTAAACTGTCCGCTTTAGCCTCTGTAATATTTCACTCAAGTCATTACCTGCTCTATTGAGCAAATTCTGTCCTTCTTTCAGTTTCTGTGATGAGGCCTGATTGAGGGATCTCTTAAGAACCCTTCCACAACAAAGCCTTCACCGACTGGAGCTTTAATTTGGCCAATTATACGCCGTGACTAATTTAAAGATTAAGTGAAGCAGAACTTAGCTGAGAGCTGGTGTGGGCCAGTCGAGGTTATTACTCGAGGAAGCATGCTATTATTCTTTTAAATCACCTCCGAACAAATTTTGTTTAACCTAACGATTTCCAGTCTGAGTTTGCTGTTGTAATAACTTCCGCTCTTCACATGACTGAAGCGTAAACTTAATAGAAATGGAAATACCGTTAAAAAAAACAAAAAAGCAAAGTTTCGCTAAGGACAGATGAAGCAGGGTGCAGTAAGCATTGTGAGGTACCTCACAATTTTAAGTGCTTAGTAAAATAAGTACCTCTGAGGAACTTAGGTACATTTATGGCATTTGGCAGACCCTTATCCAGAGCAACTTACATTTCTCTTATTGATACAACTGTGCAATGGAGTGGTTAAGGGGCCCAGGAGTGTGAGCTTGGTGGGGTTTGGGATTTAAACTCATGACCTTCTGAGCCTAAGAGCAATGCCTTGATCACACAGTATTGCCAAAAGTTTCCAGACACCTGGTCATAAATAAATGTTCTCTTAGAGCATCGCATTTCACATTTAGTCCCAACTTGTTCCTATAATTCCTTCCACTCTTCTGGGAAGATGTTTCACTAGATTTTGGAGTCTACTTGTAGAGATTTGTGTTCATCTACCACAAGGGTGTAAGTAAGTAGTCTTAATGACTGTTATGGTATAATAATGGTAGTCACCATTTCAATTAATCTCAAATGTGTTCTGTAGGGTTGAGATCAGGAGATCTATAGCAGACCACTCAAGAACTTTCTCTCCAATCCATGCAAACCATATCATCATAGAGCTCAATTTTGTGCACAGTAGCATTGCAGTGCTGGAACTGGTTTGGGTTTTCAAGTTCAAGTGAACACAAAAATGTTATTATACTGCACCCAAAGAAGTCCTATACTATTGTGTGCCTCCAGCTTTGTGGTAACAGTTTGGGGAAAAGCCACAGATGGCATGAAAAGTCAGGTGTCTCTATGCTTTTGACTACATATAGTGTATCTTACTAGAAATGTAAGAATCAGAATTATCTTTATTTATTATTATCTTTATCCATGTATCATAGGTTGCATGTACTATGAATTGTTCAGGGTGTGCTCTATATAAATATACAACTAGGAAAATAAAAAAATAAAATAATAAATCAAAATATAACTATTAACCATACAGTTTTTGCAGGGTGTCTAAATCGAGGCAGTGCAAATAATGATGTAAGAAAGGCAGTGCAATGATTATTTTTCCCAAATAGATCCAAAGTGCAGGGTTGATATATAGTGGTCCTTATTAAAATTTGTTACTGTTACATTACTGCAATGATAATATAAATGGAAACCCCACACTGTTCTTAAGTGTAAGATAAGTGTTATGAGGCAGAGGAGTGCTGGTAGGCAGCTCCGTGGTGTTGGAAAACAGGAAGAAACACAAAGCTAAACAGATCCATTCCCAAGACATTCTTTCTTCTGGTTCCCTAATGAACACATGAACTCGGGGACATGATTTTGAACACACATATCTTGAGCAACGCTAAATCAATCCCAGTGCCACTTTATTTAATGTGAGTTTGTGCCTCTTTGTGTTATTCTGAGTGCGTTCGTGACTCTGTGTGTTATTTCGTGTGTTTACAGCAGTCATTCGAGGTCTCAAAGCCCTCTTTGTGTTGGAAATGAGACAAAGGAGTGTCTGGCTGGCTTTCTGTTGACAATCCGTTATTGTGATCAGTAACGGAAAAACTCCAGACAAGCTGCTTTAATTTTTAATTGACGAGCAAAACTAAAACTCGTGCACACAAAAAGCTCAAAAAAAAAAAAAAAAAAAAAGCCTGGAGGGATGGCACTTGCTGAGAATAAGGCGTGTTATGAATGAGAAGTGTGATATGTAAATAATTCTGAGCTAATCATGCTTATACTAACTTGTTGGCATGGAAGCGAGCGAATAAAGCTTAATGGGGTTAATGGCAATTTTTATGGATACAAAAAAGGTTTTACCTCAATCACTTACTTATTCCTGATTTTAAAATCAGGAATTTTACTTAACATTTACTTAACAAACCCAGGCTAAGTTTGCAGATCTATTTGTTTTCCTTAAAATATATCAATTGATTTATGATCTTTAATATAATTTTTATGCAACTATTGCACTTATTTATACAGAGCCCAGAAGTGGCCTTAATAGGGCTGAGATTTGATCTCATGACCTTCTGACCAGAAGTCCAACATTTCATCCACAGAGCTACCACTTCCCATTAATAAGTATGAAATATGTGGAAATTATGTTTAGCCCATTCATATTTATAGCATTTACAATTATCTCATTTATAAAAGCAATAGATGGTTAAGGGCCTTGCTCAAGAGCCCAGCAGTGGCAACTTGGTGGTGCTCAGATTTGAACTAATGACCTTCTAGAAGTGGATCAGAAAACCAGTCTTAATAAGCTAGCACTTTTTTACATAAAAAAAAGAAATTACTCCACATACAAATCTGAATCATGATTTTACAAATCACGTTATTTATACAAAACGTTTATACAAGACTTGGTATGTTGGATCATCCACATGGCACATGGCAGATGATCCACAGACTGTGAACCCTCACTACAGTTCCATCATTGTTGAGGTGTACTGGTGCAAACTGCAGTCCTATGCAATTGTAGTAGACTGTCATCAGGGACTCCTCACATCCCAGTCACTAACTGTTTAACCTCCTTCTATCAAGACGGAGATACAGGAACATACACACCAGAACTGCCAAGCCAGCATTTTTCATCTTCCATCATTCTACTGAAAGTCACACTACACTGCTAGGACTTTGAGGACTCGCTGATGCTTTACTCATCATTCTACTGCCAGTAATCATTATGCAGTTCTGCTCCATTCTGTACATTCTGTAGCATCTCTCGATAATTATATCTGTATGTAATTGGAAATTCATTGTACACATTTGACCTGAACAAGATGCAAAAGTTGATAACTAGATCACTTTCTACCATCAAACAATACTCATTTACCCACATACTGTTTTGCTTGGCCTGTAACTGTAACTATATACTGCCATATTTTGGTGGAATTCGTTGAAAAACAAATCATTATTTTCTCCTCCTATAATGACACGGTCCAAAATAAACAGCTCAAGTCAATACAGAGAGATGATAACTTCCACACAATCAGAGTTCCTTTGCTGCGTCTTTCTCAACGCCTCCTCTGCAGTAAACAAGGTATTGTGTGTGTATGCACCGTTATATTCACCTAACGAATCACAGGCTCGTTTACATCACAGCTGCATTTCACAAGCTACAATTACACACCAGCTGTTCTCAACACCCACCCTCGACTCCCGACACCCCAGATGGCTGGGGCTGAAACAGGTTTTTTAGGTTTTCTGTCTTAGAGCAGCTGCTGATCACCAAAAAAAAAGGGTTGCTTTTTCGTTCTAAAGGAAGATGCATACACATCGTGTTCCAGCTGTTGACCCTTCTGGTGGCAGGTAAAATCTTGTACAGTGAACATAAAGAAATAATTAGTAGACATTCCACAATGATAGTAGAACAATGGGGTGGAGGATTCATGAACAATTCAGTGAAACATTTTGGGTTTCACACACAATATATAAACTGTCAAATTCTCAATTCTGATTAGTCAGAAGTTGTTGATTTATTTTCTCTAACAGCTGCACTTGATAGCAAGTTCTAAGTTTTATAAATTGTTCATTGGTCAAATTATGCTATTAACAGACTATTATTGATCAAGTCTTATTGGCTCTTCTCTTTAAACTAATAAGGCCCAAATGAATGAATGAATAAATTACTCTTGTTGGTTTAATTCAGTTTGTTCAGTTAATTTCTTGAATGCTAATTCTCAGTTTGCTCAGAATCAGACCTAAGACCACGTATTGTTTACTAAGAGATATGCTTTTTCAACAGCCTTAACCAATAACATGCTTCTGCATAGCCAGCAAAGTAGTTGAGTGGTTTACATGGGCAGGGCCTAAATGAAAGCAACATTAATTTCATACATTACAGAACGAAAAAGGTTCCCTTTCAGGAAGAACTTGAGCTACATCAACAACGCTTTGGGAACGCTTCCATTTTGTCCACTCTCTAAATCACGTGTGTAATCCGTCCAATAAGAAGCATGTCACAACCAGGGAGCTATAAAAGCACATGGAGTGAAGCCGGCGCTATCTTCTGTTTGTTCATTAGGCGCTCCATGTGTGTGTTTGTCCCCTTACAGGTTTTTGGTAAGTGGTAAATGTCAGGACAAAAAAGAAAAAGCAAGCGATCGTTCCGACTGTGCACAAAAGACAGCCCATGCATCGATAGCTTGGGAGCAGAGGACGTTAGGTGTTCCAGAGGGAGCCAGCTGCGCACATTCTGCACATATTCTCTGCACATTCTGTGCATATTCTGCGCATACTCTGCGTACATTCGGGATGCTCTCACTCCTCGTGGTTCTGGCCCCAACCTTGCTGAGGGGTGTGCTATGCGAGCGAGAAGCTGACTCATGCCGTAGCCAAACGTAATAATGTTTGGCAGGCCGATGAGCAGAAAGCTGCCCTATCCTCAGGGTTTGGTGCTCGACGAGCACTTTCTGTGACCTATGTCACAAGCGCCGCATCGGGGTCTAAATTTCTTTCCGGACCTGGGACTTGGGCCTGGGCTAAGCTGTATTTGGCCCACCACTTCAGTTCCAATCCTTATTGTACTCCAACATAATGGGACTAAAAGAGTGTGGTTAGGGGTTGATACCTCGGGTTGTAGAGACTGTGGCTAGCTATCTCTCCCTGGGTGTCGCATCATCCCTTGAGACCCCGACACTGCCTACTAAGCCCCTTTGTAACACGTCGGTGCTGGTGGGTAGGGCTTATGCCTCAGCAGGTCAAGCCACTGCATGCTTGCACACCATTGTGGTGTTAAAGTCGTATCAAGCTGACCTACTGAGACAGCTAAACATAGGCAGATTTGGCTTTTAGGGCCACAAAAGAGACCACTGTAGCCGTTGGCCAGTCTATGGCTGCTCTAGTCTTTTTTAGGGACATCAACTGCCTAGAGATGCTGGCCATGCTTCTAGCTCTGGAGCATTTCCTGCTGGACCTCAAATATTGCGCTTCTTGTATATGCTGGCACTTTGAATCCTCCTGTAGGCAACGGGGAAGCTGCTCTCCTTGATGGCAGCATATATCTTGGGCTATCTCAATGAGGAAGTAGACATTCTTTCGAGAGCAATGGCTGATGCCCGGGGAATGCCGACTCCACACTCACGTGGTGGAGCAGACTTCAACCCCTTCTGGTCTCTTCATCGAGGTGGTAAAGACCATTCTCTAATCCAGAGCTCCCTCCACGGGAAGGTCATATGCCGCTAGATGGCACCTGTTCAGTGTATTGTGTGATCCAAAGGGTTCGCCAAAGGTTTGTCTTCATCCACTCTCAAAGTCTATGCGTCCGCTGTTTCAGCATATCATGCCCCCCTAGCAGGGCAATCACTGGGTAGAGACCCACTGGTGATGAGTTTTCTTTTTCGGCGCCAGCCTCTGTGGTGCCTGTGTGGAACTTGGCCGTTGTGTTGGAGGTTCTATCTGAGCCCCCCTTCGAGCCATTGGCTGAGGCATCCAGTAGGTTCCTAACAGTCAAGACTGTGTTTCTCCTCGGCATTCTTTTCTTAAGATAGTCAGTGATCTTAAAGAAACCTCGGGGAGATTCTCCTTGCCACAGTCGCCACCGGTTCACTCATCAGGGACAAACTTACTTATAAAGAACATATTCACTTTTAATCACCACATTATCTGTGTAAAGCTGCTTTGAGACAATGTTCATTGTTAAAAGTGCTAAACAAATAAAAAATTAATTGAATTGAATTGAATCTTTAGGCCCTCTCTGTGGCCCCCTCATTTCTGGAGTTTACTCCACACATGGCCAGTGCCTTACTGTACCCTACAACAGGGTACTTTCATTTGCTATGGCCCTCCAAAACAGGCCTCCCTGCAAACAAGCAGACGCTTAGCAGATGGATTGTGGATGCGATTGCATCCTCCTACAAGTCATCTGGTCGACCCACTCCTTTCCAGGTCAGAGCGCACTTAACCCAAAGTCTGGCAGCCTTTAAGTCTTGGTCCCCTGAAGTTCCCTCTAGGACATCTGCAATGCTGCGGGCTAGTCTACCCACTGACATTATTCAGGTTTATAACCTTGACCTTAGTGCCACTTCTGGCTTCTCTGCCCTTCGACCTAGCTGCGCTTTTGCACACTAGGTAGGGACTGGTCAGTCTGGTGGAATTGGACTTTTGTTCCCAAAGCATTGTTGACACAGTTCCATAAAGGGAACATCTCCAAGTTATGTATGTAACCCTGGCATCACTGCAGCACTTCCGTCCCTCTAGTTACCTGTTCATGAAGTCACCCCACTGGAAACGATGCGGTTTCCATTGGATGGATTTCACACGTGATTCAGAGCATGGACAACAAGGAAGCGTTTTCAAAGCATTCTTGATGCAGCACAGGGAACCAGGGTTACATACGTAACCTGGAGACGTTAATTCATATGAAAAACTCATTTATTAACATTAATTTGTTCATGAACGAAAAATAACAGATCTCCACAATCATCAATGGGTCCTTAACATCTGGCTATGTGCCAACTACCTTTAAGCAAGCAAGGGTCATTCCCATCTTAAAGAAACCTGCTCTAGATCGATCAAACATCAACAACTACAGACCGGCATCACTTCTCTTCTTTCTTTCTCAATCTCTTGAATGCACTGTTTTTAACCAACTGTCTGTCTATCTCTCACAGAACAATCTCCATGATCCAAACCAGTCTAGTTTCAAAACCAGCCCTTTTGGCTGTTTTTTAGAAACTGCATGCTGCTCGATCAGCCAAGCTGTCATCTGTACTTATCTTCCTGGACCTTTCAGCAGCAATCATTCTCTCTTGTCTCAGGAGCCTTGGTATCCATGAAACAACATGGGGATAGTTTGGAAGGTTGCTTATACCAGGTAACATGGAGGGGAACCACATCTGACCTGTGCAGACTCACCACTGGTGTCCCACAAGGCTCGGTACATGGTCCCCTCCTTTTCTCCCTCTATACACACTCCATTGGTGAAGTCAAATCCGTAAAATGGGTTTTCTTATCAGTGCTATTCTGATGACACTTAACTCATCTTTTCTTTCCCACCCTCAGAAACCACAGCTTCCGCTGGGATCTCGGCATGCTTGACAGACATATCTTCATGGATAGAGTGCTCATCAATTAAAACTCAACCCCAGCAAAACAGAACTGCCTGTCATCCCAGGTGATGCATCTTCAGGTCAAGATCAGAAGAATAATCTTTATTACTCTCTGCTCTCCCCTTCAGTCACTGCTCGCAACCTTGGGGTAACTATGGATAATTAATTGTCCTTCTTCTTATATGTTGCTAATGTGACTAGCTCTTGTGAGAAAGTCAAGTCAAGTCAAGTCAAGTCAGGTTTATTTGTATAGCGCTTTTCACAACAGACATTGTCTCAAAGCAGCTTTACACAAATCAACAGTTAAGGTGAATGGTGTGAATTTGTCCCTGATGAGCAAGCCGTGGCGACTGTGGCAAGGAAAAACTCCCTTAGATGTTATGAGGAAGAAACCTTGAGAGGAACCAGACTCAAAAGGGGAACCCATCCTCATTTTGGGTGACATCAAGAGTTTGATCATAAATCTTTCAACAATACAGAACACTGGAGAGTGAGAACTAACATGATTACTGGAGTATAAGATTATAAGTGATGTTCTTTCTACAGTCTTATACAGTCTATATGGTTAGTAGCTCCTAGTTTTATGAGCTCAACATTTGTGATCATCACAGATCCAGCATCAGCTTCTCCATGCCAGAGCCTTTAAACACTCCAGGAGGTCCAATGTCAAACTCCACACATGTAGCGGGATCCAAATGGCACTGGTACGTCTCTAGATGGTTCAGGATGTTTGTGAGTTCGGCATCTACTTCTTCAAAGGTCCGTAATCATCAAGATGGTGGGAGGTGACTGGAGCTGGCCAAACCTCAGGGTGTCTTGGGATGGGGAGAGAAAGAGAAGCAGTGGAGAGGAATTAGCGTAGCTGCTGTTCATGATATTAACAGCACAAGTTGATAATGTGATGTGATCAGATGTTCTGGAGCACAAGGTTATGATGTAATGTGTGTTATGTGTAGGCTTTGCTAAAAAGATATGTTTTTAATCTACACTTAAACTGGGTGAGTGTGTCTGAGCCCCGAACACTGTCAGGAAGACTATTCCAGAGTTTAGGAGCTAAATGTGAAAAAGCTCTACCACCTTTAGTGGACTTTGCTATTCTAGACATACTAGAAGCCCAGAGTTTTGAGATCTTAGGGAGCGTGGCGGATTGTAGCGAGTTAAAAGACTGGATAGATACATGGGAGCCAAACCATTTAGTGCTTTATAGGTGAGTAGTAGTTTGTAGTCTATTCAAAACTTAACAGGAAGCCAATGTAGGGATGATAAGATCGGGGTTATGTGATCATATTTTCTTGACCTTGTAAGAACTCTGGCTGCTGCATTCTGGACTAACTGAAGCTTGTTTATTAATGACGCAGGACATCCACCTAGTAACGCATTACAGTAGTCTATTCTGGAGGTCATAAACGCATGGACGAGCGTCTCTGCATCGGATATAGACAACGTTTCTTAACTTAGAAATATTTCTAAGGTGAAAGAAGGCTCTTTTTGTAACTTGGTTAATATGATATTTGAAAGACAAGTTGCTGTCTAAAATAACTCCCAGGTCTTTTACCGTTGAACTAGTGGTTACAGAACATCCGTCTAAATGCAGGTTGAGATGCTGGAGCTTCTGTATACTAGTTTTTGGGCCGATAAGCAAAATCTCTGTCTTATCGGAATTTAAAAGTAGAAAGTTATGGGTCATCCATTCTCTTATTTCCTTAACACACTGAGTTATCCGAGTTAATTGAGCTATATCGCCTGGTTTAGATGAGATATATAGCTGAGTATCATCAGCATAACAATGGAAGCTAATTCCATGCCTTCTAATAATATTTCCTAACGGAAGCATGTATATTGTGAAGAGCAGGGGTCCTAGAACTGAACCTTGCGGCACACCATAATTTACTTGCATTAGCCTGGATAGCTCTCCATTTAAATCTACGAAATGGTAACGATCGGACAGGTAGGATTTAAACCATCTTAATGCCTGTCCCTGAATGCCGATGTAATTTTGTAACCGATCTAGGAGGAGATCATGGTCTATAGTGTCGAATGCAGCACTAAGATCTAATAGAACCAACAGTGAGATGAAGCCTTGGTCTGAAGCTAAAAACAGGTCATTAGTGATTTTAACTAGAGCAGTTTCTGTGCTATGATGGGGCCTAAAACCTGACTGAAACTCTTCAAATATATTGTTCTCTTGCAGGTAGGAACATAACTGGGCAGCGACAATCTTTTCTAAAATTTTAGACATAAATGGGAGATTTGAGATTGGTCTGTAATTCGATAGGGTGTTTGGGTCCAGATTAGGGTTTTTAATGAGGGGCTTAATAACTGCTAACATGAGGGATTTAGGGACGTGTCCTAACGATAGTGAAGAGTTAATAATATTCAGAAGAGGTTCACCAGTTGTATATAACACTTCCTTCAGTAATTTAGTAGGAATTGGATCTAACTGACATGTTGTCGATTTAGCTTTGGCAATAACATTATACAGCTCTTCCTGTCCTATACATGTAAAACAGTGAAGTTGTGGAGTTGAAGGTAACACTGTCTTAGGAGATGGTGTCAGAGGTTGTACCGCCACAATTGTTTTTCTAATGTTATCTATTTTTTCAGTGAAGAAATTCATAAAGTCCTCACTACTAAACTGTGATGGAACACAATTTTCAGAGCCCTGATTTGTAGTTAGTTTAGCTACAGTACTGAAAAGGAACCTGGGATTGTGTTTGTTATTTTCTATGAGTTCGCTCAGGTGTTCAGCTCTAGCAGCTTTTAGCGCCTGTCTGTAGCTGAGCATACGCAATTCTAAATACCTCCAATTTAGTTTTCCTCCATTTTCTCTCCAGATTACGTGCTGTTCTCTTGAGGGCATGTGTATGACTATTATACCAAGGTGCGGGTACTTGTTCTCTAACCTTTTTTAACCGGATAGGGGCAATGGTGTCTAATGTGCTAGTGAGGATAAGGTCTATGTTGTTAGTTATTTCATCAAGATTATTATCAGTTATGGGTTTAGTAAGAAACTGAGATAAATCAGGCAGGTTATTTATGAATCTGTCCTTAGTGGTCGGAACAATAGTCCTACCAAGTCGATAACGTGGTGCAACACGGCTAATCTGCTCTACCGGTAGTGTGTACAGTATGAGATAATGGTCTGTGATGTCATCACTCTGAGGTGACATCAGTGACGTCTGCTCCGTGGGATATTATTAAGTCTAGTGTGTGGTTTAAGGCGATGAGTTGGTCTGGTGACGTTTTGTTTAACCCCAAAAGAGTTTAATAAGTCAACAAATGATAATCCTAGAGCATCGTTTACATCATCTACATGAATATTAAAATCTCCTACAAGCAGCACTTTATCAAAATTGATCAAGAGATCTGATAGAAAACAAGCAAACTTTTGAAGAAAATCAGCGTAGGGCCCTGGGGGTCTGTACACGGTGACCAGTAGTCATGGGCGATACTGCAAAATGTAGTATCGATCCGATACCAAGTAAATACAGGCCAATATCGCCGATATCGATACCAATACCGATACTTTTTTTTATTTTTAGCGCACAATCTAAATTACTTTTACTTTCTTGTGTAGCGAATATCACTGTATCACTATAAAGTGATTGCATCATTTTGTTAATCTGAATACATCTGTGTTTTGTGATGTGATTTGCTCTGTAATTGGTCATGTGTGAGGTTAACAAAAAATAAGACATTTTCAAATGAAAAAAGGATATTATTGTAATAAACTATGCAAACATCACAACAGCAAGGAAATTACAATAACAGTAATAAAATTAGCAGAAAAACTGAACAAGACTATTAAATATACATTAAACAACAATATAGTAACAATTATTTCTCCCTTTAACTGTACTTATTTCGCGTTAACAAAAAATAAAGTGCACAAAATTATTACCAGAAAATAAAGCAGCTGTTTTAATACAAATTAAATAATTTCCTATTTAGAATACTGCCTTATCTTATGAACAAGGTACACACCATATCTAATACCTAAACAAAAGTTGAGAACTACTAAGCTACAGATCTTTGTTGAGAAACAATAACATATTTACATGTTTCCCTTTCAGTAAAATACCTCCACACAGCGCTCCGTTTTTTGTCTGCTGGCTCCATGATACCACGCACTCGCGAGTCGCGCTTTTTCTGCAGCTGGCGTGACGGTAGGGAAACGAAACTGAAGTATCGAAAAGTATCGATACTTTGACTTTTGGATCGATACTTTTCGATACCATCCCCAGTATCGATAATATCGATATTTGGTATCGATACACACATGGCTAGTGACCAGAGCGAGTTTTCTATGTATGTCTGAAAGTACAACTTTGAGAACGAGCACTTCAAATGATTTAAAGCTGAATCCTAATATCTGACTAACATTAAGAGAGGCACTATAAATGGTTGCTACACCCCCCCCACGACCAGTCTGACGGCGCTCATGCTTATAAACATATCCTGACGGTGTCGACTCGTTTAGACCCATATAATCACCTGGTTTAATCCAGGTCTCAGTGAGACAGAGTGCTGAGAGATTATTATCCGTGATCATCTCATTTATAATCAGCGCTTTGGGTGCAAGTGATCTAATGTTTAAAAGACCAAACTTTAGAACTTTTTGGTGATTGTTTATCTGGCATTTTTCAGTTTTAACTGCAATAAGATTATTTCTGGATCTTGTGTATTTAATTCTTGGTTTTACTACATGAGGAATAGATACGGTTTCTATAAACTGGGCTGTGTGTGAACTTGTAACTATTTGGTCTGTAGTATGCGTGTTCTTATAGTTGAAGATTTCCTGATGTCTTACCAGTCAGATGGTGTGAAGTATCCTAGAGATGTTATCTGATAGCCCTGCTGCTCCAACTCTGCTGGGGTGCAGGCCATCAGGGCGGAAGAACCTAGGACGCTCCCAGAAACAGTTCCAGTTATTAACAAGGAGAAGTTTATGTTCTCGACACCATGACTGTAACCATTCATTTAGAGCTAAAAGTCTACTAAACTTCTCAGCCCCTCGCTGGTAAGTGGGAAGAGGTCCTGACACTATGATCCTCGTTGTGGGAAGTGAGAAGGTGAGAAGGCCTGGGTTCAGTCAGCGTTCAAATTCATCCCGAATTACGGTTAAGGTCTATAGCAGAAGATTTTCCACACCAACATTCCATGTAAAGCATATGTTCATGGAGCTGGCTTTATGCAAGGGGCATTGTCATGCTGGAACAGGTTTGGATCTCCTAGTTCAAGTGAAGGGAAAATTTCATTCTACCACACCAAAAGATAAATTCTATACAAATGTGTGTGCAACTGTGTGGAAAAAGTTTGGGGAAGAACCACATATGGTTGGAAATTTCTGGTGTCCCAATACTTCAATCCATATAGTGTAACTTTACTTTCTTTAGGAAAAAAAAAGAACCCGATGCCACTATGAGTAACTAAGCAACTAGTCGAGCTGCACTTATTAATCCTGCTTGTTCTATAAGCGCAGTAGTGCAGATGAGGTGAAGGTAATTTTGTATTACTTCTATAATTAATATCATTAGGCCGATAAGCTTCAAAGAGCAAGCATTTGCTGTTTTCTCCTTTTTTTGGTGCATAAAGCCCACGGTTAATTCCCTCCTCATTAATCACTATATCATCAGATAATGCCTCTCATGAAGTAGCTTTAAATACAAGACTAATTTCATCACAGATAATGTAGTTAGACCAAAATCAAATCTACACTAACTAATAACGTTAGGAAATTGTTTCCTTTTTGTTTCAGAGGTAGCCTGGAAAATTAGAGGTAGAGCAGTAGCACTGGTAATTTTGATTCGTTTCAGTGACTCGATTCTTCGGCTACCTTTTCCTAAACTGATGTCAGTTCATTTAGTCACATTTTTGACAAGAAAATAGATCACTAATATCAGATTATTTATTATATTTCTAGCATTTTAAACTATTTCAAACCCAAAATTATTTCACTGTACACTTCCTGCACAAGAGTATTGGGACACTTGACTTGTCCAGCCATTTATAGTTCTTCTCCAAACTCTTACCAGACAGTTGAAGGCACACAATTGTATTAAATGAAATTCCTTTTTATTAGTAGAGCACTTTTAACAATAGACAGTCTCAAAGCAGCTTTACAGAGATAAAAGTTTAATAAATGAATGTATAAGTTTGTTCTTTATAAATTGTACATTTGTCCCTAATGCCGGTGGCGACTGTGGCAGGGAAAAACTCCCTGAGATGGCATGAGAAAGAAACTTCGAGAGGAACCAGATTCTCATCATCACAGAATCTCCGTTCATTACAGTTCCATCATTGTTGCAGTGATAGAAGGCAGACAGGCATGAGCAACTCAGTAACTTCATGGATCTTTAGGAACTATCCCCAGCTGCAGAGAGTGGTCTCCAACGTGGTAGCATTACCAAGACGTCGTTACCACAGCTTGAGTTCCTGAAGGTGAAACAAACTTGAGGTCCGCCACTTAATATGTTCCATTGGGGAACTCGGATTTTAGCTACGTTCTAAGTGAAAAGGTTTGCACTCTGTACACATGTGCATCAAACCGATAGTCCTGTACTAAAAACTAAAGCCCTGTTCGGTGCGAATACGTGTATCGTTACACTCCTGATTTCAATATGGTATATACAGTAATCAGAGCTCCCGGGATTAAACTGCTGCTTATAATTTCACTTATGAACCCTGATGATGCTGGAACCCGAGAGCACCTCTGTGTTAGTGTTTTCCCTCTGATGTATGATTTTTATTACTTTTGCCTCACTCCGCGTAAATTGTCGGGCTTTCGAATTGTCGAATTAGTTTACCAGCTGAGGTGCTGTCTGGCAGAATTATTCCTCTTTCTAGGAATTTACCTGTAGAGTCGATTATGACTATGAAAGTGCCGCTTGTCGTACTCTCTCAGGTCTAATAAATGCTTCTGGTACGTCCCGGTTTTTAAAATTACATTTTCAATATTAAACACTTCTTCAGCTCGGGGCCTGGAGCCCAGACAGCACCGTGACAGATGATAATATTTCCAGGGTGTTAAAAATGCAGGAGGCTGAGTCGGCTGTACAGAGGTGTGCTGAGGATAGTTCTCTGTGTGTGTGTGTGTGTGTGTGTGTGTGTGTGTGTGTGTGTGTGTGTGTGTCCATCTCTGCACTAGGGGACGGCGTCCTCTTCACACACTGTCCTCCCGAGGATGAAAGAGTTCCAGAAACATAAATCCGGCAGCGTGTGGAAGAGAAAGGCATCAGACATCAAGGTCACTGAGCAGCAGAGCAATGGGGTTCTGTAAAATGATTTTGGGATTATTTCTGTAAACTGTAATGCATGAATGAAGGCTGGAAAAGTTGACCGACCGTTTGTTTAAACAAACCGCTTCTCTGAGCACTGTGATAAAACCAGTCAGGAATGTTCTGTTCCATCAGCCAGTCAGGAACAGAAAGATCAGTCAAGAACAGATAGTGTCTCTCTGACTGACACACACACACACACACACACACACACACACACACACATTCACATTCACACACACACACATACACACACACACACGTCTGACATGAAATCACAGATGTTTTTTAAAGAAGCAGAAGCATCTTCATAGTTTTATGGAAGGAAGACAGAAAGGAAGGAAGGAAGGAAGGAAGGAAGGTAGGTAGGTAGGTACAATGGAAGAAAGGGAGGACACCAAGGAAGGATGAAAGTAAGGAAAGCACAAAATAATGGAGGAGGGCAGGTACACAGGAAGGAAGGAATGAAGGAAGGAAGACAGGCAGCTATGAAGTACATAAGGGAGGAAAGCAGAATGGAAGGAGGAGAAGAAAAAAAAAGGAAAGAAAGACACCAAGGAAGTATGAAAAAAAAAGAAAGTGGAGAGAAAAGGAAAGAAGGAAGAAACAAAGGTACAAATGAAGGAAGGCAGGCAGGTATGAAGGATGGAAGGTAGTCAGGAAGACAGGCAGGCATGAAGGAAAAAAAGAAGGAAGGAAGGCAGACAGGCATAAGAAAGGAAGAATGGAAGGATAGATGGAAGACGAAGAAAGGATGGAAGGAAGGAAGACAGGAAGGAAACGAAAAAAAAAACAGGCAGCCACGAAAAAAGGAAGAAAGAAATGAAGGGAGACAAATAAAGGATAAAAGACAGGAAAACAGGCAGGCACGAATGAAGAAAAGAAGGAAGGAAAGAAGAAAGACATAAATAAAGATGGAGAAAAGGAACACTGGCAAGTATGAAGAAAGAAAA
Source organism: Silurus lanzhouensis (assembly GCA_039877035.1). Lineage (NCBI taxonomy): Eukaryota > Metazoa > Chordata > Actinopteri > Siluriformes > Siluridae > Silurus > Silurus lanzhouensis. The sequence goes on from JBCEWE010002368.1 coordinate 1,728,743, forward strand.
AAGGAAGGCAGGAGGCATAAAAGAAGGAGGGCAGGGAAGTAGGATAGATAGCAAGAACAAAAAAAGGAAAATAGGTGCACAGACATGAATGAATGACAGAAGGAATGAAAAACAAACAGGAGTGAATGAACACTGAATTTGTAGAATGTGTGTCTTAATTCATGTGTGTGTGTGTGTGTGTGTGTGTGTGTGTGTGTGTGTGTGTGTGTGTGTGTGTGTAATAATATACACTGACCACTGACAATGAGAGAATAAAAAAAAAACATTATAATATGACAGGTTCAGGTCGAGTGGGCGGAGTTAAGGCTATTAATTTATGGCATTTGGCAAATGCTCTTATGCAGAACTTACATTTATCTCCTTCATACAGTGGCCCCTGAGCAAGATGTGCCTGGGATTTGAACTCATGACCTTCCAAAATCCGATATCTTAACCACGAAGCTACCACATTACCAATTTTCAGATGAAGCTGTGGTCAAAAAGCTGCAGAAAATAAACCAATTACTGCTACATTTTGACAGTTTCATTACGAAGCTGTAAAAAAAGAAGACACGGGAGCATTTTTATAGATAAGTCGAAATAAACACGTCTACCTTCGGTGTCTTGCTTAATTAAAAATCACACTTTTTCAACAGGCCCGAGTTGGAGCTGCTCGAAAACTCAACTTCTTGCACGTCTCCTCTTAGCATGGTTCATTTCTCAGTAACATACAAACGCCCACAGCTCTCTGGATGTCACCTCGACTCCGCTTCCCTCTCCAGAGCAAGTCATTAGCAGATCTGCGGCTCTTCGCGGCTGAAGGAGCGCAGGCCACCTGCACGCCACCATGCCGGCCGGGGTGCTAATTGGTGCAACAGCAAGGAATAAATTAGAGGACACAGAGGAGTGTGTGTGTGTGTGTGTGTGTGTGTGTGTGTGCGCGTGTGTGTGTACAGCATGGCACTGACAGCGATGGCCTTCGAAAAGGAAAAAGAAACCTGTGCAACCCTGTGTGACTTGCAGCGGTGGAGATTCAGCTTTTTCCCTTAATTTCATGTTAAACCACAGACAGCAATGATGCTGAGGGAAAATTCTTATGTCATTTATTTCAGTTCCCTTTTCTGATTGGTGGATAATGAAGGCTGCAGATCAACAAATCTACTCACAAAATCGGGAAAGGAAGAACGGCAGTTTAGAAAAAGATCTGGAAGGAATTGTTTGGAAGTAAGGATGGAATTCATAAGTTTGTTGATAAGGAACTTTAAAAGAAAGAAAGAAAAAACTTTGGGAGGAAGGAAGGAATTAAATTTGGAGGGGAAAAAAGGAAGGAAATTCATGTTTCTTCATTCAGGTTATTCGAAAGGAAGATTGGAAGGAAGAAAATTTGCAAGGAAGGAAGGAAGGTGAGAAGGAAGTTTGAAGGGAAGGAAGAAATGAAATTTGGAAAGTTTGTTTATTCAGAAGTTTGTTTGGAAAGATTTAAAGATGGAAGGAAAATCAGAAGGAAAGAAAATTTGCAAGGATGTTTGAAAGGAATGAAGTTAGCAAAGAATGAAGAAATTTCAGAGGAAACTTTTTTGTAAGGAAGGAAAGAAAGAGGGAACTGCTAACCACCAAAAGAGTAAAAGAAGAAAGTTTGGAAGGATGGAAAGACGGAAGAAAGGAAATGTTTTCTAATTTATTAACAATAAAGTTAGCTAAATACTCTATAGGTGTATTTAGTGCAAAGTTATTACACTTTGCTTGTAGGCAAATTTGCACAAGAAATTCACACTTTTCACAAACCACTTTCTACAAAAAAAGATGTCAAAATCATAAATATTTTTTTTTCCTGCTGTAAGTATTCTCCTCACGCTCCCAAACCTTGTGAACGTTCCAATTTGTAGATCCGTATCATATATCTGATTGATTCCTAATAATCGAATGGAAATTTTTCACAGCGGAAAAGAAAACCTCGCTAATGACAATTTAATGTCATTTCCAGACGACGAACACGTTTTTCAGAATATTTTTCTGCACCAAGTTCAACAAATACACAGGAGCTGTACGTCAACGGCGAACAAATAATCGCTCCGTCTGTAACAGCTACGAAAGCGGTGACTCGGAAGAGTTCACTCTCAAATGCCTTTCTTAATCAGTCCTAACAGAAGACACTGAGCCTAATGAGAGAGGAAGCATTAGAAGCGTCTCAGTGATCACACATACACACACATGCACGCGCACGCACACGCACACGCACACACACACACACACACACACACACACACAGACACACAACAGACAGACAGACAGACAGACAGACAGACAGACAGATTTATTAGCAGAAATAAGCAACTTTCCTGTCAGCTTAGCTTTAGCCTTCACCTGCTCTGTACATTTGGCAGTATTGTATCACTGGTATTATCCTGGACATGTATTTATACTATATTGTAGATAAATTCTTCTTCTAAAAAAAAAAACAAATTTAATAAACATAGTTTCACACAGGATTCATTCGAATTCTAATGAGCACCCCTCATTCTGATTGTGTTATTTCATGCTTCTTGCACGTTAATATTATATGAAACTATTAACACATCAGCAAAAAATAAATATCTTGGTTGGAGATATTTGCAAACCCAAAATACCTGAACAATTTGTATTTAATCAAGAAAGACATGATTTGTATTTATTTATTTATGGAAGTTCAGTGTTTATGGCTCTGGGTTACTGATCGGAAGGTTGGGAGTTCAAGCCGCCAGGGTCTTTGAACAAGGCCCTTAACCCTCTGTGCTCCAGGGGTGCCATATCATGGCTGAACCTGTTCTCTGACCCTAGCTTCTGAGCAAGCTGGGATATGCATAGAAAATAATTTTACTGTGTTGTAATGTAAATGTGACAAATAAAGTGAATTCTATTCTATTCAATACCATGGCAGGCCATTAGGGCCAGTTTCTTAAAGCCTTCTCTGCTGGCCTGAACACTATCAGAATCACTAAATTACATTTTAATACATTTTTCTTTCAGCCATAACATCACGTGTTTGCCTCAATTTAAAGGAAACTGCTGCAAGCCCTTCACTTTAAAAACTGTAGCTTTAAATCCATGTTGCTCGAAGGTTGTTGTTTTTAACCAATCAGGGGGGATAAATACAACAAATTAAAATGATACGACCGGCATAAAAACTGATATTTTCTAAATAAAATAATAATCGTGAATCCACTGTGTTGTTGTTTGTTCATTTTGCTGGCTTGGGGGTTTGAATTTAGCAGTAATGTATTATGTGTTACCGGCCAGAGTAGCCCCTTTAAGAAGGTAGCGTATGTAGGTAAGACATCTTGACATGCATCAAGAGTCATAGACAGATGTGGTGGAAAGAATCTGGTAATTTTCCAAAATAAATCATCATTCAGAATCAGATAATAAATAAAACGGAAAGTTATGAATTCTTTCTGTGCGGCCCGGTACCAATTGACCCACTGACCGATGCTGGTCCGCAGCCTGGGGGTTTGGGACCACTGCTCTAAAAGGCATTCAAATCAAAGGCCAGAAAGCATACCAGTCATAGCTTACAACCTGCATCTGTAGCAAACTGCACATGTTTAAGCTGTTTTTTATATTCCACAATAGCTGACAGAGGAAAAGAAATCGATTTGGTCACAGATACACTTACAAGGACATTTAAAAAAAAGCTGGACATCATGAGGAAAGTTCGGTTACAGCAGTTCAAAACAGATGTTAAGCTTTTTCATGAACCATTTGAACTTTTGCTTTTCTTTCCCTGAAAAATTTGCCCAAAAACACACAATTTGCCTTTATTTCAAATCATCAGAAAAACCGTAATTCACAGGAAAAAAAAAACGTAATGCACAAAAAAAATTTTTAAATGCACAGAAAACCCGGGGTCATTTTATGAGGTTAATATCGATGCTTCTGCTAGAAATAATGTAAGCAGATGATTAGAATCATGAGGCCAGAATCAGGCCTTGGTTTGATACCATAATTTAATCCAAGTCTGTAACTGTAAATAATCTAAAATCTAAAGTTTTTATATAATATTTTAAAATATAAAGGTTTTGGATCATGATTTTATTTTTGTCCTATGACTATCATATTTTAATGGAGAACTGAATGTCCCCCAGGCTCTCTTTGCTGTCTTTCCTAAATACACAGTTGGAGAAATGGGTCCGATCTGTTCTATATAAGGTGGAGATCAGATGAGTGTGTGTAGATTGAATCACATCATCAGATCTAATTCTTACTTTCACATTTTATACATTTTCACCAGTGGTAGGTGAAGTACATGAACTCCTTGAGTTAAAGTAGATACCACTAGGTAAAATATGACTCCAGTTAAAGGGCTTTCTTTAAACTTTTACTTGAGTAAAAGTACGAAAGTATTTGCCTTTAAATGTACTTAATTATCCAAAGTACTATGATTTATTATGACTATAATGTTATCTATTATCATTTTTGCTACAAGACTCTTTGCTTAATCAACTCAGTCAACAATCTATTAATAGAATGATATGAATGAGTCAAACACTTATTGATATCTATTTAAATTGTCATGAGCCCAAAACCTTCTTTTCAACTACTTCAAAGAAATTGCGCAATTAAGACCACGGGTGCTGTGGAGAGTTAGAGTGAGGAGTTTCTTCCATCGTTTATTCCTCATAAAATGTTCTGCTTGCTGTTGAACTGATGCTGAACTGTATATTGGTGATGAGTAGATACCACCAAGCGCCAATCAAAACAAGTTCAAAACAGAGTGCGAGCTCGACCCTAAATGATGGCTTGCTGTGTGTTTGACCAGCTAAGTTTTTATCCACTTATAAAAAAAAAGAGACTGATTTCACAAAATGTGGTTGAGAAAAAAATAAGATATCTGACTTTGAAATATAGTGTAGTTAAAATAAGTCTCCCCAAATTGATATACTTCAGTAAAGTACAGATACGTGGAAAAAGCTGCTTAAGTACAGAAACGAATGACATTTATTTACTGCCAGAGTAAAGAATACAAAATGACAGTGGACATCACACACCCAGCATGCCATCTCTGTCAACTGCTGATCTGTGCTTGGTGGTGCTGGGATATGAACCCATGACCTTTTGATCAGAATTCCAACATGTTATCTACTGAGCTACCACTTCACATAAGATATTCCAAACACACGTGTGAATGTTGACGTACGTATATGCTTGTATAATTTAATATAATATAATATAATATAATAAAATATAATATAATATAATATAATATAATATAATATAATATACTGCATGTACATTTACAGCATTTGGCAGACACCCTTATCTCAGTCAAACAACTGACCTGCAATGGGGTTAAGGGCCATGTTCAGGGGCCCAGGAGTCACTGCTTGGTGTGGCTGGGATTTGAACCCATAACCTCCAGATCCAAAGTCCAATGTCTGTACATTTTGCATATGCCATCCTGACTGTGCATTGTGTTGAAATCTTTCTTTCTGTCTTTTTTATTTATATATTGTTATACCAAGAAGCTTTCGTCACCAAGACATATTCCACCAAGGAAAAACTACGCTTGGTTACTTCACATTAGTGTTTGGAAAATGTGTGTATCGTGCAGTAGTGACATGCAGATGAGTTTACTTTCTACAGTCCATCTCTTTCTTTCTGAATCTCAAAATCTCTCTCTCTCTTTCTTTCTCTCACTTTTTCTGTCTTTACTTCCTGTCTCTCATTTCTAGTTAATGCAGTGAGACTATGAGAGGGAGTGAAGCTTATATCAACGCACTTCAACATTTCCAACCTTGGTTCTGTGTGTGTGTGTGTGTGTGTGTGTGTGTGTGTGTGTGTGTGTGTGTGTGTGTGCGTGTGTGTGTGAGTGAGAGAGAGAGAGAGAGAGTGAGAGAGAGAGAGAGAGAGAGAGAAACCAAAAAGCAGCACACAGAAAAACACTTCTGGTTCTCTTGACTAGTTTGGAGATATTTATAGCACACTGGATGTTTAGAGATGCTGAATAAACTCACAGCCAGTTCGATAAGCCTCTGCCTCACAAGCCACAGCCGTATCTATCTTTTCTTGCTCTCACTGAAGTGGGAGCTTAGTGCTTAACGTGTTGGCTTTCTGATCATAAGGTGTTGAGTTTAAATTCCTGACAGTATCTGTCTGTTTATCCGTTTAACCGTCAAATCTTACAATTACAGGCTGTTTATACCCAGACTGGATCAGAATTTATTATAGGGCAATGAATACCAAAATGATCTAATCTAAGACATTGAAAATGGCAAAGCCTCCCAAAGATAGCAGTGCATAGACTGGTTTGAATACAGTGAAGTATATAAGGATTAAATAAATATGGATTTGGACTGTAATTAACATTAACAGTCTACTACAATGGCCACAGGTTGCATGAACAGTTTTGCTTTTAACCTGCACAATTCAACAATGATGAAACTGTCATGAAGGGATATTCGGTGCCACCCAGATGAGCATAAAGTTCCCTTTTGAGTCTGGTTTCTCTCAAGATTTCTCCCTCATGAAGTCTCAGGGAGTTTTTCCTTTCTACAGTCACAGAAATGGAAAGTAACACATTACTGTAACTGAGTAGGTTTTTTGTGTACTTTTAGTAGTTTTTACAATCTGTAAATGTACTTTTAAGTCAAGTCAAGTCAAGTTTATTTCTATAGCGCTTTTCACAACAGACATTGTCTCAAAGCAGCTTTACAGAAATTAACAGTTAAGTTGAATGGTGTGTATTTATCCCTGATGAGCAGCCATGGCGACTGTGGCAAGGAAAAACTCCCTTAGATGTTATGAGGAAGAAACCTTGAGAGGAACCAGACTCAATAGGGGAACCCATCCTCATTTGGGTGACATCAAGAGTGTGATTATGGTCTTTAAACAATACAGAACACTGGAGAGTGAGAACTAACATGAGCACTGGAGTATAAGATTAGTGGTTAAAAAACTAGGAGCTACTGAGCAACTCATAAAATAGCTCAACATTTGCGATCATCACATATCCAACACCAGCTTCTCCATGCCATAGACTTTTACTTAAATATGTTTTGTTTGAAGTGTTCTACTAAAATACATTTCAATTCATATCCGTTACTGGGTAAAAAACATAAATTATACAATGGAGAAAAAATGCGGCCTGAAAACTACTGCACTGATCGATCGATCGATTGATTGATCGATTGATTGATTGATTGATAGGCATTAAAACGTGGGCAAAATTGTCAATGCTCAATGAAGCTAGCTGTATTACCAGTGTCACAATTTGAGGGTCATATGAAATGAATAAAATGTGTTATATTTTAGCGTAGACCTGCTGATGTTGCATTAGATTTGCGCATTACTGTATAATCAATCACAGACTTTTGTTGAGAATGCAGTGTCCAATCAAATGTTTTAATTCATCACTGCGGAAAAACACCGCAGTTGTTCAATGCGTGCGCTCACTGTCTGAATTCTCAATCAGCATTTGCGATTTTTTCTCATTATCATAAATGACATTGTAACAGGATTTGTTCATTTGTAAAGGTGTTCCAAAAACAACTAGTTTGAGATTTATATCTCCTTGTCCATTTTGAACTACACTAGAATCCCCCACCTCACCCCCCACTGTTAAAAAAAGCAACTCTGTAAATTTTACTGAGTAAATTTTAAATGAGCAATTTTTTTAAACTATTTATTGAGTAGATTATTAGACCAGTAACTTTACTTGCACTCACATATAATTTCAATGAAGTAACAGTACTTTTACTTGAGTAGAATATTGTAATACTCTGTCCACCTCTGTCCACTAAACTTATACACTCTTTAATACAACTTTATAACCACATAATCTCTGCAAAGTTGCTTTGAAACTGACTGTTAAAAGTGCAATACAAATCAAAATGAAAATTAAATTGAATTAAATAGGAAACAGGTGAGTGAGAGAAAGCTCAGTTCCAGAGTGGATGATGGATTCATGGTGTGTACTGGAGTAATAGTGGATTCAGATGTCTGTGCTGGTCTTTTAAACAGAAATATGTGAAATTAATGTCTTCATCTTTTATCATGTTCAGCACTTGGCATTAAACCAGGGGTAATTTTCAGCAATATTTATATCAATGAATCATTTCAAAGCACCAGTGTATCATATTGTTCAGTTGACAATGTCTCATTTATTACAGCAATGTCTCAATGCACCCTGCTGAAAGAGGCCAATAGACACCCTCCTAGAATGTGTAATGGTTGGAAATTTTCAGAACCAAGCTATGTTTAGTGTGTGTGATATAAAGGGGGGAAACCTGAGTCAGTGGTTGGTTTGAGTCTGGCTGGAATTACAGTCTGTTTGGAAAGTGGCAGCTCAGTAATTGAAATGTTGGATTTCTGGTTGTACTCAGGTTGGACCTTGTTTTGTACTCAGGCATAATCAAATAGTTATGGAAAAGTAGTAATATACAGTGCCTGTCAGAGGTTTCAAAACACTTTGCCTTTTATCACTTTTTAAAAGACACGCATGTTTCTTTTGTTTCTATGCAACAAAGTGGGTTAAATGCAAAAACATGCAAGAATTGGAATGTGAATGACTGGGAGAGTTTTGTGGACAGTCCAAATTTGACACTTGTGTAAGACAGAGAACAGAAGAAAAGATGTTATCAGACTGCTTCACTCCCATAATTGAACTCCATCTGGATTGCAGCTAATTGAAACTAATTTCACCAAACAACAAGACAATGAGCCAAAACATACGCCCAAGCTCTGTAAGTGTTATTCGTCTGGAGTGTTATCGATCATGAAATGGCCTGCCCTGTCGATGCATTTAAATCTTATTGAACTGCTCTAGGATGAATTGGATTGCAAGAAAGAAAATAACAATTTTGACAAATTTCGCAAGAAGCATGGCAAAGTATTTCAGCTGAATGTTTGGAGAAACAAACTGTCCGGATGTCAAAAATGTGGAACATTGATATATTTGATCGTTCAATGTGAGTTTTTTGCTTAGAAACAAAAGTAGAATGGAATGTATTTATATACAAACAAATAACTGAGCTGACCTAAAATATTTAATTATCTTCTGATTTTGGTAGAATACATTTTCCCTTCACCGGAACTTAAAGATCCAAAGATTCCAGCATGACAATGCCTCTGTGCACAAATCAAGCTCCATGAAGATATGCTTTACATAGGTTGAAATGGAAGATGCTCCTGCTATAAAGCTCTAACATCAACCCTACACAAAAGACTTTAGCTCAAGTCCAGATTATCTCACTAGTTTACTATAGTCCCTGGGATTATTCTTGCCACCCTGCCTGCTCTAGATTCTGTTCCTGGTTCTGATCCTGATCCTGACCCCTTTTCTGCCCTGCCTCTGAGGGCGGCACTCTGCTCCAGAGTCCCGCCAAGGGCAACGCTCCACTCCAGAGTCCTGCCGAGGGCGCCGCTATGCTCCAGATCCCTGATGACTACGTTGCTCCACCCTCGGGTTTCTCCAAGGTGTTCGCCTGGCCCCTGGGTTTTGCTGACGACGTCGCTCCGCCTCAGACCTCGGCAGAGGGTGTCGCCCTTCCTCAGACCTTGGCAGAGGGTGTCGCTCCGCCTTAGAACTCGGCAGAGGGCGTCGCTCCACCTCATCACATTGGCCAGAAAGTGCTTGGGGCAGCCACCTGGAGGCTCGCTTCAGGCTTCATCCAGCCTTTCCTGACCTCCAAGGCGTTCTACCCGGTGGCAGTTTGCCTCAAAACCCGCTGTGTGTCAGATTATCTCACTGGTTTACTATAGTCCCTGGGATTATTCTTGCCACCCTGCCTGCTCTGGATTCTGTTCCTGATCCTAATCTTCATCCTGACCCCTGTTCTGTCCTGCCTCTGGTTTTGAACTCTTTTTCTTTTTTGACTGTTTTGATTTTCGTTCTCTCCCTACATTGCTCTGTTCACCTGAAGAACCTGGACTGTGTTTTGGACTTTGTTTTTGCATTTGCCCCATTACTATGATTACTTTTTAATAAAGCCTGTTTTCTTATTACCCTGTCGCATCCTGCATTTGGGTCCTCCCATCCAGTCCTCACTCACCTAGTCACCCGCAAGAGTTCATGACAGAATAATCTGGCCGTGCTTCGTGCCCTGTAAGATTTCTGACAGAATAATCTGGCCGTGCACTCGTGTCCCCTGCTTTATTGACAAGTAGAACATCTTCCCAGAAGAGTGGAGCTCATTATTATATGCATGGAGACTACATGTGGAATGGGATGTTCAGAAACTTTTGCTCACATAATGTAGCTGATCGTCCTCTAAATTTTACCCCTGTGAAAAAGAGAAGAAAAGAGCATGTTCCCAAATACATTGTGGTGCGGTCAATTATCAGCTCCTAAACCGTTCATTTTTTCTCATTTTCTTTAATTTTGCATCTATATCCAAGGACTTTAATGAACATGACTGATTAATTCTACAAATGTTCAAGTGTCACCCCAAGAGTCACAACTGAACAATATATTTAAAGATCACAGGCAGAAGTAAAAATGAGGTGTTGATAATAACTTTAACAGTTTCTCTGTTTATCCTCAACAAGTTTGTTACTTCACTCTGGGAGGAATTGCAAATTGCCAGGCCTTTTTTAGATAAGGTGTTTATCTTTGCAAGTTCTATTCAGCTGAAATCATTTTATTAAAAAAGACAAAATTGCAAGCTGGAAGCCTGTTGAGAAACTAAAAACGTCAAAGGTGTGCAAGATATTTCAAATATCCATCAACGTGATTCAATGTAAAATCGAGCTGAATTCAATTTCCCTTTATAACAAATGTCACTTTTTTTTGGTCACAATTATTTTTTAACTGTAATAATAGACATTCATTATTCATAATCGTTTAGTTGCTTTTAAATGAATCTCTTAACTGAGTCATTCTTTAGGTAAGTGGTTAAAGCAATACGAACACTATTTCTAGGCAACTGGAAACCGCTAGCTATTTGATCGCTAGCCAGCAATAAAATTATTATATATATTAAATGCACAACTTAATTACACATTTTTATATGTTCTAAATGTACCTTATATGTACCTTAAATTAATACTTTTAAAGTTGTAATACTCTAATCAACATGGGCATGTACAAATATGGATGCTTTATGCAAATATATGTTTATTATTAGTGAAACCATATTTAACATACAGCATGAAGACAAAATATTCTTGTAAATGTTTTAAAGTAATGATGGTATTTTAAATCAAGTAAATCATCAGGACACCAAACGGAATTTTTTGCTATGTTTACACACGAACGGTTTTAATTGCCGGATGTGCGCATGATGGAGGATTTTGGGGCTTCATTTGAGACTCAGTAAAACAAACGTTTTGTGATAAAAAAAAAATCTGAGTAAAGAAAGGACGTCGTGAATAAATGTGTTAAAGGTTTTAATTTTGCATCATATATTTATTTATATTTTTTATAAAAATGGTCAAACAGAAACAAACAGCATTAATGGTCAAACAGCATTAATCATGCACTAATACAATTTGTGACAAAAGACAAAAGTTTGTGGACACTTGACAATAAGAATTGTGTGTTTTCCCATTCATATCTAGTCCCCATTTGCAGTTATAACAACATCCACTCTTTTGGGATAGATTTTGAATTGTGCTTGTGGAGTTTTGTGTGAGATTCATTCAGCTACAAGGATTTAAGTAAAGTCAGGTACTGATGTATTGCGAGGTGCTGAGGCCTGCAGTCAGCATTCCAATTCATCCCAAGGTGTTCTTGAGGTCATAGAGATATAGCAGAAGATCTCACACACTTCCAACCCATGTAACGCATATCTTCATGAGACTGGCTTAGTGCACAGGGGTATTGTCATGCTGGAAAAGGTTCAGCTCTCCTAGTTCAAGTGAAGGAAAAAAATCTACAATGCACCCTATACAATTGTGTGCCTCCTACTTTGTGCTAACAGTCTGAACAACGTTTGGCTGGAAAGGTCCGATGTCCCAATACTTTTGTCCATAATATGTTTGGAGCATTGCAAAGTCTATTGTTGAGTCACCTTAACTCCACATCTGGGCCAGACATTTAATCTCTCAAACACATGTGCCTTCTAAAGGTCACTTTAGCCTATGTATTGTGTAGCTTTTATATGAAAAGAAAATGCTAACAAAACATTCAATACAAATATATTGAGACTTATTATAATGAGATTTAGCTGCTAACATGAAATTCTATGTGGTATGTAATATTAGTGAAAACAACTTAAAAGATATATTTTTGTGTTGTTTGTGCCGTATTTTGGGATGGTATTGTGCTTCAAAAAATTCTGATCTCTAGGATTTTTTTGGAACGACAAAACTCCGACACACATAGCGAAATGTGTGACATGTCTGATCTTTTTTGCTTTGATGCCCTGGTAACAGAATCAGATTGCGAGGCAGTCTTTGAGTCGTACCAGTGTGACGATCGCATCGCAGTGTGTCTGTGGCCGCCCCGCTACTGCTAGCACCATGCTAATGAACTCTTTATCAACGGTTCCCTCGACTGAAACGACAGATAATGGAAACCAATTAACGATTGCAGTCAGTAATTAAACTGCGCAAGAGATCTGCTGGTCTGGTCTTAGAGCCTGTGTTTAGATGTTTACAAAACAATAAACAGACTCACTTTGAACTGGGATGGGCCATTAGTGGTGATGCTAAAAAAAAAAATTAAGGCTTGAAATAAAGGGATCAGGGTGTGGACCTGTTCTTATAAATTCCTGATGTGTACAGATGTGTTCAGAACGTTTAAAGTGTTCATTCTGAATAAAAGCTTACATATTAGTTGTCTTATTAAATGTATTCATATATTTATATTTTTAATAAAATATGCGCTGCATTAATCGTGTGTTAATAAAATGATTCCCGTTTAAATGAATTTGCGTTGTTGCGTTATTAACCTGTTCATTTTGACAACCCTAGAAATAATATATAGTTTTCTGTTGTATTGAATTGAATTGTGTTGTACTGTGTTGTATTCTATCATGTAGTAATAAATTGTATTGCTATGTACAGTTCTATTGTATTGTGTATATTGGATTCTGTTGTATTGTATTGTGCTTCACAGTATTGTGTTGTGTTGGATTTCATCGAATTGTGTAATAATGTGTCGTGTTGTATTTAATCAAATTTTTGTACTGTATTGTATTGTTTGTATCATATTGCGTTGTATTGTATTGAATTATATTGTGTTTTACTGTGTTGTATTGTCATGTAGTATTACATGACAATAGCTCAGTAGCTCAGTGGTTAAGGCATTGGGCTTTGGATCAGAAGATCACAGGTTCAAATCCCACCACCACCACCAAGCTGCCACTGCTGGGCCTTTGAGCAAAGCCCTAAAAAAAACCCTCCCCTGCTCAGTTGTAAGTCGCTCTGGATAAGGGCGTCTGCCAAATGGCGCAAATGTAATTATAATGTATTGATGTGTATTCTTTTGCATTATGTTTAGTTGTACTGATTTGTGATGCGTTCAAATTTTATTGTGTTGTATTGCGCTAAATTGTGTTGCACTCTGGTTGTAATCTATTTTGTTTTGCATTCTGTTGTATAGAAATGTGTTGTGTTTTGTTGTAATGTGCTGTGTTATTTTATGGTACGGTGTAATGTATTACGTTGCATTGTATTCTGTTGTATCATATTGTGTTGCTATTGTATTGTGTTGTAATGCATTGTGTTGTATTATGGTGTATTGCGTTGCATTGTGGGTCTTTTTTGTGTTGCATTGTTCTGTTGTTTTGTGCTGTGATGTATTTTATTGAATTGGTTAGTATTCTATTGTAATGTGTGTTTTGTTTTAGTGTTGCATTATGTTTTCTTGATTTCTATTTGGTTTTGTTGTATTGTATTGTGTTTGTATTGTATTGCATCTCACCCACTATTATCTTCTGACCTTCTCTCCATTGGTTTTCTCCTCCTCCTTTTCCAGAGATAATTTTATAGGTCAGTTCAGTTATTTTTGTATATAAAGACTTTCCATTATCTTTTTGTTTCTAAGCAACAAATGTGGTAATGTAACAGTACAAAGATTTATTTTGACCAAACAAATATATAAATGTACAGATGTTTAACTTTATTTTCAGTGAAAAATTCTTCATTTGCATGATGAACAGCTTCACACACTCTCAGCATCTGGACAGTAGGTTTCTCCAAATGTTCAGCTGAAATTTTGTAAAACTCGCTAAAGATGATCTTCACTAGTTGAAGATTTCTTTCTTATAATCCAGTTCATCCCAGAGCAGTTCAATAAGATTTAGGTGGGTGACTGGGCAGGCCATTCCATGAGACATAACACTCCAGGTGACTGTTTTTCTCTAAATACCGCTTACAGCGCATGGACGTATGCTTTGTACGCTTCATTGTGATGTTGTTTGGTGAATTCGGTTCCAATAAGCTACAGTCCAGTCCAAATGCATGGTGTTGAAGTATGGAATGGGACCCATATTGGTTCAGGCCTTTCCTTTCACCCGCAATGAGTCTCCAACGTGCAATGCTCCAAAACAACCCCAAACCATTAAGCTTTCATCTCCATGTTTGACTATGGGATGAGACAGTCTGCTAACATCTTCTCTACTGTCTTACACAAGTTCTTCTGTTAGAAGCAATCTGTTCACAATACTAACTTGCAGTCCAATTTTTGTGTGCTTTTACCGTTTATACTTAAATAAATACAGGTGTCTCAAAAAACATTAAAAAAAAAGGTATTTTCAATGATTTGACTACTTATCTATAACAATATTTACACAAGTGTAAGTAAATTATTCATGTTTAAAATGATTCATTCGTGAACATGAAGGATTTGCGCTTGTTTTTTTATGTACTGCCTACTGGAGGTATTGATTTGAGCGAAGAAAATGATTTGATCAGCTAAAAGAAAAAGACACACACACACATTTCGATCTCAGGGCCACAGATTTGAAATTCCAGAGGTGCACTGAGTGTTATGTAAGGTTGCATTAAATTGTGGGTTTGACAGAGACAGTAAGCTTTCTTTCAGATAGCAGTACTGTAAGTGGAAAAACCCGGATCTACCAGTAGCCATTCTGATCTTTTTTTCAAGTCTGAGAAAGCTTGGTCTGGGTTAAAAGGTCTGACTTTCTTTTGTTTTCTGTGTTATAACAAAGCTGGGCTGTGGTACTCTGAAAGAAAACCCTGCCAGACATTCTGGAAAGCAGCCAAAAATACACTATGGACAAAAGTTTTGGGACACCTGACTTTACCAAGCCATATGTGGTTCTTTCTGAAACTGTAGGCACAAAATTGGAGGCAAACAATTGTACAGTTTTTCACTGGATGCCGTTGCATTTAATTTTCCCTTCACTTGAACTAGGAGACCCAAACCTGTCCCAGCATGACAAAGCAAGCTCAATGAAGATTTGCTGTACATGGGTTGGAGTGGAAGATCTCCTGCTATAGAGCTCTGACCTCAACCCTATTGAACACCTTTGGGATGAATTTGAATGCCTCTTCACCTCACCTACATTAGCACCGGAGTTTACTAAAATATTTATGGCTGAATCAACACAAATCTTCACACGCTCACGCCAACATCTACTGGAACATCTCCCCAGAAGAGCAAAGCTTATAGAGACTAAATGTTAAATGAGATGTTAAAAAGCACATACCAATCTAATTCATTAGTGCCCACAAACCTTTATCTCTAGTGTAAAACATATAACTTGACACCTCAACTTTACAGATGAGTAGAGACTAATGGAAATGTCCATATGTTAAAGTGCTTTTTCAAATCAAATTGATTTCAAAAAAAAAAAAAAAAAAAAAATGTCCGAACAGCTGAATCGCTGCAATTAAATGCTATAAATCCTCTGAACAGTTTTAGGCTAAAAGTATCTTAAATCTGTAACCTAGTGAACAAGTGTTGATTCATTCACTGATAGAGACTCAAAGCACTTTTAAACGTTGCTCTGGTTAAGGGTGTGTGCTAAATGCTGTAAATGTATATCGGTAATGTGCAGTTTGCTCTAGGAAGCAGAGTTCTCAAAGGCTTTTGAGTAATATTTGACATAAAATGTATATGTTTCCTCCAAACAGTGTAAATGCTTTTCTTAATTTTATGAACTTGTCTGCACTTTCTGGAAATATCCTAGTAATTAATGATAATTAACAAGCCAGTTTAACAAATGCAGCTGTAAAAGTTGTCACTTTCTTTAAAGTTTTACTTGCTAACTTGCTTAGCTTTTTTTCATGGTGGGGTACCAACTAATATGTCCATATATACTTGAACTTTACAGGAGGTGGGTAGAGACAGCAGGCTTTTAAATACCATGAGTATGATGGCTATAATGTTGATTAAAACGCTTTACTACTAAAACTGATTTAAAATGAATTGTTGGGAAGTGCAGTTTCTGGAAGATATATATATATATATAGTTTTCAGTACATTATCCGTATAAAATGTGTATAGATTCTATCTATCTAATGTATAGATTTGTAAATGCAGTTTGCTATAGGTAACAAAGTTTATTCAAGGATTGTCTGACAAGCAAAAACTATGTTTCCTTCAAATTTTGACACACTTTTCTTAATTTTATGAGCGTGTCTAAACTTTACGGAAATATCATGTTAGGAAAATAACAAGCCAGTTTACCAAATGCAGCTGTAAAACTATTTTTTTTAATAGCTAGCCTGCTAGCTAAGAGTGACTCAGTGATTATTTCAGTAAGAGTAAACAGGCCTCCTGATGAGGTGGTGATAGAAAAGTACCTCAGGTAATAAATCTAGAAAATCTCATTTCTCATTTTTTATTTTATTAAAAGAAATACAAATAAAATCATACAACAGACAATCAGTCTGCTGACAACCTGATTTTTATGCATGAAGGTGACCAGAATTATAAAATTCTAACAATTACCAGTGGTAGAAAATGTCAGACGTTAAGCATGTGAAACATTATCTCGGAATGGCACACACTGAAAAAGTTGTTTTCTTAAAATAAATTGGATTTATTTAAAAAAAAAAAAAATAACCAAGCATCAAATCGTTATGAAGAATTGATGATTGTAATCAATTAGAAATGTATAATTAGCTCAGAAAATGTTTTATTCCTTTTCTAGTTATGGGAACTACAGTATGTCTAGCTCCATACTGTAAATCTGCCCTAATGTTGGGGGTCTTCCTGATTTTTCATTAAACACCGTGACTGTACTCAATGCCACAGACAGCTAGAGATACGGCACGGAACAGAGCCATTTCATTCTGACAAGACAAGAATATAAAAAGCTATACCAGTCCCATACTAATGTTTTCATCATACATTGAGTTACAGGAAAATTGGATTTGAACAAGTGGGATGTGCAGTCGACTACTTTCAAATGGCTTTTAGACATTTGTGTTTATAAGAAATGTTGCTGTGCGTAAATGCATTAGTGCACACTTTAGCATTCTGAGGACGTGTGGCTCTAACGGATCCTTTTTGCAACAGTCAAAAAAGGCCTGTGAGTATTTAGAAGCATTACTCGAAATCCTGTTTCACTGTAAATGTGAGGCCCAAGGTCTTCTGGAAAAAATAGCATTTCTGCTGTGTGACATCGATCTTAGAATTTTAATGTTTTTTTAGGGGGCCAAGCACAGATTTTGCGAATGCAGTCTGTTGTTGTCAACCTTTTTATCTTTTTCTTCTTCCTCTCCTCCTTTTCATCTCACTTCTTCTTTGGTACACTGATTTAAATTTTATGAATGCATCATGGTGTCATGGTATCATGATGTATTAAATATAAAAAAAACTAGTAAAACAAAACAAGAAATAAAGATAGACATTACCTATACAGTTTGTGCAGGGAATGTAAAGTGAGGCAGTGCAAATATTAATGTAAGTCAGGCAGTGCAATGATAATTCTTTCAGAATAAGTGCAGGGTTGCCATGAAGTGGTCCTCTTAGATTGTGTTCATTAAGGCTATGACTTTTTACCCACAAAGTCTAAAATTTACCTGCCAGGAATTTCTGGATTTCCTGGGTCAATGAACTCTTCAGAACAAATTAGATTTTTCTCCTATTTAAAAATACTTTTCTTCTACTTCTCTTGCAAATCAAGATAAAAATAAACTTTATTGGCCAAGTAGGAATTTTATTTCCAGTTTTGAGCAAACCCACTGTGCATATTTCCACATAGAGCCACTGCACAATGTAGGGGAAATAGAGGGAATGCTGTAGTAAAAGGTCTAGTACGGTTTGAGGTTGCCATCCAGTCATTATCAAATTCGGCCCACTTCATCTTAAAAATAAGGATCATACCAGGCTGCTCTATTACTGTGTCAGGATATAGCCAGCAGGTAGCCAAAGTTTACACTAGCCATTACAAAATACAGACCAGATCATACTACTACAGACTTCCACATTCTCTTTGTTTATACTTTCATAGGTCATTTGCATTTGTCTTAGCAGTGGTATCAATAAGTTTCAATACTAACTTTAAAAGTGCTTTATTTATATACGTTTATATACTAATACCTTCAATATAGTCCCCTTACACAGCAATACAAGCCTCCTGGCATTCCTGCCACTTCTGGAATGTGTCCTGGAAGTCTCCTTTTCTGCAATCCATGCTGGATCTCTGCAATGGTGTCAAAACAGCAACCTTTAAACTGGATCTTCATTTTCGGAAAGAGGGTGAAGTCTGCAGAAGCTAAAACTGGCAAGTAAGGTGGGTTCGGAATTGAGATCCTGGATTGTTCTCTGATGATCATCATGCACAAGTTGCTGAATGGTTTTGACATTTTTGGAGGTTGAGCTCATTGAAGGTCTTCCTGGTCTCTCATTGTCTTCCAGTGATGTTCTTCTGCTCTTGAAGCGCACGTGT
Source organism: Silurus lanzhouensis (assembly GCA_039877035.1). Lineage (NCBI taxonomy): Eukaryota > Metazoa > Chordata > Actinopteri > Siluriformes > Siluridae > Silurus > Silurus lanzhouensis. The sequence goes on from JBCEWE010002368.1 coordinate 1,747,504, forward strand.
CACACCTTGTACGACTCGTTGCAGCATCGCTGTATGTCAAACGTATGTCATGTCAAATGTCTCTGTGGCAGATTCGGCCAGTTTCAAGTCAAGAAGCTTTTATTGTCATTTCAACCATATATAGCTGATGCAGTACACAGTGAAATGAAACAACGTTCCTCCTGAACCCAGGTGCTACATAAAACAACATAAAACAACAGTCACAGAACAGAAGAACACAGGGCCAAGCAGTATGTCACGTTTGCTCTTCGTTCTAACTTGCTGTCCATGTTGAAATCGCAGACCTAGTAACACACTTGGTCAGAATAGCACCATTTGGCACCATTATGCTCAAAACCATTTGATACCACACTGTATGTCTGCACCCCATTTTAAGTGTCCCACTTCAAGCCTGCCATGTAGGGAATCCCTCCAAGCCTCTTCAACATAGACAGACAACCAAAGATTACCCTGTCTGGGGGAGGGCAGGGGGAACATTTTGAAGTTTTTGGGAGAATAGGAGGATTTCAGTCCAGAAGAACACCACTTTATTTTCAGTTCCACAGAGAACATTCAGAGTTCCTTGGTACACACTTGGTCTAGGAGGCTTAGAAAAGGAAGGTCAGCACAGTTACAATTACACTTGCAATTGAAAAAACATTATATGAATTGAATGAACAGACATCTGACTGTGTAAACAAAAAAGGATAGTATATATATATATATATATATATATATATATATATATATATATATATATATATATATATATATATATACAGTACAGACCAAAAGTTTGGACACACCTTCTCATTCAAAGAGTTTTCTTTATTTTCATGACTATGAAAATTGTAGAGTCACACTGAAGGCATCAAAACTATGAATTAACACGTGGAATTATATACATAACAAAAAAGTGAACTGAAAATATGTCATATTGTAGGTTCTTCAAAGTAGGCATCAAGAGAATGCCAAGAATGTGCAAAGCAGTAATCTAAGCAAAAGGTGGCTACTTTGAAGAACCTACAATATGACATATTTTCAGTTGTTTTACACTTTTTTGTTATGTATATAATTCCACATGTGTTAATTCATAGTTTTGATGCCTTCAGTGTGAATCTACAATTTTCATAGTCATAAGAATAAAGAAAACTCTTTGAATGAGAAGGTGTGTCCAAACTTTTGGTCTGTACTATTATATATATATATATATATATATATATATATATATATATATATATATATGGCATAATAGTATAGTATAGTAGTATGAGGTGGTCCTCTGAGAGAGAGAATGTTTCCTGACACTGTCTGTGGTTAAAAAAACCTTAAATGAGCAAATCTACAAATCATTTTGAAATTCCTATGTGTATGGCTCACGTGACAATTGTAGCTTGACGAGTCTGGCTGCTTCACCTCCAAAAGTGCAGTTGGCACCTTAAATATTTGTGTACGTATAATTATTCTGGATGAAAGTAATGTTAAAATGAAAAATAAAAATGCTTTTGTTCAACATGCAGCCCGTTTTCAGTTTTTATATTGGTTCGAGTTTGTCCTACAGAACCCTCAACCAATGTTTTTTTGTGTGTTATTGTATGTTTTATTTGTTGTTTGTTAGTTAGTTTAATTACAGGCTATGCAAAACCAAATCAAATACCAGACTATGACAATTCAGCAAACAGATAAAATTTAGTCATTGGAAAAAAATGAGAATTTTCTATCACAGATCTTAAATATGCAAATGCATGAGAAGGCTTTTCAGTAAGACTCAACAGGGTATATAAATGACATGCCAATGACATCACATGGGCGGAGAACAGATTAGACGAGAAAGAAATGACATGAGTTGACCTAAGCATAAAGCTATATTTTTTTTATTTCACTTTCTGAACCACGCCATATGCTGATGTATGGTGTTTTCACATATAGTTCATTTTAAAAGAACCAAACCCCGTTTACTTAATGTTAACCAGAAACTGATCATGTGACCACAGTCCCTTTCATGTTCACAATATAAAAGACTTAAAACAGAACCCAGTTCCCTTTTAGGTCCTCTTTATTATTAAAGTGATCTCAGACCCTTTCGTGATCACACCTCAACCTCATAAGAACTCAGAACCCAGAATTCTGTGAAGCAATGGATTTTGGGTATTCAAAATGGCCTCTTTACATGTTGTCATCACATAGCTGTGGTACATTTTTAAGCAGAAGACAAGAAGAGAAAGTGTGAGACAAATCATAACTAAGTTATAGTTAGTGCTGTTCTCTTGTAGCCCCTTTCCTTCAGTTTTTGAAAAACTAGAAGAAATACTTTTATGTTTTTATGTGTTGAGAATAGTTGGCGTTTAATGCCATCCTCTTTCCAAATATCAATAAGTGCACAGCTTTCTTCATAAGACCACAAGACTCCGCGACCTGCCATGTCGAAAGGTTTTGTGTTTCAGCAGTGATGGGACACGGCTGCAGGTATGGCAAGCCTCCAGGGACATTTGGCGAAGTGAAACGCAAAGCGGACCGGGACCTCATTGCTTTCACATGTCACAAACAAACCGAACCACAAACGAACCGTACTCAGACCACCTCCTGAGGTGGTCTGAGTACGGTTCGCTTCTGGGTCCTTTTAAGGGGTCTGAGATCACTTGGTTTGTTCACATATACACACTGAACCACTCTAAGAGCGTTTGGAGGGCTCAAACGAACTAGGTGTGAAAACACCCGGAGCATATTATGACAAATGAACCAAAAATATGCTATAATTAAAGAAAAGCCTTCAGACTTCTCCTTCTTCTCCTTCTCCTCCATTAGACTAGACTGATACACCTACCAACCAAAAGGCGAATGCTTTGATTCATTAATTGAATTGATTGTGTACAAGTGTCTGCTGTTTCCTACATTATCAATTGTTTATGTCAGGTTGATCAAAATATATTATACCGGTTCTCACCTGAATAGGCTCAACCCTCAAAACATCTTGGCATCAGTTCACTGTATAAGTCATTGAATGCCAAATAGTTACACCAGTTTTTAGAATGAGTAAATCTTAAATTTCTATTTATCTTTTCTTTTTTTCTGTAAATGCGTCTTGAAAACGATGAATTGTGCAGATGAATCTTGAATGTCACTAATGAAGGTGAGTGAACGGCGTCAGATTGACCAATGATCAACTAGTTCTCCTATGGTCAAAAGTGAATCTTGTGAACCTTCAACTGGCAAAACACACAATTTCAATTTCTGAAAATGGATCAACAAACAGGAAAAGAACAAACACTAATAAAGTGCAGTAAAAGTGTGAATCCTGTCCGGTTTCTTTCAATCGATATCTCACATACAGTAATGTATAAATATGTGCTGTTAAAATTCAAAGATGCCGTACAGAAGAAATTCAGCCTGGTGCATTTTCAATCACTGTAATCCAAACTGTAGTCTAAATTAGGAAACACTGAAAGCGTGTGCCGTCATACTGACAACGTGACTAAACATTTTGTTTGTGAACAATAACAAAAGGACTTGTAAGTCTGATGGTAATGAGATGTTCATTGACACAAATACTTACTTCTGAGAAATGAAGTAAGGATTTTGAGAAAAGTACAGGCTTTTGCAGGAAATCCAATGTGTTTGTACGAATTGTTTTGAGAAATGCACGCACTAATTTGCAAATATTAAGAACGATTCAAGAAATGCTCCAAAGCAACTGATAAAAACTGGATTTTAATGGAAAAATGCCGGATATAAAATGCATTCATTATTTTGTTTTTGCGTGCACAGGTCTATTTTCAAAACAAAAGCAGAGGACTTTCTTTGCACAATGATGGATGGATGCGATTTCTCCCGTAGTGAAAGATCAGGGGTGGAATGGAATCAAGTGCTCAGCCGAAATGGTGTGACATTTCAGAAAAGGCATGTAACCGAGGTGTTTTTCTTTTTTTTTTTCTAAATTCTGATTTCATCCTTGGGCACGTTTCCAGCTTCTCCTTGTCCATGCGGCGTGTTTAAAGCGCAGCACGGATTTCAGACATGTCCTTGCATGAATTAGTGCTGTTCGGGTTTATGCGTGGCCACTCCGGGTCAGAGTGGGTCTCAAACGGGTCCTGGACGTTTCCCTTTAGTGAAACGGCCCTTCCATTAACTCCTTATTGATATTCCGGTGAGGGCCTTTTAACTCGTACGCTGGAGATGATGAATCTATCTGGAAAGTCGTGGAGAGGCATAAACCGTGCGGTTGTCCTTGATTTTCTGGACTCTGTACAGTTTAATTAGCCCTGATCGGCGAGACGCGGCACATGAATAAAAATGACCGCGGTAAGCAGACGCCTTTTACGAGGAGACTCCCGATGCCTCTGGTGGAGGCCGGACATCGTCAGGCATCAAAGTTCTTTTTTATTCTTTGTAATTCATTACAGATGAAGACCTTCTACCAGGCCATGAATTGGCCAGAGGCTTTATCAATGACTTCATCGAGTTCGAGAGACAGAGACGAGATTCAGCCTCCTGACACATTTCTCAAGAGCATGTGAGCCGTGTGGGGAGGAACAGACCTCGTTACGGATGGTGAGCTTGTAGCTTTAGCAGTGTGTGTGTGGCAGGAACACTGTGCTAAAGCAAGGAACATTTGGTGTGTTGGGGAAATAAAGAAAGAGAGAGAGAGAGAGAAGTCAAATGTAAAAAAAAAAGTAACTTTCTTTCAGCTTCTCCCGTTAGGGGTCGCCACAGCGGATCCTCCGCACGTTTTGATTAGGCACATGTTTTACACTGGATGCCCTTCCTAACGCAACCCTCCCCAATTTATCCGGGCTTGGGACTGGCACTGAGAGTGGCTGGGGATGGTTCCCTGACCGGGAATCGAACCCGGGTCGCAGCAGTGAGAGCGCTGCATCTTAACCACTAGACCACCAGGGGACCTCGAGAGAGAAGTCAAATGTAATAAGTGAAATTATGGAGGTCGACTGGTGCACCAGCAGGGGTATGTCTTTTTCTCAGGAGAGGAAGTGTGTGTGTGTGTGTGTGTGTGTGTGTGTGTGTGTTTGTGTACGGCCTTCAAGTGTGTGTTCTTCAGTCTGACAGGCACATGCACCATGCTGAGGTCTGGTGCAGTCTGGTGCGTGGGCTTGGGGCTCAATGAGCAAAAGAACACACGCGCACACTCTTTCTCTTTCTTTTCTTCAGCAGTTCTTTGTCTCTCACTCCTGTGCTCTCTTCTTTCGTCTTATTTTTTTTACTTTCTTTCTCTTCTCTTCTTCCACACTGTTTCTGAATTTCTTTTCTTTATATATATATATATATATATATATATATATATATATATATATATATATATATATATATACAGTGCCCTCCACAATTATTGGCACCCCTGTTTAAGATGTGGTCGTGGACTTCTAAAAATTCTCCTTTTTTTTAAAACAACATAGAACCCAAATGCAAAAAAAGAGAAAAATCCAACCTTTCATTTAAGTACATTACTTTGGTGGTAAAAAAATCACACATTTAGAAAAAAAAAAACAACTTGAAATCATGTGTGCCACAATTATTGGCACCCCTAACAATTCCTCTGAAAAATTTAATTGTTTTTTTTTTTTATATATATTTTTCTGTAGTTGCTAAGGTTGGTCAGGGTATCTAGGGACTTTTAATTAGTAATTCATGATTTCCTGTTTCCCTGGGGTATAAATATGACGTGACACAGAGGCCTAATTCTCTTACCCATTTGTCAACATGGCAAAGACAAAAGTACACACCATTCAAGTAAGGCAGATGTGTGTCGACCTTCATAAGTCAGGCAATGGCTACAAGAAAATAGCCACTCGCCTTAACTTGCCGGTATCTACAGTCAGAGGAATCATTAAGAAGTTTAAAACAACTGGAACAGTGACAAACAAGGCTGGAAGAGGTCCCAAGTTTATCTTGCCACAACGCACAGTGAGGAGGATGGTAAGAGAAGTAAAAAAATTTCCCAAGCTCACCGTCACAGAATTGCATCAAAGAGTGGCATCTTGGGGTCACAGAGTCTCCAAAACAACCATCAGACGCTCTCTACATGCCAACAAGCTGTTTGGGAGGCATGCAAGGAAAAAGCCTTTTCTCACTAACACTCACAAACGTAAACGTCTGGAGTTTGCTAAGCGGTACTGGGACTTCAACTGGGATCGTGTGCTTTGGTCAGATGAGACTAAGATTGAGCTTTTTGGCAACAAACACTCTAAGTGGGTCTGGCGTAAAACAAAAGATGAGTATGCCGAAAAGCACCTCATGCCCACCGTGAAGTATGGTGGAGGATCTGTGATGCTGTGGGCCTGTTTCTCTTCCAAAGGCCCTGGGAACCTTGTTAGGGTGCATGGCATTATGAACGCTTTGAAGTACCAGGATATTTTAAATAAAAACCTGATGGCCTCTGCCAGAAAGCTGAAGATGGGTCGTCATTGGGTCTTTCAGCAGGATAATGATCCAAAACATGTGGCAAAATCTACACAAAAGTGGTTCAGCAGTCACAAACTCAAGGTCCTCCCATGGCCATCTCAGTCCCCAGACCTCAACCCAATCGAAAACCTGTGGGGCGAGCTAAAGAGAAGAGTGCATAAGAGAGGACCCAGGACACTGGATGATCTAGAAAGATTGTGCAAAGAAGAATGGTCAAAAATCCCTCTCTCTGTGTTCTCCAATCTTGTGAAATGTTATAGGAGGAGATTAAGTGCTGTCTTGTTGGCAAAAGGAGGTTGTACAAAGTATTAACATCAGGGGTGCCAATAATTGTGGCACACATGATTTCAAGTTTTTTTTTTTCTTCTAAATGTGTGATTTTTTTACCACCAAAGTAATGTACTTAAATGAAATGTTGGATTTTTCTCTTTTTTTGCATTTGGGTTCTATGTTGTTTTAAAAAAAAGGAGAATTTTTAGAAGTCCACGACCACATCTTAAAGAGGGGTGCCAATAATTGTGGAGGGCACTGTATATATGGCAAGAAAAAGTATGTGGACCTTTTGTAATTTCATGGTTTCTGCCTAAATTTCTGCATGATTTTGTCATAAAATCTGATCTGAGCTTTGTCTAAGCCAAGAGTATTGAAAATTATATTGTGCCTAAATAATTAAAAATATATGATCTATATGATATATGATAAAAAAAAAAAATATGATCTTTCATGTCTTTTTGTCATTCTTACATTACCCTGAATAATTTTTAAAACACTTGGGAATTTATCTTCCCCTCAGTGATTGGCCAGACCCTGATACATTAAATGTGATGTAGTTCTGCGTGTTCTTTTCGAATACTTACATTTTTGTTTCATCAGTCCGCAAAATATATTTCCAATATCGCTGTGGAGTGGCAATGTGCTCTTTTACAAACATCCAGCATGCAGCAATGTTTTTTTTATTTAGCAGCAGCTTTCTTCATAGTGTCCTACCATAGATACCCTGCTTGCTTAATGTTGTACGTACTGTAGATTTATGAACAAAGATGTTCCAATGATGCCTTCAAATCTTGTCTGTCACTTGGGGTTGTTTCTTTACCTCATCGATATGTTGTGTTCTTGGGGTCAATTTGTAGACTGGTGAATTTCTAAAGTCTTTGAAATGACTTTGTAACCCTTTCCAGCTTTATGTAAATCAACATTTCTTGATTGAAGATCCTCTAAAAGCTTTTTATTGGGATGCATGACTCACCTAAGCGTATTTCTCTTGTGTGGAGTAAACTTTGAGTGTTTTTTATCAGTCAAAGTAGCTCTAGTCCACAACTCCTAACTTCACATACTTTTTCCACTAGCACTTTGATGTTTTTATGGTTGTTCTCAATAAAAACAAATCATTTTCTAAAACTTTTTTTGGGGTTATTATTTAGGCACATTATATTTGTCAATACTTTTTACTTAAAAATACTCTGACAAAGATCAGATCACGTTATGACAAATGTATGCAGAAAACCATGAAATTTCCAAAGGTTTACATCCTTTTTCCAGCCTCTGAATATATGTATAAAAAAAAATAATAATAAAATAGAATATATATATATATATATATATATATATATATATATATATATATATATATATATATATATATATATATATAATTATTATTTATTTATTTTTTTTGAAGTGGAACCGCCAAATTCTCGCTTTTTCTAAGCATTTTTTATCGGTTATGTCGACTTTTTTATGTCGCCGAACCCTAATATCTCGAGCACAAGGGGGGAAAAATTTGCCATTTAACGTCGGTTATCTCGGTGCAGCCGCAGAAGAACTCGTGAAAGTGGCGGAAAAATCAAGTCTTACAGCTGCTACAGGTGTTGTATTGTATACTAGTGAATCTCTGCTCTTAGTTAGTGCACATATGCCTTTTGTTTTTAAATGTTATGCGATGAACGGGAGGCGAAAGTCGCGCTTGGCGGCGCGGAACGTGTGATGACCAGCAAAATCATAGAACGAACACCGGCAGGATCGGGGGGGGAATCCGCGATGCGCTTTGGGAAGAAAAGAGCAGCAGTTGAGAGAGAGTGCCGGTGGGAAGACACGTACCGGGATACGCATGAGCGATAACAACGACCGCCGTGAACCAACATATACCAACAATAACGGACGGTGAGAGTGTGGAAGTTTAAATAGAAGCTGGTGATGATGATAAACGAGCACCATATGTGCGTGATTGAAGCGGAGCTTCAGAGAAAGCGGCCAAGAAAGCACCTGACACGCTGAAGGGGGCCGAAGGGGGCGTGGCAGGTGGATTCCTGACAGATAAACATGTACTGTATGTATTTTTATAGCATGCCTTCATCAAACAAATCGCGGCAACGCTGTTGTGTAAAAAAACCTTCAAAAACACGTGCATGCACATTCTCATTTATTAACGCACATCATGTACATAAAGAAATTTCAAGCACGTTAATACACTGCCGCCATTTTGATTTTCGTTTATCTCGATCATCGGTTACCTCGATGCTTTTTGGCAACCCCCTAGGACATCGACATAACCGGGTTCCACTGTATATATATATACACACACACTTCCTCGCACTATCCAAAACAGGATTCTAGTAGGTGGATTAGCAACTCGAAGCACATCCCCTGGTGGTTTTCCCCTACAACGAGAATTCAACTTCCTTCCTTTTTAGCTCAATAGTGTTCATTCAACTTATTAATGTAAAATGGCCACTGTTTAATGGCCTGCTTGTACACAGACAGACAGACAGACAGACAGACAGACAGACAGACAGCATAGTCCACATTACGTACTATTTAAATATCTAATTCTGATTGTCTTTTGGTTAAAAGGCAACTAGATTCACTAACGGATCTCAAAGTTTAGTTCACGGTGCTGGTTGATTGTATGTGTTTAACAATAAAAAAATTATGTTTTGTTCGATTTTCTTAACTCACACTTTATCAGTACTGGATCACCGTGATTAGCACAGCATCATCGGGTTTAAACTGGGCACTAACCTTCATCTTAGCAGCCACGAGTGGACGGCCATCATGTGAGAAATGATAGAAGAGGACAATATTGCCGAAAGCCCCAGTGCAATATCCAGGCGTAAAAAAGAAAACCCATCTGAGCGTGTTGTTATGTTTTATTGCTGTTATGTCACGGTAATTTGCCCCTGAGCCGACATCCGAAAAAATCTTATTAGAGGCGAGAGGAACACAATAACGCTTCATAGTGAAGATTCAAAGCTTAAAATCTTCGCCGTTAATGTTGGGATGTGCTGCTTAGATGGAAACAAACTCCCATTCTGTGGAACTGATTGAAGCAAAAACATTTCTAACATATGAACAATTGTAATAGTTAAAATGTGCCGATTATAGCAAAATAATTCTATTGAATATTATACATACTGCACAAATCAGCATTAGACCCCTCTGTTCCCTTTGCTTACCATTAGAAACCCAGGAACTAACAGTAGCCTGTAAGGGTTTCATTATTTTTATAACCCTTAAGTACAAAAGTATTGGGACACCTGTCTTTTCATACCATATATGGATCTCCGGCTATAGAGCTCTGACCTCAATTCTATTTAACACCTCACCTAGATCAGTACCCGACTTTACTAACACCCTTGTGTATGAATCTCCTCAAATCTCCACAAGTACACTCTAAAATCTAGTGGAACACCTTCCCAGAAGAGTGTAGCTTATTTTAAGAGCAAATGGGGACTCACTGTGGAATGGGATGTTTCAAAACCACATACTGATCTTATGACCAGTCCATATACAGATTCGCCCTCCACTCGAGAACTGGTGCTCGTCCAAACGCCCACTGTAACATACATATATATTGTATAGTTTATACAGTATGGTACTGTATATTGCTCTGATTTGGTATACTATGTACTGTAATTTGTTAAATTATCAACAAATTACAGTATACCACCCCATACGAAACACCATTCTGTAAGAATCCTGGGTAGGATAGGCAATGTCTCAACTTACAATATTTTTGAGTTACAATAGAATCATCGGAACGCATCTCCATCATAAGTCAGGGACAACCTCGTAATTAAACATTTAGCCGAATTGAACATACTTGTAAGGAGACCTCATACACAGGATCTCTTGTTCACTTGAGATGGCAGCAGGGCTGAAACGATTTATAAGGGTCGCCACAACGGACCATCCGCATGTTTTATTTGGCACGTTTTTAAGCTGGATGCCCTTTCTAACGCAACCCCTCCCTATTTACCTGGGCTTGGGACCGGCACTAAGGCTTGTGCAACCCTAATGGCTGGGGTTGGTTCCCTGACCGGGGATCTAATCCGGGCCGCATCGGTGAGAGCGCCGCATCCTAACCACTAGACCACCAGGGAACCTTCACAGGTAAACACAGAAGACGCTGCAGAATAAAAAAATGGAGGAACTAAAAGAAAACAACGAGGGGTGAGAAGAAGATTCATATGGAAGCCTGTTTTCGACACATAAAAAAAAAAAATAATAGTGCCCGAAATAAATAAATAAATAAATAAATATATATATATATATATATATATATATATATATATATATATATATATATATATATATATATATATTTTTTTTTTTTTTTTTATTATTATTATTTATTTATTTATTTATTTTTTACCGGTGGATGCACCAGAAATGTCGGATGTTTATGAGGAATAAAATCAGAATTGCGATTGAATTGCGAGAAAAAAACAACAAAAATTGTGAGAAAGGTCTAAATTAGGCAAACTTATTTTTTATGTGGTGGAAACGGGACATAGGACTCATAGGCCAAAGAAAACGACAGAAAGTTTTCAAAGTTTAAGATCATTTAAAACTGAAACATAAAGAAAAGACTGTATAGTGCGTGTGTTGGTTTTTTTTTGTTGTTTTTTAGAGTAATTTAAAATTTATTTTCATATTTTTATTTAGGATTTTTTATTTATATATTTGTATTTGCATTTTGATGTAATATGGCAATTAAATGCACTAAATGGGTTTTCACAGATATTCTTGTATGCAATTTCAGATATAATTCTTTTTTTTTTTTTAAAGGAAACAAATGACGTTAATTTTAAGAGACCCGTCTAATTTTCTCTTGTATATTTAGTATCGTTTTTAATAAAGGAAAGGTACTTCTTATCTGATTACTTGATTAATCGATAGAATATTGGTAAAATACTCGATTACTAAAATAATTGATCGCTACAGCAGTGTTCCTGTTAATCATCTATTAACTACATCATTTTTACCAGTCGTGTGTAAAATGTGTGTGTTTGCACTATGAAAAATAAAAGCACTATATAAATACAATCAAACTGAATTTCAGTTTAGGGAAGTCTGCATTAACAAAAAAGGAAAATTTCACCACACGATTGTGTTTCCCCAGGCTGCCACACAAATGCTTTTATACAAAGTGACTTACAATTGAGTGAAGCTGATGAAGGTTAATCGGCGAACAGACTCAGCGCTGGGATTTCAATCCAACTCAATTCAAGTTTGCTCTCGTTCTCTCTCTCTGACTTTTTTTCAGTTTTCCCGTTTTTATGTAAAAATAGCCACCAAAAGATGATACGGTACAACCGAGTAAAAAATCTGCTAAAATCTTTTATCTCAGTTAGATCCGATTTACTTCTGTTCCATTAATGTTGATAAGGGAGTCTCTCCTGCTTTTAGATTTCCGAAAGTCGGCAATGAATATTTTCTCTTTTTCATTTGTTATTCATCAGCAATCATCGTTTTTTCATTTTGGCTCTTTTTCTGCAGTTACATAAAGCACCAGTTCCAGGTCGAAGGCAGCGCGTTGGCTGGGATTTGAACCCGGTCAACTGCTTGGAAGGCACCTACACTCAGCGCTACACCACCAACGCTTGTTTCCTCTCTCTCTCTATCTCTTTCTAGTTTTTATTCTTGCTTTTCCTATTGTTTCACACTTCCTGTTTCTGTAGTTTTCTTCTCTCTCTCTCTCTCTCTCTCTCTCTCTCTCTCTCTCTCTCTCTCTCTCTCTCTTTCTCTCACTCTCTCTCATATATATATATCATTCATTTATTTTTCTTTAGATGTATTTTTAAGGATAACATCTTTATAAGGATAACTATATATACGTTTACATATACTGTACATACGTGTATTTCCTCAATCTATTTGTTTCTGTAAAATCGGTTTTGTGCAAATGTCCATCAATAAAAGCACTATATAAATACAATCAAATTGAATTTCAGTTCAGGGAAGTCTGCATTAACAATAAAGGAAAATTTTACCACATGAATGTTTTTCCCCAGGCTGCCACACAAATGCTTTTATACAAAGTGACTCACAATTGAGTGAAGCTGATGAAGGTTAAGCGGCGAACAGACTCAGCGCTGGGATTTCAATCCAACTCAATTCAAGTTTGCTTGTAGAGACAATACATGCTGTCACAAAGCAGGAAACCTGATGCAGATCTATTCATTGAACAAGCCAGAGGTTATATTGATGAGAGAACCTTGACCCTGTGAGAGGAGAACGGAAGGAAGGAATGAGGAGAGACGCAGGTAGGGTTGATGATGGAGTCGTCAAGGGTTGGGGCTTTGAGTACTTGGGAGTTGGGGGGTCTTGTTTGGGTAGAATTTGAGCTCACGGCCCTTAACAAAAATGCAGTTATTTTTTTATTTTTTTATTGCAAGCTGCCTGAAAAGTAACATAAAGACCTTAATGATGTTGTAAAAAAAAAAAAAAAAGTAAGAGGCTGATGAAAGATTAGAACACAGTTGTCTGGGGTTCACAGTGGACAGCAGGAATTTATTTAGTCACCATCAACATCTTGCTTTAAAAAAAAAGAAACTTGCATAATTACTGTCCTAATGTGTAAAACTTGTAGTCTAATCTTGTCATTCTTAGGTTAGCATTTTAACGAGGGTGCAAGCGATTTGCTTTTGACAAGTCATTAAAAAAATTTGCATGAACCTTACATTTTGAAAAGCTAAAAAAAACAACAACTTCAAAGTCAACTCAACAAGTGTGATAATGAGCGCACAGGAAAGCAGAGCAGAGATTTCTTTTTCAGAATCATATTTGGCATTGAAATGTCCAGGAATTAAGAAAGGGGCATAAACGAAGCCCAGGGTATATGATATGTCATCCAGAGCCTCTTTTCTTCTAAATCGCTCAATGAAACATCAAATGAGAGCAAACCAGACCTAAATCATTTTAATCCGTGTGATGCTGAGTCAGTCGTCCCTGCCTGAAAAGAAAAAGAGGTGATTTGCTTTTTCAGAAAACTGAGGGGAAAAGAAGGGTGCATGCCTCAGTGCTCGCTGAAAGGAGCTGCTCTTACACCCAATAATGTATGAGATGGTATCAAAAGGTTTTAAGACTAGCTCTGTTCTAGCTCTGTCTCTTTTGACAAATGTTCTCCTTCAGGCACCTTAAAACCTGGCGGTATAACTTGCTATTATCCACGGTCAGTAGAGGCCCCTCATGCAGTTGAGGAGAATTCAAGGCAATGTCGACGATAAAAACGACGAGCATGCACTTGGTCGAATACCCGACCTGCCTTTGACTGTTTCTATCATAGAGATGATGGGCTCCTCCACTGTAAATACTGTTGCTTCTTCTTAGGGTCGTATCCGTACACACAAGTGTCATCAGCAGTAATGATCTGGGACATGAAGGACAGGTCATGTTAGTTCTTGGCAGACTTTGTGTCACACAAAACTCCACTAATGACTCATTGCAGCATCGCTGTAAACTTGTCAAATCATGTCAAACGTGTCTGTGGCAGTTTTGCCCAGTTTCACACCAAATTTTACGTTTGATTTTTGCTCTGTCCTTGATGAAAATGCAGACAGGGTAACACGTGATCTGAATAGTTGCACAGCTCCCAATTTACACAGGGCGATGTCCTTTGGCACACTGATTTTATGAAGATCTGTGCTCCCTGTGACTGTGCATGTGGCCTCGAGCTGCCATCTGTTGGTGTGTTACAAAACTCGTCTTAAAACTTTTTGATCCCTCTTTGTATGTGAGTGAAGCGGAGTGATTTGACTCAAAAGCAACTACTACACTCATGAACCACAGGATTTGCTCAATTCCTGGTCGTTTAATAAACGATTTGATTTGTTTCCCCAAAAGCTCGTGGAGCAACAGACCCCTCGAAACAGGGCTATGATTAAAACAAACAGAAAATTATAATAGGATTTGCACACTCCATACGTTCATACTCCATAACTTTTAACCTAGTGCTTATTTCTCGGTTCCTCAAACCAGCATAAAATCACAAAACGCATTGTGGGTTGAATCGAGCGAGTGATCAGACTTGAGCAGTCTAGGTGGAGTCGAGCGAAGCGGAATCATTAGAAAGGCTTCCTCTGCTGAATTATTAGTTCTCCACTCCCGCTCTGCTCCACTCACATGCTCTGTGTGCTCTATTGCTCCATGCTCATGATTACCTGTGTGTGCAATTCACAGCGGTTTTTTTTATTACCCAAGGATCGTCATTAGAAAACACTAGGCTCAAAACTAGCAAACAGAGCAGATACTGCACAAGTCAGCGATAAACTCCTCGGTTACGATTGCTATCCATTTCATTTATTTACATTACATTTTATCCAGAGCAACTTACAATTTCATTCATACAACTGAGCAGCTTTAGGATTAAGGCTATGTTGGTGTGGTTGTGATTTAAACTTGCAAACTTTGGAACCAAAGTGCCTTAACCACTGAACTACCACCTGCCCACATGACAAACCCAGGAAATAACAAGAGCAAGTAAGATTGACAATATTTTTGTTAACTTTTAAGATAAAAAAACTTGGGAACCCTGACTTTTCCAGCCATAATTGGTTCTTCCCAAACTGTTACCACAAATTTGAAAGCATATAATTGTATTTGATGTCAATGGATATAAACATAAAATTCTCCCTTCACTTGAACTTGGGGTGGAGTGGAAGTTAATTAACATATGGTTTACATGAGTTGGAGTGGAACATCTTGATTAGCCTGCTACAGAGCTCTGACCTCAACCCTGTTGAATACCTTTGGGATGAAATGCAACCCAGGCCTCCTCACCACATCTACATCAGTTATTGACATTACTTGTGGCTAAATAAACACAAATCTCCACCAGCAAACTCCAAAATCTTTCATCTTTCCAGAAAAGAGGAAGTTAATGATAATATAATAGGTATACTATGAGTGGAAGTGGTAACTCAGTGGTTATGGCTCTTGGTTATGGAGCAGAAGGTTGGTGTTCAAGCACAGGTATCACCCAGTTGCCACTCTTGGGACACTTGTGCAGGAAAGAACATAAAGTAAGTATAACAATTTCATGTGGGATTAATAAAGTTTATAGACTAAAATATAAAAGAAACAAATGGGGACTAAATGTGAAATTAGATATTCAAAAATGACATAAAATGGTCAGATTTTGTAAATGGTTACACTTTTGTCCATACAGTGCATTTAATAGAGATAAGCTTTTAAATCAAGTAAAATCTGTGTACCTTATTCCCTATTCAGTGATGCTCGCAGGGGTTTATTTACAGTCCTACAAGACCAGGCTATCTACATGAATGAAACTAACCCATTAAGAAGAAAGGGACTGCCCAGATGGCAAGATTTCATGCAAAAATCTGACTAAAGATTCTGGAAAATCAGAAATATGAGGTCATGCATATGTAAGATCCTACACCCTGAGAGTATATGATCTATACGAGATGTGTAGTGACATGGATGACTAGAGCACTGCATGCGTCCTGGTGTGATCCCACCTGCTGACTGTTCTCCCCTTCCCTCGCTGTGTGTGTCCTGCAATTTCTCTCCTCCCTCCACTCTGTGGGAAGCTGCCTCCTCCCACCTTCCTGTGTGTGTGTGATCAGAGAAGACAGATTAAGTGGCTTACTTCTCCTTCGGGCCTGCTGATCTGACATACTCATGGTTTTCTGGGTAAAGGGAGAGACGCCCCTGAGCGAGTTGTGGATGGTAAACTGGGATTGGCATGGAAACCCCACACTCAAACCATAGCACTGTTTTACTACTAAAAGGGTCTGATGACCATCTTTATCTTTGGAGGCATTTAATTTGTCATCACAGTAAAATGTAATCCCTCTCAGGGTCACAGAACTAGGAACACTGGACACAATAATAAGGATACATCGAATGGGGTGGCAGGCTATAACAAGGCACCAAAGACGCTCATCAAATGGGGAAGGTGAAGGCAAACACATGCTTCCTTCAAGTCGTGTCAAGTGACCAATGCAATGCAATGCAAAAGAAGCACCATGCAACCACTTCTGCATACACAAACTAACAGACAGGATTCGAGATCGAAAATTGGTTAGTGTCAATTTGATTAACAGGAGAGTGATCCTGGCCACAGATGGTTGTTGCATGGTTAGGATTGAAGCTTATGACCTCCTGATGGCAGGGTAACCATTGTTCTACTGTATTTTACCACTCAGGAGCACCATCTTTTGTGGAAGATGGTAGCTTAATATTTATGGTAGGGGACTTTAAAGAAGGTTGTGAGTTCAAATCCCAGCCCCACCAAGCCCTTAACCCTCAACTGCTCTGTTGTATAGTAAGTCGCTCTGGATAATCTGGAAATATTCCACCTCCCACCATGAACATACTGTCTCAGTATAATAAAAAACAATACGACAAAATAAAATTGGTTTTAGCCACAAATAGGAGACCACTCTGTGCAGCTGAGAATGGTTCCACATGAAAAGCGTAAAGATCCATGAGTTTACTGTAGAAGGTTAAACTCAAGAACCATGAAGATGGATTTAGACTCTAATACAGTATAAACAGCTACAATGGCTTAATGCTTCAATTGATATAAACAATTTTGCATTTAAACACCAATTAATGAACAGTTAAAATCTTTAATGAATGGATATTTTGGGGTCCCCCAGATAGGAATGGGTTCGTTTTTTTGTTTCTTGTTCCTCTCAAGGTTTTTTCCTCATACCACTATAGTGAGTTTTTTCTTGACACAGTGACCATTGACTTGCTCATTAGGAACAAACTTATAGGGACTAATTAATGATGCTAAAAGCGATGTAGAAAGCTGGGGTCAGAGCACAGGATCAAGCTACCACTTCCCTGTAAAGCTGCTTTTTCAAGGCACTATACAAAAAAATGGAATTGAATTGAATTTCAAAAAGTAACCTTGGATCTAAAGGTGGTAGTGATCTCATTTCACTGATTGGGCAGTTTTTGTTTAAAGCTTGAACTTAGAGAACTTTGGAAGAAGTTCAAAATATTAACATTTGTTAATTAACATTTGTTGACAGTTACAATGGTCAGAATTAAACTCCCTAGGAAAGATGCTAGGCGTTCCTAGCATAGGTATATCTGGGTATATTGTAGCAAAGAAGCCCCAAGTTAACACAGACTTTTGTCTGGAACACTACCTGTTGCCAAAAGTGTGGGACCCACAAGTGTCATGTATTTTATGGCAGTAACAGGGCACACAGAGGCAAAAGGAAAGGTTTGCTGGATCTCTATCAATTAGGTAGGAGCTGAAGTAGCTAAATACAAGTTTTGTCTCACACAATCTGGACCAACAAGCTTTTTTTTTCTTACCTATGAACACAATCTGGTGGTTCATCTAGAATGATCATGTTAACAGGAATTAGCATTAGCAAGGATTGTCATTCCTCTTAAGCACAGTACAATGTTGAGTATAACGCTTTAAGCCTGCTTGTAATTATATATGAGAATGGTCACAAGGGCAATCGTAATCTTCATAATCAAAGGTTTTTTTAGATGCAAAGTGAAAGAATGTCTATAACAGGGGTGGCCAACCAGTCAAGATACCAAGAGCTAAATTTTTTACTGTGTTACCGCAAAGAGCCACACACACACACACACACACACACACACACACACACACACACACACACACACACACACACACCACTGCTCAGCCAGATTTATTGTAAATGTCACACACCAACATGATAATGACAGAAATTGACTCCTACAGTACTAAGACCACAGGCCAGTCATTTTCAACAATGAACATTGTGTGCATTGTGTCTCACACACACAAACTCTCAGTTCAACCAAGAGCGAACATGACACATTGTTTACTTAAAATGTAAGTACACAATTTGCATATCGAAGTTTGTGGGGTTTTTTTTTACGTGCGTGTTCGCTTCGCATGAGTTCATTACGGTATTTCCGTCAAATGTGCATGTGCGTGAGATGAAAATTCCGCAAAGTTTCCCAGTAGGGGCAAGATCATTTAGGTCTTAAAAATACCGTATTGAACTCAAGCGAAGCAAACGTGCACATTACAAAAATAAAAAAACACAAACACAAACTTCGATATGAACGTAAGAACGTATACACAAACATGCACTGTGATTTGTAATACAATTTTCCAAAGAGGATTCCTCAGCTACATCATATTCTCTTTTTCTACACATTCTACATATACACTGTAGAGAAAAGTATTGAAACACCTGAGATGTCCATCCATATGTTGTTAAAGATAAAGTTAAAGGCTTTATGTAACTTGTGTTTTAGCTTAATGTTGTTTTGTTTGTTTATTGTTTAGTGTAGCACCAGGGTTCTGGAGAAACGTTGTCTCATTTTTACTGTGTACTGTGTACCACTGTGTATAGTAGAAATGACAATAAAAGCCTCTTGACTTGACTTGACTTGACATAATTGTGGAGCATGTCCAAAATCTTCACCATTACGCCATACCCCGCTGCCCAGCATTGGTGCCCGACATGGGACCCGAACACACAACCTTGAGAATAAGTTTCATATTTTACCAACTAAATTATCCAGGCTTGTATTGACTATTACCTTGTTATAAAAAAAAAAAAAACTAGAAATAAAGACAAAAATGGACAAAGTATGGAGACGCTGCATGAATTTCAGCGAATGAAAACAACTCAGCGGTGTTGTTTTTCTAGCCAACAGTGAGGAATCTGGAAGAGTAGGTCAAACCAAAGCAAACACTAGGACGGAGGCATCCATCCATCTGCACTTCTCTCCAGGGGGCCGTGAGAGACTCCATCAGTCTGACAGCTCTCTTCTGCCCGGAGAAGAGTTAATTGCAAGGGGACTGGTGCAACTTCACTATCCATCAATGCTCCGGCCGAAACACAGCGCTGTACTTCTGCTCGATCACTTCCCTGTAACCTTCAGACATAACCCACTAGAGCTTGAAGTGTGATTGTATGGCCCAACTAATGACTAAAGCCCCACAAGACCTCGGGAAAAAAAAGTCCCAAAAACACTTACAACGTGCAATTTAAAACACAGACACACTATATTTATTATGTCAAGATTCAAGATAATTCAAGATATTATTGTCATAGGTACAGGAAACAGTCTGTTACACCAAAATATTTATAAAGGACATATAAAGTCCTGGAGAAGTGGATTTGGTAGTATCCCATAGTGTTATTCACATTTCTGAAGGGGTACATATTATATAGACAAAAGTATTGGGACACCTGACATTTCCAGCCATATATGGTTGTTCCTGAAACCACAAAGTGAGGTAGGCCATTATATAAAATGTGTTATCATTATATTTTACGGCATTTGGCGGACACCCTTATCTAGAGCGACAACTGGACAGTTCAGGGTTAAGGGCCTTGCTCAAGACCCCAGCAGTGGCAGCTTGGTGGTGCTGGGATTTGAACTTGTGACTTTCTAAGCCAGAGCCCAATGCATTAATCACTGAGCTACTATCTTCCTATATCGCCTGTTCATGCCTGGCAGTTTTCCTGCGTACAAAGCCAGCTCCATGAATATATACTTTACATAGAGGCAAACAGAAGATCTCGGGTGGCCTGCTTTAGAGCTCTGACCTCAAACTTATTGAACACCTTGGAAATGATATGGAACACTGACTAAACCCCAGACCTCCTCACCTCACCTACATCAGTATCTGACTTCCTTTACTAACACCCTTGTGGCTGAATGAATCGCCACAATTTCAATTCAATCCATTTAAATTTGTGCTTTTAACAATATATTGTCTCAAAGCAGCTTATCACAGATAATGTGGTGAAAAAGAATGAATAAGATGTTCTTTATAAGTGTAAGTTTGTCCCGAATGAACAAGTTGGTGGCGACTGTGGCAAGGAAAAACTCTCTGAGGTTGCATAAGGAAAAAACCTTTAGAGGAACCAGACAAGTCTCCACAAGCACAATCCAAGTATCTGGTGGATCTCAATCTCAATATAACAGCAAATGAAATAAAACTAATCTAATGGTCACGTGTCCACAAACCTTTGTCCTTATAGTGTTTGAATGCATGTGGGCAAAGTATCCAGAGGTACAGTATATTCAGTGATCTCTGATGTTACTTGCATTTGTGAATGTGTGTATAGGAAGGTTGGGGGTTAAGTTTGATGTCTCTCAGGATCAAAAGGCAATTTTTTTCTGCAGTGAAGGGGATGAGTGTCTTTCACAAGCCTGATGGTCTGTGGGTAAAAACCATATTGCCCTTCCTTTACTGTATGACACCTTTTTTTTGTTTAGTTTTTTACACTTTTTCAACAAGATTTTTTTCTCAACATAATCTCTGTTTCAAGAGATATAAGAATAGGCCTTTAGGTGATAAAGTGCCACTATGTAAAATCCAAACTGGTGAGTACTCTGTACACAGGGACGTGTTAAACTCACCAAATTATGTCCAAAAAGTTTTTGCATTTGTGTTCAAAAAAAGTCAGGGAGATTCCAATTAACTCATTCTGAATATTTTTTCCAGAGAAAGACCCTATATCAACATTGAATCAAAAGTTGTATTCATTTGTGTGTGTGTGTGTGTGTGTGTGTGTGTGTGTGTGTGTGTGTGTGTGTGTGTATATATATATATATATATATATATATATATATATATATATATATATATATATATATACACACACACACACACACACACACACACACACATATATATATGACCACATAACTCTATAATAGTCTTTTATTTACATAAACTGGAAAAAAAAGATAAGTAGATTGTAAAAGAGCTCTTAATAATCCAGAGCTTTCTCCTAAAGAAAAAAGGCACCTAGGGGTTTTTTTTTTGTAATCGTTGACATTTAAGGCTGCACCTCTGTGGGTATTCAGGAGGATCACAGCAGTGAGGTAAGTAAAGCCTCTTACTGATGCATCGGTGCAGAGAAAGACCTGGCACTGCATAATGAGCTCCCATTTTAAACTTGTTGAAAGAGGTACCTTGAGAAAAATTCATTAGTGCCTGTGATAGCGGTGAAAAGGATGAGAACAAGGAAAGGGAAAAAGTAACAGACAGAAATAATAAAGAGGAAAATATGAAGTTATGTTGATATCAGGATGAATAATGTAACAATGGTCTTTTCTGATAGTATCGGTGTATTAGTAATATGTGTTTAACAAATGCAGGACTCAATACTGTGTAAACTCAGCATGTTAAATTATGGGTCATGTGTGCCCAAGGACTATGAGTTTAAGGCTTCAGAATCCTCTGATCTCAAACAAGACCGAGCCATTGAGGCCTTATTTCACAGCTTTCAGAACGTAATGGATCTGCCGCTAATGTCTTAATGTTTGATTCCACAACACACCTTCAGAAAGTCAAAGATTAGGGCACAAGAGGAACCTACCTACCTACCTACCTACCTACCTACCTACCTACCTACCTATCTATCTATCTATCTATCTATCTATCTATCTATCTATCTATCTATCTATCTATCTATCAACATGAATCATTGACTGTTTTCAGCCATCAGATCATGAAAACCAGATTTCACACCTTAGCACTCATCAAATCGAACCTTTAGGTTTAAGTTTATTTGATTTGTATAGCGCTTTTCACAATGAACATTGTCTCAAAGCAGCTTTACAGAACTTACGAATGAAAGTGGATTATGTGTTAATGTATCACTGTGGCAAGGAAAAACTCCCTTGGATGAATGTGGAAAAAACCTTGAGAGGAACCAGACTGAAAGGGTAACCCATTCTCATTTGGGTGATATAAATTAGGGTGTGATTATAAATCTTAAAACAATACAAAATTGTGATTATGATTAATGTCCTTTCTACAGTCTTATACAGTCAGTTGACTTTGTGGAACCAGGAGCTACTGAGCAATTCATAAAATAACTCAACATTTGAGATCATCATAGATCCAACACCAACTCCTCCTTACCAGAGCCTTTACAAATTTGAAGAGGTCCAAAGTCCAAACTCTACATGAAGTGGAATCCAACTGGCGCTGGTACATCTCTAGATGGTTTGGGATGTTTTTCTGGCGTCGGCAGCTACTCTTTGAACTGATGTTGAGATGTTTTGGGGTTCAGATGAGAACCAGTATAATATTTGTTGATCTACATGACATAAACAATTGATAATGTAGAAAACAGGAGACAATTGAACATGATTGATTAAATGAATGTAGCAAAGCATTCGCAATTTGTTTAAAGCAACAAGAAATTTCTTTTATGATGTGTACAAGTAATTACATGATGTGGAGGTTGAACAATTTCTTCTGAGAATTTATTTTCTATTCTGTAAACCCCTCCAATGCAACTGAGTATAACTGTATTTAAAACATTGCATTTGATTGAAAGGGATTTTTATTAAATATATAATAAACAATGATGGACACCAGTACAAATTGTGTATATAATTATTATTATTTGGGAACATGGGAGAAGAACCTACTACATAAGCCAACACCATCATTGTTCAGATTCTATTCTCAGAGCTCCTTAAAGAGCTATATAGAGCTTGGGGAGAAGAACAGGTTTAGCAGAGTGTACAGATAAAAAGAGAAGAAATGATGAACGTGGTGGCTCTCCTCCAAGGCACATTCACACAATCCAAAGTCTGGTGTATCTGTGGACTGGTGTGAACCGGAGACGCCTGAGACATGCCCAACTGAGCTGTCTGAGTAAGAACAGCTTCTCTCTCTTCAGTGATCTATTCCCTGCTGGAGGAGATGAGGGTAAAATAGCAGCAAGGACGTTTTCATAAAAAAAGGGAAAAAAGCCATATGCAACAGTTTTTTTCTGTTGCAAACTGTTGTAAATAGATGTGTTTTGGGAACACATGCCACACAAATCCATTTCTGTTTTTTTTTTTTCCCAGCTTTGGCAAGATTGGTTTCTTTTCATTGTATAAAACAAGGAAGTATTTTTTCTTTGATTGGGATTCTTTATTGACAACTGTGCAAGAAACATCGCCAAGAGCTCTTCTGGGGTGGTATTATTTCCTCAGGATAATGTTTGTGATGCAAGATTTATATGTGTGTTTTGATAAAAGTCTCATAGCTGGTTCATAGAACGGATTTTATCTTAGTGGTTCTTGTAAAACCTCACATTATACAAAAATGCAATATGTAGACGATCAAATTTAGGAGATTATACGGTGCCTGTCAAAAGTTTGGAAACACCTAGACTTTTAATATTTTGGAGAGACACAAGCATGTGTCTTTTGCTTACTGTATATTGCAACAAAGTAGGTCATTTAAACGAATACATTTTCGTCAAACTTTCACCTTGCAAAAAGAGTAGATTTTGGAAAGAATAAATGAAACTCTTTCAAGTTCCACTTCACAAGTTCTTTTTTTTATTTTAAGAGCATGCTAACTCATTAGATACATTCAAGTTTATACATGTAAATTATATGTACCGTAATCTCCGGACTATAAAGCGCACCCATATATAAGCCGCACCCACTGAATTTGACAAATATTTTTATTTTAAACATAAATAAGCCACACCTGTCTATATTTTCTGATGCTCATTTCTAAGTTTCTTTGACTAACCCCTTAACGCTGTTGCCAAGAAAAATAAAAAAGCACGAGTTTTGGAAACCTGTCTGTGCTTATATGATTTCTGTTGCAACTGGAGTTAGCGAGCTCTCCCTTCACCCAGACTCAACGCGTTACAACGGCTTGTATCTAAACAGTAGCCGACCAAGAAAGTCATTGTTCACTGTCTTCCTCCTTCCTTTCACAACTATTTCTCTCAAGAGTTTATCTTTTGGCATCGTCGTGCGTTTAAAAAAAAAAATTTTTTGCTCCCGATTTTATTGGTCTAATGTTATGGGGTTCCGTTTTTTGGCTTGAAGTTTGTGAAACGGGAAAAACCCAGGAAAAATTAATAAATAAGCCGCTTCGTTGTTTAAGCCACAGGGTTCAAAACGTGGGAAAAAAGTAGCAGCTTATAGTCCGAAAAATACGGTAGGTAAAATGGTGAAAGGAATACTGAAACATCATGGCTACTTTTCCATACTTCAATGAATACTTCATAATTCAAATTCCATGTGGCCAATTGGAATTAACTTCACCAAGTCAAGTCAAGAAGCTTTTATTGATATTTCAACCATACAAAGCTGACGCAGTGCATAGCGAAATTAGACAACGTTGATCCAGAACCCTGGTGCTACATTTAACAACATAAAGCTACATAACAGAAAACACAGAATTAAGGACTAGCTCTGTACAACATAGACAACAAGACAAGGACATGAAACATAGGTCCAAGCTCTGTAAGCGTTACTTAGAGAGGAAACAGTCGACTGGAGTGTTATTTACCATGGAATGACTTACCCAGTCACTGTACCTAAATCCTATTGAACTGGATCACAAGAAAGAAATCTCCAACTAGTAAAGAACATCGTTGGCAAGTTTTAAACATGGCAAAGTATTTTAGCTGAAAGTGTGGAGAAACAAACTGTCCGGCTGCCAAAAGTGTGTAAGCTGTTCTTCATGCTGAGGGGGAATGTTTTTCATGGAAAATAAAGTGGAATATTTGAATATTTATATATTTGTTTGGTGTAAGTAAATCTTCATATGTTAAGACCAGTTTTTTTACATAGAAACAAAAAAATGCATGTGCACTGTAGACTAACTATAGTTGACACATACATATTACATTTTTCATCAAAGCCTAGTATCATAACATATTAAAAACTTTACCTAAAATATTAATGAAGGAAGTGGCTGGCATTATCAGGAACTACAGCATTATAATTCCCGCAAATGAAAGAGCAGGATGTATGATATAAAAATGCATGATGAAGTTGTGTTGGATGTATATTTAAAAACTATTCTGCATAATTTAAGCCATGTTTAGGCCCTGTTTATGAACGTCTAGAATTTTTACCACTAGTGCTAGCCAACTACATTGTGTAGAATATGTGGCCTAGAAAGTACTCCAGATATCCTTAATAGCTCTGCCTTCCATCTGTCAAAAAGCTCTATAACTGAATTATTAATATGACACCACATCAGTCAATACAGTGCGTCCGTTCATCAGGGAAAAATCATCTCTTTCCTATACTATAACTGTAGCTGATGCCTGTCAGCATGTGTTTAGACCATACGGACCAATTAAGTCTATGAGAGAAAAAAAAAAAGAGTTTAATGAATAGTTTTCTTTGTATGTATTTTCCCATGGCACTGAAATCAGAAACAATCAACACTGCTGATGCCGACCTTTGTGGTAGAGGTGCACTACAGTGTTATCATGAGATTCAGTGGCTGCAAACGCTTGCATTCCAACAGATTCCTGTTTAGTCACAGTGGAGGTGATAAAACTGATAACTGGTGTTGTCTCTCTCATTCTCTCTCTTTCTATTTTCTCAACAACAAACAGGAGGAAGCCTAATTGGTGTGCAGATACAAATTAAGTCTGGAAACACACTTTTTCAAAACCTGCCTGAAGCATTGTTCCCTTTCAGGAACTCAAACTGTGTCGAAAACGCTTTGGGAACGCCTCGCATTGTTCACGCTCTGAATCATGTGTAAAATACGGCCGATAGGCAGTCGTGACATCATTACCGGGCGACGTCGCGCAAACCAGGAAGCTACAAAATGGGAGCGCGATGACAGCGACATTAGCCTCTTGTTCAGGTAAGCGCTTTGTGTGCAGCAATTGCTAAGAAGCAAACAAACTTCCGCATGTTTGTCCTTCCTTGCCCCCGTTTTATTCCGGGACACACACACATGAGCTTTGTGTTGTTTGCTTGGGAGTAAAGCATGCTCAATCGGCTCCCGAGAGAGAGACGATTGTCTGTACTGTAGCTGCATGGCTATCCGCACTCTCTGCTCCCAGAGATCACTCTTCGAGGAGAGTGATCTCCCTCGTGGCTCAGGCCCCGCTCTCGCTGAGGCGAAGAGACGACGAAGGTCGTGGGGCTTGCAGGCCGACCTAGCAGAAGGCATGGAGAGTCCTCTCCACACTCTCCTGTTGGACCAGGCTCCTGTTCCCAAGGGAAAGCACTCACTTGCTTCGGCGGTTCCTTCTTCCGGTGTGTGCGATGCGGAGCTCCGGATTTCTTGCTCACGGGGTGAGAAGCAGTCATGAGTGGCCGCTCCACCCAAGCTCCGTGGAACAAGTCACATCTTTTATGGCACATAAACTGCCTGGAGATGATAGCGATGTTCTTGGCACTGGAACACTTCCACCGAGAGCTGAGAGGTCGCTACATGTTAGTCTGTACAAACAACATGTCCGTGGTCTCGTACATCAACCACCATGGGGCTCTCCGATGTCGCCCTGTACAGGCTGGCATGAAGGATCCTCCTATGGTCCCAGGGAAAACTCCTCTCATTGAGAGCAGTTTACATCCTGGGGCAGTTAAACTGGAGCAACTGGGCAAGGGCCGTGGCCCAGGGAATGGCGGCTCCACCCCGATGTGGTGGAGCAGATATGGCGGAGATATTACAGAGATATGGGGAAGATATTGGAGAGAATCCGCCAGGAAGGAGCTTGTCTCCTCCTGGTGGCACCTCGTTGCCTGGGCAGACCATGATTTATGGACCTGCTGTCCCTCTTCGAGGGACCTCCTTGGGAAATTCCTTCCAGGAGGGATCTCCTCTCACAGGCAGGGGGAACCCCAATTTACCCCTGCCAAGAGGTATGGAAGCTGTGGCTGTTGCCTCTGAGGAGGTGCATTTCCTAGCAGCTGGTCACTCTACTGAGGTATTAGAGACCATTCTCCATTACAGAGCTTCCTCCACTAGGAGGTTGTATGCTGCTAGATGGAATCTGTTCACCACGTGGTGTGAGCAACACCAGTTGGATCCAGTTAACTGCCTGGTTGGTTTAATTCTGGAGTTCCTGCAGGAACAGTTTGCCACAGGATTGGCTCAGTCGACCCTGAAGTTTTACATGTCCGCTATCACGGCTTATTGTACCCCGTTAGTAAGCCAGTCGCTAGGGAAACACCCCCTCGTGACATGTCTACTACGCAGGACTCAGAGGCTGAGGCCCGGGACATGACCCAGAGTGCTTGTGTGGGACTAGGCCATTGTGCTGGCGGCTCTATCTGAGCCCCCATTCGAGCCCTTGGCCTAGGTGGCCTAGGTAGGTATCTGTCGTTTAAGACTCCTTTTCTCCTGGCAATTTCCTCCCTTAAAAGGGTCGGGGACCTACAGACTCTTTCCGTGGCCATGTCTCTTGCCTGGAGTTTGCCCCTGGCATGGCCAGTGCTATCCTTTACCCTAAACTGACGAAATTTATTTAGCCACTTTGTTATAACTTGCTAAGTCAGTGATAGCCACTACTCATGCTTATGGACACAAACTCCCCAGTCTGAATCTTATTCAGCGGATATACCCGTAAACAAATATTCTTTAAGTAGGCTGCTGAATGCCTGCTCATTCATAAAGACTAGTTGATTTAGTCACTTTGTCATAACATTCTAAGTCAGTGATAGTCAGAAATTTGAAGATCAGATGATGTTGTGCTCTATGCTCCATCTGTTCATGAGTCTTCTGTATGTACTATCCTGGTCATAGATTTGTAGTAACACCAGACTAAATAATCAACTAGATATAAATGATTTCATTAAATTTCAGTGTTAATCAAGAATTTCACATTTATTTGCCAGGCAATAATCAATATACAAATGTCAAATCCAAAACAAATAATAGAAGAAAGTTACACCACATGATCAACATAAAACCAAATAGTTTAGCAATGCAGTTTATGCATAGCAATGCTGGCAATAGAGACATGCAGAGACTGTGTGGGAAGTTCTGACTACAAAATGCTTCCCTGAGTGTTTCGCCAAATCTCCTTAAATACCCAAATGATCATAAACACTCGTAAATTCAAAGTAGTAAAAGCTTTGCAAACCCTTTGTTGGGACAAGAGGTGACCTAAAACCAAAAACCAAGACCTGATAAAGATCAAATCATTAGGACAGAATTTACCCCAAACCTGAGATCTTTATTTTTGGTCTGTTCTACTGATATGGGACTGAGATTATATTTTCAAGTGCACTGAGACCTTTAAAATAGTACCAAACATGTAAAAGTAAAATTAATACATTCCTAAACTTGAATTATTACAGTATGCAAGTTTAGTAGTTTGAATTCCATGTCACCACTCCATTCGTAGATGGATTACATTTGTGGTCAATTAGACGCATTCCTGATGCTACTAATGGGTAAGCATCTATGTGTATTTCTTGGGGACTTAGGACACCAATAATCCTTACCAAATCTTCAACTCCATTTGCAGAAATGTAGCCCTAAAGTTGCAAGCAACCTCCACCGTGCTTCACTTTTGCCTGCAGACACTCATTATTGTACCGATCTCCAGCTATTTAGAGAACAAGCTGCCACCTGCAACAGCCAAATATTAAAAAATTTCTCCTGCCATTTTTCTGCACCCCAGTTCCTATGTTTTTGTGCATTAGTTGATTCTAGACACATGCATCTGTATAGATAATAATATTTTTGGGTACATATATCCCATATATTGTACACATTTTCACTGCATGTTTTCATTTATTTATATGTTAAACATTTATTCATATATTTTGGTAGATGCTAACCTGCATCTATCTATCTATCTATCTATCTATCTATCTATCTATCTATCTATCTATCTATCTATCTATCTATCTATCTATCTATCAATCAAGTTTGCTTTAGCTGGAAAAACCTGAATGCGTTGTTCACGTTCATTTCCTCTTGGCAACACCTCTAAATGAGTGCCAGACATCCAGGCATAGCACACAATCTGATCATTTGTTTTATTTAATGCTCCCTCATACAGCAGAAGCAAAGAGGAGGAAAAAAACAGAGTCTTGTTTCCAGTGGGAGTTAGGCGTAATAAAATATTAACACGATACACCACAGAAATAATAACATATCAATAAATAAAAGCAACACAGTCCACAGTAGGGTAGCAGACACAATTGCGTTACACAGCAACACCCCTCTTTTTCTTGGAAATGCAGTCAGCGGTAAAACCATACAGCATAGAACAGGAACAGGAATAAATTCATTGTTCAACAAAGCTAAACAAATCTATTGTATATTAAAATACTGAATTCTAACTGACACTATGCTTGGCATTTTAGTGAGGCCAGCATTGAACTTCTTCTTCTTTTTTCGGCTGCTCTTATTAGGGGTCACCACAGCGGATCATCTGTATCCATACCCCCCCTGTCCTCTGCATCTGCCTCGTTCACACCAACTACTTGCATGTCTTCCCTCACCACATACATACACCTCCTGAAAAAATGTTTACCCCCATTTTTCATGAACTTAAATATCTAAGACTTTTTCTATGTATACAAAAGGCCTATTTCTCTCAAATATTGTCCACAAATCTGTCTAAATCTGTGTTAGTGAGCACTTCTCCTTTGCTGAGATAATCCATTCACCCCACAGGTGTGGCAGATCAAGATGCTGATTAGACAGCATGATTATTGCACAGGTGTGCCTTAGGCTGGCCACAGAAAAAAAACTATTCTAAAATGTGCAGTTTTATCACACAGCACAATGTCACAGATGGAATGTTTTGAGGGAGCGTGCAATTGGCATGCTGACTGCAGGAATGTCCACCAGAACTGTTGCCTGTGAATTGAATGTTCATTTCTCTACCATAAGCCGTCTCCAAAGGCATTTCAGAAAATTTGGCAGTACATCCTACCGGCCCTCACAACCGCAGACCACGTGTAACCACACCAGCCCAGGACCTCCACATCCAGCATCTTCACCTATAAGATTGTCTGAGACCTGCTGCTGCAACAATTGATTTGCATAACCAAAGAATTACTGCTCAAACTGTCAGAAACCGTCTCAGGTAAGCTCATCTGGATGCTCGTTGTCCTCATTGAGTTCTCGACCTGACTGCAAATGCTCACATTCGATGGCATTTGGCACTTTGGAGAGGTGTTCTCTTCACGGACAAACCCCAGCATGTATGGCGTTGTGTGGGTGAGGGGTTTGCTGATGTCAATGTTGTGGACCGAGTGGCCCATAGTGGTGGTGGGGTTCTGGTATGGGCAGGCATATGTTATGGACAACGAACACATGTGCATTTTATTGATGGCATTTTGAATGCACAGAGATACCATGACGAGATCCTGAGGCGCATTGTTGTGCCATTCATCCATGACCATCACCTAATGTTGCAGCATGATGATGCACAGCACTATGTTGCAAGGATCTGTACACAATTCCTGGAAGCTGAAAACATCCCAGTTCTTGCATGGCCAGCATACTCACCAGACATGTCACCCATTGAGCATGTTTGGGATGCTCTGGATCGGCGTATATATACGACAGCATGTTCCAGTTCTTGCCAGTATCCAGCAACTTCACACAGCCATTTAAGAGGAGTGGGCCAACATTCCACAGGCCACAATGAACAACCTGATCAACTCTATGTGAAAAAGACGTGTTGCACTGCGTGAGGCAAATAGTGGTCACACCAGATACTGACTGGTTTTCAGACCCCCCTGGACCCGCCATTACAGTAAAGCCCTATTCGGCTGGGACTAGTTTTAGAGGGGGTTGTTAGAGAAATTTCTGTTTCACAGACGTACTTTGTGATTTTAATCCCGTCTCAATCTGCCATGTCTGTCTTTTTCTCACACAACCTCTGTAAAAATTCCAGAGCAAATTACCTACTGTTTTTCAGCAAACTCGGCGGTCCTCTGAGAAATCTAATCCCGTCCGAATGCGAATGTCTGTGATTGGCGAAAAAGTTTTTTTCCAAAACGCGTTTACTTGTGTGTTTTGTTCAACGTGAACTACTGTACTAACCCTAGCGTGCCGGTATTCAAATTTCTGCTTTCTGCGCACCAATAATAGATGTAGAGGTCTTGTGCAACGCCCACATGTAAAACAGACACTCCTACCTCCGCAATAAACATGGAGATGTTAGTCCCGTCCGAATCCATACATGAAATGATAGACGTCGGCTGAAAAAAATTCTAACTCAAATTCTAACTCCCCTTTCGGAATAGACTTGTTACTTTCACAAACACAAAGTAGCCTTTGCTCAGTTTCCATCCCCATACACCTTGTTTCGTTAGATTATCATTGTAGAACTGTTTTCCATTCATGTTTCTGATCTCGCCTGCATTTAATTCTAGTCTGATTGTTGATCACCTGTCAGTATCTTGACCACATCCTGTTTTCAAATGAATGAATGTGTTTCTACATGTCACAGTTATTGGGCTATGCAAATATCGCTAGTTCAATCAGGAAGTAGCTAATAAACAGAATCTTTAATCTCAGAATTTAGACCTAATTTCTTAATCCTAACCCTAAATTCTTAACCCTTACCATAACCTTAGAATGAAGCTTCTTACAGGCAGTGTAACTCAGTGAATCGTCCTAAACTCCTGTCTTTGATTGATGACGACATTCCCTTGCAGCGAAAATATAAATAATGACTGCTATTATTGGAGGTCACTGTTAATTAAGTGTGAAAAGAATCACATGACTTTAACACTTTAGCCTGGAGTGCCTCCGAACTCGCCACTCAGTCTCTGCTTTTTTTTAATACATCAATTCCCTGAGGTAAACACACAACATCCCCTGAGCTACTGTCTTTTTTCTTTTTTTGTCATCTGCATACTGTGGCAAGATCCTTTTTTTCTTTCTTTTTTCTTCTTCAGTGCATGTTGGCAGAGGCAACATTTTAATCCCAGGCCTTTTGCCAGCACACAGTGTTCACCCTTTTTGCCTTTGAA
The DNA here is from genome assembly GCA_039877035.1 of Silurus lanzhouensis. NCBI lineage: Eukaryota > Metazoa > Chordata > Actinopteri > Siluriformes > Siluridae > Silurus > Silurus lanzhouensis. Next base: position 1,779,865 of record JBCEWE010002368.1, read on the forward strand.
AGCCCCTCAACTACCCCGGCTCGTTACTGCCTCCTCAATAATTCACGGGCGTCTTTGGGTCATGTTTTATTCATGCACTAAAGGAATGCTTCTAATTTATCCCCCTCACACACACTTTCCAGCAGCCTGCTTAGTAGTCTGGTTGCTAAGGAATGATGTCACTCCCGTGCGCTGCTGTGCGACATCAAGATCTGGAAAACTTGCAGCCGTTATGTCTCCACAGGCAGAAACATTTCAAACCGAAAGGCTTTGCTGAGCATGGAAAGAGGTTCGAAACTGAAGCGTTATGCGCTGTCAGTCAAAACCTTACACAACTCGTCCGATTCCAAGGATTGGATTAGCTGGAATAGAAATTGTGCCACAGTGTTTTCACACACAGCCATTGTTTCAATACTAATTAGTTCCAGAGGTTAATTCAGTCATCACATCAGTATGAAAATTTGTAAATGAAGTCTATGATGGATATCATTCAGTTGCATATTTATGTACAGCTTCTCTGAAATAAAAATAAATTTTGTCTAATATGGCTGTGTTAAACTTTTTTTTTTAAAGCAGAAATAGTATTAATTGATACATGGATTATATTTTAAGTCAAGTCACAATTTATTCATAAAGCACATTTAAAAACAGACTTTAGTCTGACCAAAGTGCTGTACAATGTATTAAAGAATTCCACAGATACAAACAGATAAAATAAAACATAAAATCGACAAAAAAAAACCATGACATTTGAATCGAAATTTGTCTACATAACTATGTATTATGGCATGACTTACAGCATTGGCCTTGGGTCTGAAGGGCATGAGTTCAAATCCCAGGCACACAAAGCTGCCACTCCTGGGCACCTGAGCATGGCCCTTAACACTATAGTTGCTCAGCTGTATTTTTATCCTGGGAGTTCAAGGAGTTTGTCCAGTTCAATTTAATTCAATTAATTTTTTTTTGTAGAACACTTTTAACAATAGACATTGTCTGAAAGCAGCTTTACAGAAAATCAAATTCTAATTTTATTTGTCACATACAGTGTTGTGCTCGTTACTAAAAAATAGTAACTAGTTACAGTTACTCGTTACTTCATTCAAAAAGTAACTCCGTTACTTTGTTGATTACTTACACCAAAAAGTAATGCGTTACTGTTAAAAGTAACTTTTTAGTTTAGTTTAGAACCTTCTTTAATATTCCCATTAATGCCCTTTTATGCGTTATGATCTATACAAACACAAAACTGACTTAAACACAAAGTAATTTTTAAACATTATTTTATTAAAGTCAGACCAGCACAAACTGAATATATCACAAGGATTTCTGAAATAAATAACAAAACAAGCTGAATAATATATTCACAATCAAAAACTAAAGTGGCTTCTGCTGTTGTGTTGAGCTCTTAAAAATGTTCCTTTCACAGCTTAAGTATGAAAACTATCAACAATGTACAACAGAACACCGGGTTAGCTTCTAGCTTCTAGCTTAGTCAAGGCATGGAGTTTCTGGAGTTGCTGTTTATCGCAGTACTTACGAGCTTCGAACCAGAAAGACACAGCTTACATCCGACTAAAAAGTTTTTGTCTTTATGATCAACTAAAGTGAAATAATGAGCATATTTCCACTTTGAGAAACTCGTCTTGCTCTCGCCTCGACTCGCCATTACTGCCACACAGACCTGAATAAACGGAGACACGCCCACAGTGCGTCTTCTTCGCATTTACAGTGGTTCATCCACCAATCCTACAATGCGACGCTGCTGTAAGCAGGTTAGACTGTAGTCTACACTTCAGCTGAAATTAATTCATTTAAAAAAGTAACGGGTAACTCACCATACGGTAACGGTAACAAAGTTACTTTATTTTTAAAAGTAACGCGCTCCAGTATTAGTTACTGTCAAAAGTAATGCGTTACCTGTAACGCGTTACTGCCCAACACTGGTCACATACACATTCATTTAGAGTATGACATGTAGTGAAATGCTTTTTTGACTTTCTGACTTGTAAACTTGAAAAGAAATACAATATAAAGATAAAAATAAAAAGAGTAAAGTAACAAAAATAAATAAAATAAAGTATAAAAGTATATTAAAATATAATCTGACTATAAAGTGTGAAAAGGTTAAGAATAAAAATGTTATATATATATATAAAAAATTACTGTGCAAGTCCAGTCCAAAGTTAGAGTGGCTAGTTCAAGAGTTAAAGTTTTTCCACTTGTGCAAGTAATGCAAATCTTTCTTTTGGCTTCTCTCATTAGGGGTCGCTACAGCGGATCATCCGTATTCATGATCCGCATGTTCGATATGGCACATGTTTTTTACGCATCCAGCCCTTCCTAACGCAACCCTCCCTATTCATCCGGGCTTGGGATCGGCACTAGGTGCACTGGCTTGTGCAACCCTAATGGCTGGGGTTGGTTCCCTGAACGGGAATCGAATAATACTGAATAATTGTAAATAAATGTAAATAATAGTTGTGTAGCAAAGGAAGTGAGATGGAGAGAGGTCCAGGTGCAAGTTGCTAGGTGTTTCCTGATTTAAACTCTGAATGGCCATTGGAAAGAAGCTCCTCCTCATTCTCCCTGTGTTTGCTTTTAAGAAGCAGAAGCACTTCCCTGAACGTAACAAAGAAAAGAGTCCATTGTCGCTATAATTGAGGTCCTTCACAATCTTTCTGGCCCTGGTCGGGCACCGTTTGTTGTAGATGTCCTGCAGGTCAGGGAGCTCGGTGTGTATGGTACATTAAGCCAACCGCAGCGCCCTCTGGAGGGCTGTCCTGCATGGTGATGTTCTCGAACCAGGAATTGATGCTACCAAATTGAAAGCTCTCAATGGGTCGTGTCCTTTGTTCTTCCTCAGTCCATGCTGGACGAGCACTTTCTAACACTGGTATAACAAACTCCAAATCGGGGTCACCCATTCTTTCCTGATCTACACACTGAGGTGTCCTCCTTCCTCAAGAGAGTGCTTACTTTCTGTTCCATGACCAGAGCCTGCTCGGTTCCCACCAGCGTGGGACAGACCCCGTGGACAGGTGGAGGACGAGACCTGAACTGAATCGTATAGCCTCATTCTACATTGCGCAGGTTCTAACCGAGACATGTCTGGCAGAACTTGACAGGCTGCCAGGTAGTCTCTTAGGGGTATCAGTCTCTCGAAACTGACCTCCGGTACACCTAGAGCCAGGGTTATACAATGCCAGGTGTAAACCGAGGAGGGAGCTGGCCATGCCCTGAAACACATTTCGTGGCAGCCGGGGCCAGGCGGGCACTAAGAAGTGTGGTGCTACATGCCCTCTGGCCACTTTCCCAGAATGTCCTATGTCAGGACTTCTTCATTTAGGCCCACTTATGAAAGATAACAGTCCTCAGATTTGTCACCTCCTGGGGCTTCAAACCCCCTGAGCGCTGCGCTTGATCCTTAACAGGGGGAGCATGCATCGCAACGCTCCGTTTTTGCACCTCCCAATGGGAGGTTTTGGGTTGGGGTTGGGGCTGTGCCCGCCAAGCAGCCCCTTTAAAGATGCTTGGGAGGTAGCGTTTTGTTTCTTTGCCTCATGAAACCTTTTAACTACTGTTTAACTAATTAACGGAGTCGCTGAATAGGCCGGAAGGCAAGAGGGGGGCGTCCAGCAGCACAGCCTATCGTGAGCCATAAATGCCTCTCAGTGTAGGCTAGGGAGGCCTTGAACCGGTTTAGTTAGAGAATAACTTCGTCTTGGAGCTAAAGGGGCAGGCCAAAAAAGGTTTGAGATACCGAAGCAGAATTTACGTGTTTAGCTTGATAGACGGAGAGGCTTTCCGCTCATCGGTTGGCCAAGCTAGATCTAGCTCATCCACAGCACGTCACAACCTCTATTAGCTTATATAGCAGTATTTCAACAATTTCTTAAATAGCAGTATTTCAACAATTTCTATAGTGTTTATAGCTCTTACATCATTAGGATTTATACATAGTCAATAACAAACAAATAGCATACAAAGAAATTCATGGTACGAGCAGTCATTTGGAACGCAGCGCGTTCATAAGGTTGGGAGCATCTGTATTTGTATAGCGCTTTAACTAATAACATCATTCACGAATGTTCTTTAACATTGAATGCAACGACAAACAACTTACTCAATTTTGTTGTTATCAACCCAGTCATATTTGCGATTTTGAGTGTGCGCTGAACATGATGTGAACTAATCCAGAACCTACACCCTATGAGTCAATGAACCCTTTCTGTCATGTTTAAGATTGCTTCTTGTCTAATTCGGTGATTCAGACCAGTCAGTGAGTTCAGTGAGTCCTGTGTGAACTCTGTAGATTCTCAGGATTTGGAGATTGGGTCTTGGTGAAAAGTCTTCAAAACACACACATATATATATATATATATATATATATATATATATATATATATATATATATATATATATATAATATATATATATACAGTGAGGAAAATAAGTATTTGAACACGCTGCTATTTTGCAAGTTCTCCCACTTAGAAATCATGGAGGGGTCTGAAATTGTCATCGTAGGTGCATGTCCACTGTGAGAGACATAATCTAAAAAAAAATCCAGAAAACACAATGTATGATTTTTAAACTATTTATTTGTATGATACAGCTGCAAATAAGTATTTGAACACCTGTCTATCAGCTAGAATTCTGACCCTCAAAGACCTGTTAGTCTGCCTTTAAAATGTCCACCTCTACTACATTTATTATTCTAAATTAGATGCACCTGTTTGAGGTCGTTAGCTGCATAAAGACACCTGTCCACCCCATACAATCAGTAAGAATCCAACTACTAACATGGCCAAGACCAAAGAGCTGTCCAAAGACACAAGAGACAAAATTGTACACCTCCACAAGGCTGGAAAGGGCTACGGGGAAATTGCCAAGCAGCTTGGTGAAAAAAGGTCCACTGTTGGAGCAATCATTAGAAAATGGAAGAAGCTAAACATGACTGTCAATCTCCCTCGGACTGGAGCTCCATGCAAGATCTCACCTCGTGGTGTCTCAATGATCCTAAGGAAGGTGAGAAATCAATCCAGAACTACATGGGAGGAGCTGGTCAATGACCTGAAAAAAGCTGGGACCACCGTTTCCAAGGTTACTGTTGGTAATACACTAAGACGTCATGGTTTGAAATCATGCATGGCACGGAAGGTTCCCCTGCTTAAACCAGCACATGTCCAGGCACGTCTTAAGTTTGCCAATGACCATTTAGATGATTCAGAGGAGACATAGGAGAAAGTCATGTGGTCAGATGAGACCAAAATAGAACTTTTGGGTCATAATTCCACTAAACGTGTTTGGAGGAGGAAGAATGATGAGTACCATCCCAAGAACACCATCCCTACTGTGAAGCATGGGGGTGGTAGCATCATGCTTTGGGGGTGTTTTTCTGCACATGGGACAGGGCAACTGCACTGTATTAAGGAGAGGATGACCGGGGCCATGTATTGCGAGATTTTGGGGAACAACCTCCTTCCCTCAGTTAGAGCATTAAAGATGAGTCGAGGCTGGGTCTTCCAACATGACAATGACCCGAAGCACACAGCCAGGATAACCAAAGAGTGGCTCTGTAAGAAGCATATCAAGGTTCTGGCGTGGCCTAGCCAGTCTCCAGACCTAAACCCAATAGAGAATCTTTGGAGGGAGCTCAAACTCCGTGTTTCTCAGCGACAGGCTAGAAACCTGACTGATCTAGAGAAGATCTATGTGGAGGAGTGGGCCAAAATCCCTCCTGCAATGTGTGCAAACCTGGTGAAAAACTACAGGAAACGTTTGACCTCTGTAATTGCAAACAAAGGCTACTGTACCAAATATTAACATTGACTTTCTCAGGTGTTCAAATACTTATTTGCAGCTGTATCATACAAATAAATAGTTAAAAAATCATACATTGTGATTTCTGGATTTTTTTATTTTAGATTGTGTCTCTCACAGTGGACATGCACCTACGATGACAATTTCAGACCCCTCCATGATTTTTAAGTGGGAGAACTTGCAAAATAGCAGGGTGTTTAAATACTTATTTTCCTTACTGTGCATATATATATATATATATATATATATATATATATATATATATATATATATATATATATATATGTATATGTATGTGTGTGTGTGTGTGTGTGTGTGTGTGTGTGTTTTGAAGACTTATTATAACTTAACTTATTATAACATTTTTTCTTTCTTGTTTTCTTGTGATCAAAATGTAATTTTCTTATGATCTTGACATAACAAATGATGTTTTCTCATTATCACTTCGTTGTCAAATTATGGAAATGTAACTCTAAGTTACTATGGCTACAGTTATTTTTAAGGCAAAATATTAATATAGAATGTTGATTCAACTAACTGCAAACTACCTGTACGTGTAACTGTATGAACCCACACCTTCCTTACAGCCTTACAGATCAGAATCCAGTATTTAGACACTCCATGTTATAATTGGCAAGCATATTATGAAATAACACAAAATTGCATTGATGAATTATTTTTACAGGATTAGTTTTATGTTTTCAGTCACACCTGGAGATTCCTGGCAACAGAAGGGATTTTTATCACTATAATTTATATTAAATTAGGTAAAGTGGGCGGAGCGAGGCAAAATATGCAAAGTGTGTGCAAGCACATAAACGCTGGAGCTGTGAGGTGCCAAAACGTCAGGTCCAGCGGCACAAATATTTGGTTTTTTTACTGAGAATTCCATTATTTTGTGATCTTACACCTGATTTGTCATCGGTTATTATCTACATTCTCAAGCTGCAGTATATTATTGAAATTCTTGACTTTTCCAGCCATATAAGGTTCTTTCCCAAACTGTTACCACAAAGTTGGAGATACACAATTATTTTGGTTGTCTTTGAATCTGGTGGCATTAAATTTCTCTTCACGTGAATTAGGAGCTCCAATACTCTTTCAGCCTGGCAATGCCTTCGGTAACAAAGCCAGCTTCATAAAGAGTATGGTTTACATTATTGGATTTGAAGATCTTGAGTGAGCTCTGACCTCAACTCAATTGAAAGCTTTGGGATAAATTGGAACCCTGACTGCACCCCAGGCCTCCTCAACCCCACCAACATCTACCTGACTTTACTAACATCCACAAGTAAACTTTTTGCACTTCTTCCCAGAAGAGTGCAGGATATTATTACAGCCAATATTGATAGGTATGTATTTTATGAACATACCAATCTTATGGTCAGCTGTCCAGAAACCAGTGTCCTCATAGTGTAGCTGCTGAAATTAAGCATGTACACTGGAGATCAAAATTTGAGAACAATTTATAAACAATTTAACAATTCTGAAATAATGTCATCTTCACTGCTCATTATTTTGCAGAAAACATTATTTTGCAGAAAACACACTGTTAAAAATTAGAGAACACTTTCAGATACCTCCTAGTTATTGGTGTTAATCTGGCACCTGGTGCTTATTTCCTTGATTATCTGTCAACCCCTATTTAACTGGTAGCCTAATGCCTAGTTTCACTGACTCTTCAAGATGGTGGGCCGTTCTAAAGTGACTGAAAGCCTCCGGCAGCAGGTTGTCCAGATGAAGGCCAAATGGATGACCCTATCAGCCATAGCAAGACAAGTTGGTCGTTCTAAATCTGTGATTTCAAGATTATTGAATCTTTACAACCTCACAAACTCATTCAAGTCTGCCAAGAAGGCTGGTCGTCTACGGAAGAAAAATACAAGAGAGGACAGGATACTGCGGAGGATCTCAATGGGCAATCGTTTCCACACTGCAGCTGGAATTGCTCACCAGTTCAGCGCTGAACAGGGTAAGGATCTGTCTCGTCATACAGTGTCTCATCTTTTAAGAGCATTTGGACTGAAAGTCCACTCTGCAGTGACCAAACCTCTCATTAGCAGAAAGAATCAAAAGGCTAGACTAAGATTTGCTGAGGAGCATGTTGTGTGGACAGAGGAGAACTGGTCCACAGTTCACTTCAGTGATGAAAGCAAGTTTAATTTATTTGGGTCCGATGGGAAACATTATGTTCGGCGACAAAATGGAGAAAGACTGAACCCAAAGTGTGTAAAGAAGTCAGTGAAAAGTGGAGGAGAAAGTGTCATTGTTTGGGGCATGTTTTCTGCAGCAGGAGTTGGGCCTCTTATACAGCTACATGGCAGAGTGAAGGCAAATGTTTATCAGAACCTTCTTCAACAACATATGGTTCCTTCCATGCGTTCATCACCCAATCAGACCGCAGTGTTCATGCAGGACAACGCTCCATGTCACACAGCAAAACGGGTAAAGCAGTACCTTGAAACTGAAAACATTGAAATAATGACATGCCCAGAGTCCTGATCTCAACCCAATAGAGAACCTCTGGAAAATCCTTGGCAACAAAGTTATGGCCAAGAAACCCACTACAGTCACCGAACTGTGGAGAAGACTGGAAGAAGAGTGGACCAAAATCACACCAGAACAGTGTGAGAGACTAGTGCTGTCCTGTGACCGCAGATGTGCTGAAGTCATTCAGAGCAGAGGCCTGTACACTTCCTACTAATTTCTGACTGTTGTAACCTTCAGAAAATTTTGTTGTAATCTTTTTCCATGCTACAGTCATTGTTGTTCTCTAATTTTGATCAGTGTGTTTTCCGAAAAATGTTTTTTTTGGAAATGCCTTAGTTAATTTGTGGAAAAGGTGTTCTGGTATAGACAGGACAAAAACTCCTTCAACTGTTGGGGAGTGAAGATGACATTATTTCAGAATTGTTCAATTGTTTATAAATTGTTCCCTAATTTTGATCTCCAATGTATGTGTGGTTGTGGATGTTGTGCAAGTCTGGTGCGAACAGTGAAACCATGGCAACCGGCAGTACCCTGTGTGATGTAAGGTAAAAAAACGTGGTTTCAGTGATAGAGCTATAAATTACATTGTGAGGAAAGAGGCTCATATGATTGTTGCGTGTTCCATGATACAAAAACCGAGTAGCAAAAACACTATTTCAGTCTCCGGATTCTGAGTGATGTATAGAAATTAAGAACAATTACCGTTTAACAGCTAAAGTATCTGCAAACGATTGTGACAAATGGCATGTCATACAGATATTATTACAAGCAAGTAGAAAAGGTAAATAGTTTGCCTTTGTCTTGAGATCTTTAGATCACCTCATTACCATGTTAATTAGACAGAAGAATCTTTTTCATTCTGTTTTTTATTTATGCGCCGAATTGTACGAGGGGAAACACAATTCCTCGGGTTATCGAAGCCTCTCACTTTATCACTTAGCAAAAAGGAATAGCTGCTACGCTGCCTTATCTTTAATTAGGTGAAATTACACTGCCAGCAATCCGAGGCAAAATACTCCTGCGAGGGAAGATAATTCAAATGTACACGAGCCGGATCAAGTCGGAGATTGTGTCGCGTAAGAGATGATTAAGCACAGGATTAGAGAACGCCTTTTTTTGTCTATTTTCTAAGGATTAGCTGTTCTGGTCAGGGTTTTTAAGGGCTGCAAATCCAGGAAAGAGTTCTTGAGTGAGCTTGATAGGGAAGTGACGATAAAGACCTGAAAAAGAATAGACCCATATTAATTGCTAAATGGTTTAAAAGCCCTCCAAGTTTCCTTTTGACCTTGAGTGTGTTTTTCTACCTTTTTATCCCTAAGCCACATTTATTTTATTTCAGCCTTCCAGCAGCAATGATGACTTAATCAGAGTGAGCATCTTGCTTCTCTCCATGTAGTGGTCTTGTACTGACACACAGGCTGAAGGATCATCACACAGAGGGAAAAAGATAAGCAAAAATTATATTAACATGAAACATGTGGGTGGGATTTTTTTTTTTTTTTGCTTTTAAAATCTGCCATTTGCATTGTATGGGTTTTTTCAGCAGAATTGATTTCTAGTGTAGCGATAAAGAAAAAAATCCATGTTGAACCATTTGTATTACAGTATTTGTAATTAGAGGTCATATGGTTGATCGTCCAGTCGTTTAATCTGGCTGATATTTGGCATTTCTTTTATTAATTGCCATTGGCCAAAATTAACCTGGTTATTAGACAGTCGCATCTGACACACCATACCGTAGGTGTACGTTTTGCGCCTGCTTAAGAGAACCGAACTCTCCCATTTCACCAGGTGGCCTTCTCTCAGAATGAGAGGTAAGTACAATTCAAGGCTCTTCTCTGTTCTGGCACCGAGGTGGTGGAATGAACTTCCCCTAGATGTCCGTACAGCAGAGTCCCCAATTATCTTCAAGCGACGACTGAAGACCTACCTCTTCCTGAAATACCTAAATTAGCACTTTCCAAGTTTGTAGAATTCGAGTTATATTTATATTAAGTTTGTAATCTTGCGTACCAGTGTAGATTTATTCATTACTAGAGATTTAAAGCACTTTTGTACGTCGCTCTGGATAAGGACGTCTGCTAAATGCCCCAAATGTAAATGTAAATATAGTCTGTATTTGGCATCCAAACAGGGAAACCAGAAGACCTGGAACTGTGAATACAAAAAGAAAGCAGCTTTTACACCTGCTGCAGATTCATGTAGCTTTTTTTTATCATGTCTGCTAAGTTGCAAAGACAAGAGCAAGAATGACAAGTGCCTGTGCATTCCGGTTTTACGTCAGTAGCTTTTTTATCAAACTGTCAATTGGAGATCTCTTCCTCGCTAACAAACTCAGTCACTCATTCGACATGTAGATTCGGCCAGAAAGCAGCTAAAGCCGTCTGACTGAACTCAAAGGTGCGGAACACACTGAAAGCCCATTAATGCCCAAAACCAACTGACATTTCTCCATGGCCAACTCTCAGCTTGGTGTGTCCCAGGCTTTAAATTCTTATCCTTTGTTCTTAATCTATCCTTATTGATTTAATTGGTTAAATATGATGCCTTTTTTGGAGAGAGACAGAATAACATTTTTAGACAAAATGCAAGCAAATGCTTGCTACTGTATCATGTAACAAACCTTCAACCAGCAGTAGTGAAGGCTACAGGTAGGCACAGGTACCAAAACTTATAGTGTATGTCAGTAGAAATGTGTGTTCCATGATGGACCAAGGCTGGTTTTCATCAGCACTTCTCTATCATTCCTACAGATGACATTCATAGTCGTCTGCCGAGGAGATGAGAGACACAGATGCTTTAGAAATAAGTCTCTCTTCTTTAAGCATCGTGTAATGCCGGTCTATTAACCCACGCATCCTTTTCTTCTTGTTAACAACCATCTCACTTTTGTACAATATGGTACTTAAGCCTTAAATGAGCTTCTTCTGATTAAATGAGCTCCATGTCACACTTTCTTGATAATAAACTTGAGTAGAAAAGAAACGCTCCTTAAACGGGTATATTTGTTGCATAAAGGTTGTAGCTTTCTAAATAAGTTTAATTAAAACTCTTTAAAAAAAAAAAAAAAGCCCAGAAGAGACAGCGTGTGTCTCCCAAGGTTTTCCCAGAGTGACTACCCGAAGGCCACTTTACTAGATTTAGAAATACATCTTAGAATCATCATTACACAGTACAGGCAATCCATAATGAGATGTAGATTAGATGTGGTTTAGTGGTTAAGTTGTTGGAATTTGGATAGGAAGGTCATTAGTTCAAATCCCAGCAATGTCAACATTAGATACTTAAGCAAGGCCATTTACCCTCAGGTGTATAAATGCAAGTTGATCAGGATAATGATGTCTGGGAAATGCTAATTTGTGGACAGGGAGAGGTTTACTGATTATACACCAATCAGACATAACATTTAAACTTCCTACCTAATATTGGTATATAGGTCCCATTTTGCACAACTCTAACCAAAACTTTTTGGTCAGGTTCCAGAACTAGCTATAAGAACCAAAACCATTAAGGCATAGACTCCAAAAGTTCTCTCAAGGTATGCTGTCCTATCTGGCACCAAAATATTGGCAGCAGATTCATTAAATTATGTACATTAAGTTCATAAAGTTGTCTAAAAATGCTCTGTGTCCACACTTTTGTTTTAGATCGTTTACCAAAGTTGTTTATTCACACGTCTGAAAATGTCTTAAAACACTTACCTCCCTGATATGCACAATTTAATGGAAAAAAAGGATAATTTTGAATTTGATGGCCAAAACACATCTCAGAAAGGTTTGGAAGGGGGCAACTGGAGGAACATTTCGCAACTAAGTTGTTAATTAAGTGAAGTGGCATCAGGTCAGTTACATGATTGAGTATAATAAGAGTATCTTTGAGATGCAGAGTCCCTCAGAATAAAAAATGGGCAGAGCTTCATCAATCTGTGTAAAACTGTGCCTACAAATTCTGGTACAATTTCATAATAATGTTTTTCAACATCATAAAGAGGATTAGAAATGAGTTTATTAGAGGGATCGCACATGTAGGATGTTTTTGGAGACAAAGTAAGAGAGGTGAGATTGAGATGGTTTGGACATGTGCAAAGGAGGGACATGGGCTATATCGGTAGGAGAATGCTGAGGATGGAGCCACCAGGAAGGAGAAAAAGAGAAAGGCTCTTGAATGTAGTGAGGGAAGACATGCAGATAGTTGGTTTGAAAGAGGCAGATTTAGAGGACAGGGTAGTATGCAGATGGAAGATCCACTGTGGCGACCCCTAATGGGAACAGCTGAAAATAGAAGAAAACCTTCTCATCAAAATGTTAAGAATATCACATCATCTACAGCACATATTATCATCAAAAGATTCAGAGAATCTGGAGAAATCTCTGTGTAAAGGAACAAGAGCAAAAATCAGCACTGGATGCCTGTGATCTTTTGGCCCTCAGATGGCACTGCATTTAAATCAGTCATGATTCTGTAATGTAAATCGCTGCATAGGTTCAGAAACACTGTCCAAAATCACTGTCTGTGAACACAGTTTGCTGTGCCATTCACAAATGCAGGTTAAACCACTATTCAAAGAAGATGTTATATGTGAACATAAGTCAGAAACTCTGCCATCTTCTCTGGGCCCAAACTCATTTAAAATAGACTGAGGCAAAGTAGATAACTGTTCTGTGGTCAGACAAACTGAAATGTATAATTCACACCACATCCTCTGGACTAAAGAGGAGGGGGACTATTTGGCTTGTTATTAATGCTCAGTTAAAAAAACTGCATCTCTGGTATAGAGGTTCTTTAGTGGCTATGGAATGGGCAGCTTGCACATCCGGAAAATCTCAATCAGTGCTGAAAGGTATATACAGGTTTTAAAGCAACAAATGCTTCTATCCAGACAGCATCTTTTTCAGGGAAGGCCTTGCTTGTTTCAGCATGGCAATTCTAAACCACACCCTGCATGTATAACATTAACATGGCTTCATAGGAGAAGAGTGGCCTGCTTGCAGTCCAGACCTTTCATTAATTGGAAACATTTTGTGTGTTATGAAACAAAAAATGTGAAAAAATTATATCCAGGACATTTAAACATGTAGAATCTTGGATGAGACATGAAAGGGCAAAAATCCACCAATTAGTCTCTCCTCAGTTCCCAGATGTATAACAGTTGTTGAAAAAGGGGGGATGGTACATCTTTCAGCTTCAACTTTTTTGGGATGTGTTGCAGCCATAAACTATAAAATTACTTAATTTATTTCTGAAAAAAAGGTACCTTTCCTCAACCATTAAATGTGGTTTATGCTCTATTGTGAATAAAATATGGATTTGTAAAAATTGCAGATTTTAGCCAAGAGTGAAAACCAAGAGTGGTAGCTCAGTGGAAACCCCCAGTTGCCACTCACCCCTAAACCCTTGGAGCTCCAGGGGTGCTGTATCATGGCTGACCCCAGCTTCTAAAATCACTACGATATGCAAAAAAATTTTTTTTGCTGTGCTGTAAAGTAAAAATGACAGGTATAAAGCACCTTTCTCTTTCTTTTTCTTTATTTCTGGCACTATGACCATGTGGACCTCACTAAAAACTTTGATCCTGGTTATACACTGTCGCTCAACTAGATTCCAATCTTCTTCACCAGATGAGGACAGGTCCTTTTTTATTCTGGTCTTCTGAAGTTTTCTTCCTCATACCATCTCAGGGAGTTTTTCCCTCACCACTGTCACCTCGTTTCTTTGTTAAAAGTGGTAGTATTGAATTAGAGAGTCACTATCTTTTGTGCAAACACATTTTTTCAGTGTCTACCCTTATTAAACATGCACTACACACATACCAGAGAGAGGCCAGGTTGAGAAACTCTGCAGTCCTGCTTTAATGTGGTGTCTTAGAGGACTCGGGCGGATCCGATTGTTCCTTCCGGGGCAGTAATAACGATGAAACGAAGAACCCGAAGACAGACGTGCATGCAGAAAGAGATACCTCGAAAGCCCAGGATGGAAATTTGAGCACTGACATGAGTGCGAAGTCACTATATAAATTACATTTCTGATTATTATTAGGGAGGAGAGGAGGCAGGTAACTCATGCCACTTAATTAATCAGAGTGAGGCACAGAGGCTTGGCGCCGCTCCCCAGCACCACCATCTGCCAACATGCTCATTTCAAATTAAAATATTTACACCGTGGGGGACATAGTCGCTTTATATCTCCTGTCTTGTATGGTAATAAGCAGTGAGACTGAGCTTCCACCTCAATGCTTGTCTGCAGGACTATTCCAACACCACAAAAGTGCCTTCAACTTTCACCCCCCAACACACACACACAGAGAGAGAATTATCCAGCCAGCTATATATATATAATCAGACAACAAAATAGATATGCCAAACATGTACAGTGGTGTGAAAAAGTGTTTGCCCCCTTCCTGATTTCTTTTTTTTTTGCATGTTTGTCACACTTTAATGTTTCAGATCATTAAATGAATTTAAATATTAGTAAAGATCAGTAAAGATAACACTAGATGCAGTTTTTAAATGAAGGTTTTTATTATTGAGGGAAAACAAAATCTAAAATTAGATTTTGAAAATGTGTTTGCCCCCCTGTTAAAACTGAGGTTTATCACACCTGAGTTAAATTTCTCTAGCCACACCCAGGCCTGATTACTGCCACACCTGTTCTAAATCAAGAAATCTCTTAAATAGGACCTGCCTGACAAAGTGAAGTAGACCAAAAGATCCTCAAAAACTAGACATTGTGCCGAGATCCAAAGAAATTCAGGAACAAATGAGAAAGAAATTAATTGAGATCTATCAGTCTGGAAAAGGTTATAAAGCCATTTCTAAAGCTTTGGGACTCCAGCGAATCACAGTAAGAATTTGCCATTATTCACAAATAGCAAAAACATGAAACAGTGGAGAACCTTCCCATGAGTGGCCGGCCGACCAAAATTACCCCAAGAGCACAGTGATGACTCATCCAAGAGGTCACAAAAGACTTTAACACTGCCACCTCCAGCGCCATCTCCTTTGGTACGATAGGTTGGCAGCGTCCCAATTTTGACGTATCGCTATCATTATCGTAGGTTCGACAAATCTTAAGTCGAATCAGTATAATTCAGGGACTATCTGTATGTATTCCTTTGTTCTTTTGCGGGCGGGGGCACCAACCATGATCTTGAATAACCGTCAGCAAATGTGCAGTTGCACCCCTGGTTGTAGGATGTAAATAAAAGTATGAAATGTGATTTCGTTCTGCAGATGTAAGTGCCTTATTATTTAAAAATATTTTATGCAACGTCTCTGGGTTTAATTCACACGTGCATTTCCAGGGCATAACATAACAAATCACATATACATTTTTGTTTTTATTTAGAATTTAATATGAATATCACCCCACCTGGTTTTTTTTTTTCCATACGGGTGTACCAGTAACGGGAGGCCAGATTATTCTGTCAGAAATCAAGGGTGACTGGGTGAGTGAGGACCCAAATGCAGCATGTCACAGGGTTATGGGTCATGCACTGAGCAAAGGGGCGGGGCAAAAACACAGTCCAAAAAAAAACAGTCCAGGGTCTGAAACACGGGCAAACAGGGCGATGCAGGGAAGACAAAACTAAAGCCAAAAAAACCCAAAGCCGGCAAACAGAACAATATATGTAGGACGAAAAACCACCAAAACAAAACCAGTCCAAACCGGGTACAAGGAAGGCAGAGCAGGGTCAGGAGCAGGAACAGAATCCAGAGCAGGCAGGGTGGCAAGAATAATTTTAGGGGCTAGGAATCCGGTGAGATAATCTGGCCCTGAGCTAAAGTCTTGGGTGTCCTTAAATACGGGGAGGTGCAGGAAAAATGGCAAGATGGCCGCCGACCAGGAAGTGAGGTAGAAGGTAGTAGCTCAGAAGTTAAGCGATCAAATTCCATCACCACCAAGTGTCCCTTGCTGGGCCCTTAATCAAGGCCCTTAACTCTCAGATGTTCTGGAAAAGGGTGTTTCTTGCAAATGCTATTAATGTAAATATGAAGTCTTCGCAAGAGAACTAATTGTGCACATACGGTTTGTAACTTATAGTATAGAAGAAGCAGAATGTGTGTTCAAAGTAATGCAACTGAAACAAAGGCATTAAATTTGTATACAAATGTACTGAATGTAAATTAAACCCTTAGTTTGCATTTCCAACAATTCTCCCTCAGGATGTAAAGTATTTGTGTCTGTTTTTTGGAAACAGCTGCCATTGCTCGCTATCTCGCTGTATTAACTGAAACTCTACTACTTGTGTTTCCAGGTTCATAACATGGAAATAGGAAAAGGTCCATTTATCAACTTTTTTAAATAAATATTCATATGGTAGAATAATAGGTTTTAAAATAATTGTATTAATATTTATGTTGCATCAGTTTCTTATCGGTTTCATATTTGATATGAATCACACATGCGTTTTCAGTTTTTAGTGTTTTTTCTGCACTTTCAGAAAAGTGACCACACACTGCTTCAGATTAGAAAGAATAGAGTGTTCTATATATATCTCATACAACAAGTTGTAGATCTCAACCAGGGAGATACTCTGGTTTCAACCACCACAGCCTATAAATATACACAATATACAAAATATAAAAAAAAATACATAACACACAAAAAATGCAAAGGATTTTGATTCCCAACACACACTGAGGTGCTCTCAGTCTCCTTGCTATTGATTGAGCACAGGTGTGAGCACGCATGCACACACACTATAACACTTTCATTCACAAAGACAATGTGTAGTATTACGCTCATTATAACTCTTGTTCTTTGACAATTATCTTAATTGATACTTTGCTGCTGAATTATCTGTCCCTTTTTATATATTTTTGCCTTAGTCAAGTACATTTCGTTAATTGGAGCGAATTCTGAAGGTGTTTTCTGACCATGTTTCAAATTTGTCTTTCCCCTTTTGTCAAACTTATTTTTCTGCATTTGCATCGTCATTTCATGACACTTCCACCAATAATTGCATACATTGGAAAATCTTGCTTTAAATCATTGAGCACACACTCTATAAATATAAATACGAGGCTCTGTTTACACGAAAGTACTTTATTTATCAATGTTTACACCTTCAAAATAGTCCCTTTGCACAGCAATACAGTGCTCCCAGTGTTCCTGCCACTTCTGGAGTATGTCCAGGAAGTCTTTTCTCGAAGCGTGTCAAGCATCTTCAGCGATTCGCGGCGGATCTCAGAATAGCACCAGTTGCCCAGCTCCCGATATACTATGTCTTTTGCACCCTGACTTATGAAGATCGGTGCTCCCTGTGACTGTGCATGCAGCCTTGTGTTGCCATCGGTTGGAGTGTTACAAAAAGTCGGGAGAGCCGAATCTTTTCAGCCGCATGTGCTTTTTCTCCAAACTGCACAAACACACAATTGTACACAAGACGCACAATTGTACAGGATGTTGTGTAGATGTAGTAGCATTCAGTTTTTATGAGACCCAAACTTTTTTAAACATGACAATGCCCATGTGCACAAACCCAGCTCCATGAAGGTATGGTTCATGGGTTGGAGTGGAAGATCTTGCTTCTGACCATAACGCTTTTGAATACCTTTTGAGATGAATGTGAACTCAGACTGCACCCCAGGCCTCCTCACCTCACCTACAGGTATCAGTAGGCGACTTTACTAACTCCCTTGTGGCCGAATGAATCTCCACACATTTTCCCAGAGGAGTGGAGTTTATTCTAACAGCAAATGTGGACTTAATGTGAGAAGAGTTGTTCAAAAAGCACAAGTTAAATAGGGATGCTGTGTTGTAAAACCAAGTGTCAAAACTTGTCAAGATGTCTTCAGTTTTTCAGTTACAATATGAAGAAAGGAAAATAAAATAAATAATAATAACACCAATAAAAACGTGACTGTGATAATAGACTTGTTTCCCTCTCGGAGCTATAAACAATATGGCTTTTGTTGAACTTTTTCATTTATAAGATCCGATTATTTTTTGACACCAGCTCATTTCAGGTCATTTGTCACAGCGCAGAGTAAACGCTGCTTCTCATTTGAAGTGCAACGAAACAATTAGGGGAGTTGTAGTGTAAGCTGTCACTAATGTGTTGCTTCGTAACTGAAACGTCAAACACCAAACACAATGCGAAATAGCTTCTGCGGCACTTCTTCTCTGGCCGATAAATGAGCCCCATAATTAGAGTGGAACCCAGAAATCGGCGAAGCGGCTGTTTTCGTTATTATCACCCTGTCCTGCATCAAGAGAAGGTGAAAGAGTCCACAGGAATCCGTTCTCAACTTAATCGGTGTTGATGGTGTCAAATTTCACTTCAGAGACGATCCCAAACATTTTTAACGAGGTGATGATGAAGCACTGAGCGTATAGTTATTACAGAAATTGCTCAAGGGCTCTGTGATCCACCCAAGAAAAAAACACCCTCTGATGTATAAATAACAATATTTTCAATTCTGCTCAATTCTGATTCTGATCAATTCTGATTCTGATCAGTCCAGTGCGTGGATTAATAGGAGAAGGAGGAAGATTTGCAGAATTCTGGTAGCGGATTATTTATTAGGTGTAGGTTGATGTGATCGTTCTATTGTTTCTATTCTACCACTACTTCAGGTTCTTTCTTATTAATTTTATATTCAAATTCAGGACAACCAGTTTCAAGAACAAACCAGGAAATGAAGCAGCAAAACAAAGGGATTAGCAATAATAAAGATCTAGATTTAAAGTGGTACATAAGTATTTTTGGTCCTGTTTTCTCATTTCATTAGAGCTTGTTGTTTGTTCCTTTGCATAATGAATAATGATCTCTTCTCTTCTCTTCTCTTCTCTTTTCTGTTTTTTGGTTTTCTTTGTTCTGTTCTTTTCTATTCTCCTCCTTTCCCTACTCTTCTCCTTTTTCTGTTCTTTTCTCTTCTCTTCTATTTTCCTTGGGTTCTCTTCCCTTCTCCATTGTTCTACTTTTTCATCCTCTATTCTCCAATTTTTTCAGCTCTCTTTTCTTTTCTTCTCGTCTCATCTCTTCTCCTTTGTTCTGTTCTTTTCTATTCTCCTCAGTTCTCTACTCTTCTCCTTTTTCTGTTCTTTTCTCTTCTCTTCTATTTTCCTTGGGTTCTCTTTGGTTCTCCATTGTTCTGCTTTTTCATCCTCTATTCTCCAATTCTTTTCACTTCGCTTTTCTTCTCTTCTCTTCTCTTTTGTTCTGTTCTGTTCTTTTCTAGTTTCCTCCTTTCTCTACTTTTCTACTTTTTCTGTTCTTTTCTCCTTTCTTCTCTTCTATTTTCCTTGGGTTCTCTTCCCTTCTCCGTTGTTCTACTTTTTCATCCTCTATTCTCCAATTTTTTCACTTCTCTTCTCTTCTCTTCTCTTCTCCTTTGATCTCTTCTCTTCTCCTTTGTTCTGTTATTTTCTATTCTCCTCAGTTCTCTACTCTTCTCCTTTTTCTGTTCTTTTCTCTTCTCTTCTATTTTCCTTGGGTTCTCTTCGGTTCTCCATTGTTCTGCTTTTTCATCCTCTATTCTCCAATTTTTCTTTTTGCTTTCTCCTCTTCTCTTCGCTTCTCCTTGGTTCTGTTTTTTTTCTCTTCTTCTTTGTTTTGCCTTTTTTTTTTATTGTAAGGATGGTCAGATCTGTTCTTGGTACCAGACCCCGAGAACTGCCATGCAAATTCATGAGGCCAGACCCTGAGAACTAACATGCAACAAAACAATAAATCTTCTAAGGAGAGGATCTCTTTGATCTGAGAAGAGAGAGCCATTTGTTCAGCTGCCCAGTCACCCATCCTTGAGCCCCCCAATTTCCCTCCTGGGGAGATGGCCGAATAATGGAAAGGTGACTGAGAAGATCCCGGAATTCAATTTACTTTACTTGCATAATGTAATAATGTATACATTTTACCTTCACATGTTTAGTATCATTTTAAAGGTCTCAGTGTGATTGAAAATATGATCTCAGTCCCATATCAGTAGAACAGACCCCAGGTTTGGGGAAATTCTGTCCTACTGACATAAGGTTTGCCCCGGAGAAGATCCTTACCAGGTGGTCTAGGTGACATTTGATTTTTAGGTCACATCCTGTCCCAAGAAAGGGTGTGCAAAGCCACACTTTGAATTTACAAGTGTTTACGATGGTTTGAGTATTTAAGGAAATTTGGCGAAACACTCAGGGAAGCATTCGATAGTCAGAACTTCCCACACAGTCCCTGTGTGTCTCTCTTGCCAGGTATAGTGAACAATTCTTTATTATTTGTTTTAGATATGACATTTGCTTATTGATTATTGCCTGGCAAATAAATGTAAAATTCTTGATTAACTCTGAAATTTCCTGAAATCATTTATATCTAGTTGATTATGTAGCCTGGTGTTACCGCAAATCTGTGACCAGGATAGTACAAACTGAAGGCCCATGAACGGATGGAGCATAGAGCACAACGTCTGAGACCTTCTGATTTCTGACTATCTCTGACTTTAGCAAGTTATAACTAAGTGACTAAATACAGTATTCTTTATGTATGAGCAAGCATTGGCGGCCAACTTAAAGAATATTAGTTTACCGTTATATTCTCTGACTAAGGGACAGTCTGGCGAGTTTGTGTCCGTGAGCATGTGTAGCGGCTATCACTGACTTAGCAAGTTATGACCAAGTAACTAAATCAATGAATATTAGTTTAAAGTTATATCCTCTGACTAAGATTCGGATTGGCCAATGTGCCTCCGTGAGCAGGTATAGTTAGCCGAGCACAAAGTTCTAAGCGACTCCAGGACCATAATAAATGATTAATTGAAAAGATGGAATGCTTAGAATAATTTATTAAAATTAAAGAAGTGCAACTAATAAGTTGATCAGCTTGAATTAGAGATATTCTAGTTAAATCTTTATTATAAATTGGAGTCAGATTAGAGGGTAAAATTGGATTAATATAACAATATACAATCTATTTAAGTAATCTTTTATAGCCGCGCTAGAAGGACCAACACGCAGCATACCTTCACCCACACCAGTGGATTCCGTCGTTGGGCCATTGGGTGGGCACCCTACATTATCTTCTATTCTCCTTGGTTCCCTTCTCTTTTCTCATCTTCTGTTTATGTGTATACATACAGCTGTCAATAGGGTTAATAATATATACAGATATTGACCCAAACTGAACAAACATAATAATCATATGAACATAAAGAAAGAAAACTTCAGCAAACAACATCAAAACATCTAAATGTATTGTGTATTAAGGGTGTGTTCAGGACACTGAGTGTCTCGCTGTCTCTCTCTCTCACAGTCTGATACGGTATATACTTTGCAGCCAGTGCTGTGGCGTGTGTTTGTCCGAGGAAGTTTAGTTTATTCTCATCAAAAAAGGTTTGGAAATATTGAAATTTCTGTGGGATCTTTTCAGTGAAGTTATGTCTTTTTGTGAAATAAGAGGAAGTTACTCTTCTTTTCTTTTTTTCTTTTCTTTCTTTTCTTCATTTCTGTTCTCTTCTTTTTTTTCTTTTCTTTTCTTCATTTATCTTATCTCCTCTTTTCTCCTGTCCGTTTCTATTTTCTCCTCTTTTCCTCATTTATTTTCTCTTCTCTCCTCTTCTCTTGTAAACATTTCTTTTCTATTCTTTCTTCGTCTCTGCCCTTCTATTCTATTCGCTCCTCTATTCGTATCGACTTTTCTTTTCTTGTTTTTCTTTTCTTTTCTCAACAAGGTCATGAAAATTAATCTGATGGAGCAGTTCGAAATGTTTTTTCATGTTTGGAATTCATTTCTTCAGATTCAGGATTTGTTCATTTTCACACACTGAGTCACTGTTTTAATTATTGTGGAATAGGAAATAAAGCTGAGTGCTGAAAATTTAAAAAAAGTAAAAAAAAAAAATAGAAAACAGATGTAAAATCAAATAGAATTCACAAAATAAACTAGAGATCAAATTGTACACATAGAACATGGAGTATATATACAGTATATGGCAAAAGTTTGTGGACACCTGACCTTAGTATGTGCTTTTTGAACATCTCCTTTCACATTTCGTCCCCATTTACTGTTACAATAACCTCCATTCTTCTGGGAAGAAGTTTTTTGGGTGTGCTTGTGGAGATTTGTTCTCATTCGGACTCAAAGGCGTTTGAGGTCAGAGCTCTATAGCAGGCCATTCAAGATCCACTCCAGCCCATGTGAAGTATATCTTGATTTAGCTGGCTTTGTGCACAGAGGCACTGTCATGTTGGAACATGTTTTGGTCTTGTAATTTAAGTAAAGGCAAAATGTACATTTAGATTGAAATCCCCGAAAAGATTTTAATTCCCTAAAAAAGGCTCTTAACCCTCTGGACTCCAAGGGTGCTGTATTATTGCTGACCCTGCACTCTGACCCCAGCTTCCCAACATCACTAGGATGAGCGAAGAAAGAATTTTACTGTGCTGTAAAAGTACATGAAAAGTATAAATCACCTTTCTTCTTTCAAAGCCAAACTTTGTGCTACAAATTTGCGGAAAAATGCACATATGCCTGGAAGTCATGTGTCCCAATACTTTTGCCCATGGAGCATTAAAATTCCAAGGAATTTTCTTACCTTAGGAATTAAAACATATTAGAATGAGATCAATCATTTAAACCATTGACTTGCTTTCAGTCAAATCTGCTGTTATAGAAAAGTCAAAACATCCACTAGTCTACTAATCATATTACATGAATGTATACCAAGAAGTGTTGCAATGGGTTTGGATTAAATACTATCCAGACTGCGAACAAGTGAAGAACAAACACAAAACTTCATAAAGTACTGTATGCTAAACTCTCACTGATCATCATCGGACTCAACCCCAAACCCCCTTTAAGCTCCTGGCGTCAGGAATACAGCAGCATGTGGCCTTGTTTTGCGTGAGTAAATATGTTTTGTGTGGAATCGTACAGGAGGAGGAGAAGCGTGTTGTCAAAGCCGGGAGATTTCAGGGCGATGATGTTGAACCGTGTCTGGTTCATTCACGTCTTGTGTTAATTCAGTAGGATGTGATTCACAGAGGCTGAAGAGAGCAGCTGGGCGGCCATATGCAGGCGCTGTGACATACAAAACTGCCTCTTCCGTGAATTTACTGCATCTGTCACTTTGAAGAACCATGAGGCAGCAGGGCCGGGACTTCTCACAATCGTACTCCTGGAAGATTTCACAGTGTTAATCGTGTGGACTTTAAGTTTCAGGTTAGGGGTGGAGTTAATGAATTTAGATATAGGAAAATATTAGATATTTACTGTGGGTAAGGCAATACCCAAATTCACAGACTACACTTCCCATCAGCCACTGCTCCTAAGTCAAACCATGTTGTGCATTTGTTTGTGAAAACCTGTTTTAATTTCAAGATCATTAGCACTTATGTATAAGTTGCTTTCACACTGCTCGTTATCTCTCTTTTCTCACTTTTGATTCCAGTTCCCAGTTATGGTTTTGTTGATGTTTCATGTCATTTGGGGTTTGTCTTCCTTTTTTTGTTTTCAGATATTTGCACTTGCATCTGTCTTCGCTCTTGTGTGTGACACTATGATATCAACTTGAACATATAAGGATCTGGTAAAAAGCCTGACGCATGTTAAACAACAAACCTGATTACATTATAAGTGCATTTGACCCAATTGCATTAAATAGCATCTTTACCTAGCATAAGATTTAATTGTGATCCAACACACATAAAAAAAAAAAGAAAAAGAAACACTAAAGCTAAAATCCTTTTTTTATTAGGTAATCTAATATTCCAAATCACTTATACAGTTATTCTATCAGGACTCGTTTTCCGAGTTTGTGTAACTTCTTATTATCCGTCCTTGCATATTGTCATGCTGCGACTCATATCTTTGACAGATGCTTGCGTATTAACCAAGTACAGTGCAAGAACAGTATGGCCTTCAACAATGTTTTTGTTCATCATGTACTGATATGTAACTCAATGGTGCTTTATCGACTCATTTTTTGTGAAAAGACTCTAATGTTACTCTCAGTACACCAATTTAGTAATAGAATGATATTAACTGATTGATATCTATTCAAATTATCATGAGCCCCAAACCTTCTTTTTAACTACCGTAATTCCCGGACTATTAAGCGCACCCAAATATAAGCCGCACCCACTGAATTTGACAAAGATTTTTATTTTGAACATAAATACGCCGCACCTGTCTATAAGCCGCAGGTGTCTACACTGAAACTAATGAACTTTACACAGGCTTTAATGAAAGACAGTGTCTGTTACACGGCTTGTATCTAAACAGTAGCCTACCAAGAAAGTCATTGTTCACCGTCTTCCTCCTTCCTTTCACAACAATTTCTCTCGAGAGTGTTTTTTTTTGGCATCGTCGTGCGTTTAAAAATCACCATCGGTGAATCTTTTCTCCCGATGCCGTGCAGCTCAGAACACAGGTGAAGTGCGTTTTTTCATGCCCGGTTGTTTTCAGCGTGACGAATGATTCGCATTTCCTGTAGACAGTCCGAGTGAGCGGCAGGTCAAACGTCAGAGGAACATCATCCATATTTATGATGTGGTGCGGCCCGATTCAGTGGGAGCGCATATGATTTAATATAAAGAGTTTCATTGGTTCACCTGAACCCGTTCCGCAATTTCATTGGTCTAATGTTATGGGGCTCAGTTTTTTGGCATGAAGCTTGTGAAACCGGGAAGCTTGTGAAACCGCTTCATTGTTTAAGCCGCGGGGTTCAAAGCATGGGAAAAATGTAGCGGCATATAGTCCGGAAAATACGGTACTTAAAAAATGTTTGCACAATTAAGGCCACAGGTGTTGTGGCAAATTAAAATCAGAAGTGTCTTTCATCAGTTATTCCTCTTAAAATGTTCTTTTTGCTGTTGAATTGATGCTGAACTGTATGTTGGTGATACTGTAAGTATAGACCACCAAGCAACAATTAAAACAGAGCGCATGCTGTACCCTGATTGGTGCTTGCTTGTCCAGTTCAGTTTTCATCCACTGATAATAAAAAAAAGAAGCAACTGATTTTGGCAAAAATGTTTGAGCAGTTGATGAGAAAGTGAGATATTTGACTTTTAAAATGTAGTGAATTAAATGTAAAAGTCTCCCCAAATGGAAATACTTCAGTAAACTATAGATACGCAAAGAAGCTACTTGAGAAGAATAACAAATTACATTTACTTAATTACTGTCCACCATTGAACACCTTGGGTATGAATGCTGACCGCATCCCAGGCCTCCTGAATTTAATACCCTTGTGGCTGAATTAGCACTTTCTAGTGGAACATCTTCCCAGAAGTGTGGAGGTTATTATAACAGCAAATGGGGACTGAATGTGGAATAGGATTTTCAAAAAGCACATACAAATATTCTGGTCAGATGTTTACTACAAACCTTTCTCATATAGAGTACATTTTGATAATAGTTTATGAAGTCACAGTATAAGAATACTCTCAATCAGAAAAAAAGTGTTGTTGGGAAGAATTAAAGTAAAAAAAAAAGTATTTTTAATTGGAAAAGTGTTATTTTAAGTACTCCTGGAAGATGTAGGATTTTAGACCTCGTTAGAAGACTGCTAATGACTCAGCTGTTTGGCCATGAAATGGAATTTCATTCTGCCATGGCGGTGCCAGAACTGAGAAGAGTCATGCAGCAGGTTTCCTGTGTACCCTGAGAGTTGGAAGGATGAGTCCAGCAGTGATGGAGTACTGAAAGAAACATTCAGGTTCAGTGTGGGGTGAGATAAGTGCTCTGAGGTAGGTGGGATGATTGGTAACTCAGGAGTTGCATGTATAGCTTGACATATAGCATGTGTATAATAGTGTCAAGCTATATATTCCTCTCCAGTCCTCTACTTTGACTGCTCCCACCATCTGTCAAATAAGAAAAGCATGCTCTAAGACTCTTCTTTGTTCTGGCATCTCGGTGGTGGAGTGAACCTCCACTTGATGTCTGAACAGTCACAAGCAGTTTTCAAATAAGATCTAAAGACTTACCCCTACCAGCAGCAATGTTTCTAGGAAAGTAGGTGTTCGCCTATGGAGCTACCAGCTGCGGGGGCACATGTGAGCATTTCCTGCCCTGCCCCTGCCATTGCCCTCAGCCATTTAAATTATTTACCTGTTTTTCTGCTGAAGTTAATTATTCAGTACACACTTGAATTCAGTCAATTTTGCAATTTTATGAAATGTGTCTATTGTGACATTGAGGAGGGGGTGTTATAGAAATCTCAAATAGGGTGCCCAAAAGGCTTGAAACAGACCTGCTTTCAAGGGTACAATAAGATTACAATTTTTTCCATTTGTCAGATGCTCTTATCCAGAGCAACTTACATTTATACAACTGAGGAGCTTAGGGTTGAGGGAACTCACAACCTTCAGCTCCAAACGTCCAATGCCTTAACCACTAAGTCACCACCTCCCCCAGGGTACAAGCCCAGGGTACAATTCCAGAGTACAATCTTAGGGTACACTGGGCTTGTTCAAAACAGAGCTGCTCAGATTGAAAAGAGAGGTTTTTATTATTCTAATCTGTTTCAGTTTCACCGAATTGCATTTCAAACTTTCGGTTGGTCCACAAAGTCCAGCTGCACTGCTAATCTCCTACTTGTTGCAGCAGCCCTGAAATATTTGCCCGGTGCACTTCATCACTCCCCATCTGTGAGCATTCTTGGCGCGAGCACCGAGACATACAATCGTTAGCGCGATCGCGGCGTCGTTAGCGCTGCCGCTGATGACTGCTTCTGAGCTTTACTTAATGTAACCATGGACCAGCCACTTAAAACAGCCAGATGGTGCTGAGAGTGTATTTGCTCGTCTTCACTGAGACTCAGACTTGGCAGTCGGTGTCAGGTTGGAAAGAAGAATGAACTAACTACTGTGTTTGCTTATTAGTACACCATGCAACCCAGATGTTTATGTTGACTGAGTGTATATCTATGCAGTACATAGGGGACTGTACACTTATCTCTAAATGCGATCATGCCGCTATGAATTAATTAAATACATGAGTACATTACCACTCTGTATATGTTTAAAAAAAACACATCCACTCTTGCTATTTTGAAAACCCTATTGTATGTCAGATAATTTAAAACCAAAGCAAAATTAGTTTTCCAGTTGTGTGCACATGTATGTACACTGCTAGCATTACTACTAGAGTTTTTTTTTGCATCGTACTTGTGAGAAAGCATGACTGTAACTTGCCATATAATTGTAACATCTGTTTCCATTCAAGCTGAAAAATCCCAGCTTTTGGGGCTCCACAAACATGTTTATCCCATTGTCCAGAGATTGTAAGTTTGAATCTTGACAATGGCACAGCTGTCCATGTTTGGGAAGGAAGAAGAAAGAAGAAGGAAGGAAAGTCGGTTATGTATGATGGTGCAATTTGAGTTTTTTATACAGGTATAAAATATACAGTCATTTTTACAGTACATATAAAACATGTTTTTCTGTATGATTTACTGCAAGTATAATAATGTGAAGAGATAAGTGAAGATAAGTGGCAGGCTTTTGTTTGGCTACACAAATTTGTAGTGACAGAAATGAACAAACAGGTCCTTTCCCTAACCACCACTTGTTTTCCAACCTTCCTTTTCCCTAACCATCCCTGTCCATAACCATTCCTCTTTTTATACCTTTACTTACCCTAACCTTCACTTTCAATTGCTTCCACCTTCCCTGACCTTTCCTTGACCTTTTCTTTTTCATCACCTTTCATTTTAACCCACTACATTTTTCTTTTTTTTTTTCCTTTTATGTTGTATCCCAGTTAGTTTTGTGTTTTGTGCTTTTTGTTGCACCTTGTTTCTAGGGAAACAGTGTTTCGTTTCACGGTGTACTGAACTGTATATGGTTGGAATAACAATAAAAACCTACTTGATTTCCATAACCTTGACTTTCATTGACTTTTCCTTTCACACACCACCTCTTTCCCTAACCTTCATTTTCCCAAAACTTCAGAATCCATGCTTTGGCTGAGTTGGCAGCACAAGAGGACCAACACAACATTAGACAAGTAGTTTTTTTTTTTTTTTTTTTTTGACTGATTGGGTTGTGCTTTCTGTAGGTTTAAATGCACAGACTCATGAGCATGTTTAATCTGAACTGAACTAATAGGCTGTCTATAAGTACACTTCCGATAATGCTATATTAAAAGCCTGTGCCGCTGAAGTGAGCTCAAAAAGCCTTATTTATCATTAATGCGTCCTAGCTGAGCAGTACACATGAACATATTAAAAGTTTATAATTGTGGTGACTAATGGGTCTGCCATGAATGCAGCTTGAGTAGAGCATCATTAAAGCAAAGATGTCAGAAGCTGTGACTATGGAATTGGAAAGAAGTTGAGGATCGGGGAAAAGTTCTCAACTCACAATTATGTGAAAATAGACACAAAAGAGCAGGCTATTGGAACAATAGCTGGGGCCCAGGAGCAAGACTGAATGGCCAGAAGACATGTAATTAGGAGCTAAAATGCACAAATTATGCAAATCTGTGTATCATGGTTTCTTATCCTCATCATAGACATCTTTTTAAAGTTGACACTATGAAAGAAACTTTAAAGAATATTGTAAAGTTGATTCGACAAGCCTGATCTGGCGCTTTATCTTATTAGGGGTCCAAGCACTACAGGATTAATATAAAATGCTATTATTACTGTAGGACCACTTCACATACAGCCAAGATTCCATGATTTTCCATGATTCTGATTCTGTATGCAGTGTACATTATAATTTTAAACATTACAATGTTAACTGTGAAATTCTCTCCCCATTGCGACAGGCTTAATCTTTTAGTGATTACAAATCTGCTTTTAAAACAAAACAAAACAAAAATAGCTTTCCGGTTTATATTTTTTATGTATCTGTGATGTTTATTTAATTTATTTGTTTATTCACAAATTGCGAGAAAAAAATATTTGTAGCGATTGGCCAGACAGAGGGACCGAGCTGGGAAGGATGTGCTGCAAGTTAGAGCAATAAAGGATGGAGATGGAAATGTGTTGACTGGTGAAGAGAGTGTGTTGAGAAGATGGAGGGAGTATTTTGAGCAGCTGATGAACGAGGAAAATGAGAGAGAGAGAAGGTTGGATGGTGTGAAGATGGTGAATCAGGAAGTGGATAGGATCATTAAGGAGGAAGTGAGAGCAGTAATTAAGAGGATGAAGAGTGTTTAGGAGAGATGGCAGTGGAGTTTTTCCCAGGGTTGTTCTCCAGAAATAGAGAATAGAGTGTGTGCTGGTAGCAGTTTTAAAGAATAAGGGAGATGTGCAGACCTGCAGTAACTACAGGGGAATTAAGTTGATCAGTTACACCATGAAGTTATCGGAAAGAGTAGTGGAAGCCAGGCTGAGAGTAGAGGTGACCATCTGTGAGCAACAGTATGGTTTCATGCCGAGGAAGAGCACCACAGACACATTCTTTTCTTTGAGAATATTGATGGAAAAGTATAGAGAAGGACAGTAGGAGTTGCATTGTGTATTTGTGGATTTAGAGAAAGCGTACGACAGAGTGCCGAGAAAGGAGCTATGGTATTGTATGAGGAAGTCAGGTGTGTCAGAGAAGTATGTGAGGGTGGTGCAGGACATGTATGAGGACAGTGTGACAGCAGTAAAGTGTGCAGTAGGAACGACAGACTGGTTCAAGGTGGAGTTTGGACTGCATCAAGGATCGGCTCTAAACCCTTTCCTGTTTGCAGTGGTAATGGACGGGTTGATGGATGAGGTCAGACAGGAGTCTCCATGGATATGATGTTTGCGGATGATGTTATTTGTGGTGAGAGTAGTGAGCAGGGTGAGAAGAGCCTGTAGAGCTAGAGGTCAGTAGGAGTAAGACAGTGTACATGTGTGTGAATGAGAGGGAAGGCTGTGGTTGCAGGGAGAAGAGGTGGAGAAGGTGGAGGAGTTCAGGTACCTGGGGTCAACAGTGCAAAGTAATGGAGAGTGTGTTAGAGACATGAAGAAAAGTGTGCAGGCAAAAATTTGTCCAGATGATCTTGATCTTAGATCTCACTGATTTTAGCAAAAGAGTTGAAGTAGAGTCAAGAGATTGAAACATGTTTTTTGCAATACAAAACAAAAAGTGAGTCTGTATCTCGAATGGCTTTGTCATACTGACACCAACTAGGGGAGGTTGGTGAGTAATAAGCTAATTTTGCATACATTTCTGCTTTTGAAATCAAATCTTAATGACAGTATTCCAATGGTAAAGGCATTGGTCTAATGATCATAAATTAAAATCCTGGAACCATCAATCTGCAAATGTTGAGTTCTTGGCTGAGGCTGCTTTATCTCGTTAGAGAAAAGGGTCAACTGAATGAGGTCAGTGTAAATGTTGTCGGATATAATTTGCCCCTGGCGTGAATAAGTGTGGACGCTGGCATCTTAAACAGGGTGTACTCAAATATCACTTCCCACCCTGAGATCCTGGGACAAAGTCCATCGTCATCCTGACCAGGAAACATCCATTTACTAAGGTTGATTAACAAATGAAGGGATGTATTTATCCCTTATCACCTTTGCATATAGAATTCAGACACAGCAGGAGAAATCTGTTTTTATTATTATTATTATTAAATCTGTGCATGGAAACAAAACTGGGATGACTAGGATCACTAATAAAGACGGTTCCTGAGCGCAATGTAATGTACTCTGTGGAGGTGTATTTGTGTGTGTGTGTGTGTGTGTGTGGGGGGGGGGGGGGGGGGGGGGGAGAAATCTCAAGAGAAGTGTCCAAAATGGCATACAGATCAGCAAGGTTCATTGATCGGGCCTCACTGGTGATAATGAGTTTGGTGTTCCGTCTTGCGATTTCCACCCAGGACCCGATCACACTCGTCCTTTCGCCGTTCTCACGGTCCAGCTCACTGCCAGCCTCTAATTAATCTAGAACAACGCCATCGATTTCTCATTCGCTACAATTGCCAGGTGCTCTTTGAGACGTCCGTTGCAGGATCGACAACTCTTTCCTCTTCTCATCCTCTCTTCCTCCTCCCCTGGGCTTGGCATTACTTAGGGCAACGGAACAGCGCTCGACTTGAGTGTTTTTTGCTAAATGTCATTTTTTAAAAGCAGGCGCTGAGGCAAAAAGGACTAATAATGATGTGGAAGTGCAATCTACAGGTTTTTTTTAGTCTGCACCGAGATTGCTGTGCTGTCTAAGGAATTCCTTGGCTTCCTCTTTTAATACTTTAAATAGCTTCCAGGAAGCTAATTCTGTTTTACTGTAATGTCAAGCAGCAGGCACACTGGGCTTTCTTTTCACTAAATTACCTACAGTCCTGGTGTGGGGTGATTTTAAATGGTACGTTAGTTATATGGATCATTTGAGTTTTCTGCTAATAGTGTGCAGTGTTTGTCCTCAGAGAAACTGCGGTCTGCCACCATGTTTTCACTTGACTTGTTAAGGTTAAAAGTAATTATTTTATACCAAATAAATCTACTTACCCAAAAGGCTTAGAGGTTTTTTAAATAAATAAAGCTCTGGAAATTATTCTAGTTATTATTTCTATAGTAACTGCATATAAACCATTTATGTAAGAAGTCTCC
The DNA here is from genome assembly GCA_039877035.1 of Silurus lanzhouensis. Taxonomy (NCBI): domain Eukaryota; kingdom Metazoa; phylum Chordata; class Actinopteri; order Siluriformes; family Siluridae; genus Silurus; species Silurus lanzhouensis. The sequence goes on from JBCEWE010002368.1 coordinate 1,811,625, forward strand.
AGTGTCAGTTCACTATCAGTCTATGACAAAAATACGACTGAGATAAATCACTTTTTATAGCTGCTATGACATAAGTGATAATAGGGCATTGTCCAACATTAAACCTGTCCCTGTCCAACAATGTCCACACATCTGATTTAGATTAAGTATGAAGTGAAATGAATCTGGCAATGTTTATTTTATCTATCTATCTATCTATCTATCTATCTATCTATCTATCTATCTATCTATCTATCTATCTATCTATCTATCTATCTATTGTATATATGTATATATATACATATACATATACATATTATGACATTATAACATTATGAATAGTAAAGTGAATAACATTGATTATCTCTTCATCATGGCACCTGTTAGTGGGTGGGGTATATTTGACAGCAAGTGAACATTTTGTCCTAAAAAGTCGATGTGTTAGAAGCTAGAAAAATGGGCAAGTGTAAGGCTCTGAGCGAGTTTGACGAGGGCCAAATTTTATTGTCTAGAGTCTGCAGACTGGGAACATCACACAAGAGCTGCAGTTTTGGAGACGCTCTGAACCAGTCGTCTAGACTCTAGATGACTGGTTCAGAGCATCTCTAAAACTACAGCTCTTGTGGGCTGTTTCTGGTCTGCAGTGGTCAGTATCTGTCAAAAGTGGTCCAAGGAAGGAACAGTGGTGAACCAGTGACAGGGTCATGGGCGGCCAAGGATCATTGATGCACGTGGGGAGCAAAGGCTGGCCCGTGTTGTCCGATCCAGCAGGCAAGCGACTGTAGCTCAAACTGCTGAAGAAGTTAAAGCTATTAATGTTCGAAGGGTCACAACTGTTTTGGCAGCGAAAAGGGGTCCAACACAATAATACACAGGTGGTCATAATGTAATGTCTGATTGGTGGCCAATTTATGCCTGGTCTGTGTGTGTGTGTGTGTGTGTGTGTGTGTGTGTGTGTGTGTGTGTGTGTGTGTGTGTGTGTGTGTTTATATGTATATACAGTATATGTGCATTAAAAACGGTATACTTTCTCTACTACTGTAAATGCACTTTCATACCTGTTCAGATCCTTCTAAGTATTTATTTACTTTCCTGTATGTTTCCTGTATGTAAGAACATGACAAGGGCTGTAGCCATCATTTTCAAGTCCAAAACCAGGACTAGCCAAGATAAAGCTATTAAATAAAAACATCTAAAAGCAAAAAAATCCTTTAGTTGGCCAAGCTTTTATTTCAGGTTCATATTTGCAGGACCATATTTTCACATGTGGCTTCCTTTACTGACTAACCTTCATACATGTTTATCCATAAAGAAGACATGATGTGATAAATGGTTTAAAAATAATAAATAAATTGACAACGGCTTGCATTCGTGCTTCTTTTTCCAGTGACTGGAGTCAGCACAAACTGAAGATATCAGAATTCCTTTTCCGGAGCACAACCCCTCCTGGGCCTTCTATAAATCAATGTATAGTCCGAGCGTTGTTATGTCTCGTCCCCCATGACCCCGTATATCATAATCAGAGGACGCTGCTCTAAAATCAGCTCTATCCATAGGGACTGGGTTTATGCTGCACAACCTGGAGATGGAGACTCTATTTCAGGCACAAATTATTTCCTGCAGCCTCAGGCCATTGTGAGGGCATGACATTTTATTCTCATATTTGCCCCGTGGGTAAAAACAAGCAACAGACATTTGTTTTTTTCAGGGAATCTAGGACCAAAATCAGAAGGGCAGCAGTGAATTAGAAGGTAAAATTGTGTGCTAGAAGGTTGTCAGTTTAAATCCCAGGCTGGATTGGACTGCCAGGGAATGGGGATTGAGGCTCTCGAGCAAGAATCTTGAAAGCAAGGCGTCTGTGATACAGGATTGTGTCCTTCCTTATACTACGCTAGAAATAAAAAAGTATGTGTAGCTAGCAGAAAGGTTGTGCTGATAAAAGAGAATCAAAATGTATTTTATGCATACATTTGGACTGTTAATGTGCATAAAATTGTTTTCAAACTTAAACAAGAACTAATATATATATATATATATATATATATATATACACAGTACAGACCAAAAGTTTGGACACACCTTCTCATTCAAAGAGTTTTATTTATTCTTATGACTATGAAAATTGTAGATTCACACTGAAGGCATCAAAACTATGAATTAACATGTGGAATTATATACATAACAAAAAAAGTGTGAAACAACTGAAAATATGTCATATTGTAGGTTCTTCAAAGTAGCCACCTTTTGCTTGGATTACTGCTTTGCACACTCTTGGCATTCTCTTGATGCCTACTTTGAAGAACCTACAATATGACATATTTTCAGTTCACTTTTTTGTTATGTATATAATTCCATATATAATTCCACATGTGTTAATTCATAGTTTTGATGCCTTCAGTGTGACTCTACAATTTTCATAGTCATGGAAATAAAGAAAACTCTTTGAATGAGAAGGTGTGTCCAAACTTTTGGTCTGTACTGTATATATAATAATATATATAAACTTTTGGTCTGTACTGTATATATTATATATATATATATATATATATATATATATATATATATATATATATATATATATATATATATATATATATATTTATTCGCATGTCATCGCATAGCCAAGAATATGATACACTAACCATACATTTGAAGCAGCTACTGATGCAATGCAATTTGATTAATCCCTATTATGATCGGATTTCGATTTTATTCAACACAATGCGATTCAATTCAATATGGTACAGATAGTTCACTTTTATTTCTTTACTTTAGACAGACAGCAAATCATCAATTTACTCAAGTGCCTTCTAACAGATGGCCCTTTCACAAGATTAAATAAGACTAAGATTAAGTCAAGTCAAGTCAAGTCAAGTTTATTTGTATAGCGCTTTTCACAACAGACATTGTCTCAAAGCAGCTTTACACAAATCAACAGTGATGGTGAATGGTGTGAATTTGTCCCTGATGAGCAGCCGTGGCGACTGTGGCAAGGAAAAACTCCCTTAGATGTTATGAGGAAGAAACCTTGAGAGGAACCAGACTCAAAAGGGAAACCCATCCTCATTTTGGGTGACATCAAGAGTTTGATCATAAATCTTTCAACAGTAAGATTAAGATTAAGATTAAATAAAAACATTATAAACAATTATTTTCCTGTTCTGTCTCGAGGAAGATGCAGATCTACCTCTGCCATGTTAATCTGTATTCTATGTGACTCTCAGGACACGCCTTGGTCTCTGTAGTTTTGTGAAAAGTCATACGCGCTCGAGGAACAGTTAATTGAGGAGAAATCAATCTATCAAATATCGGTCACAGGTAATTGGTCAATTTGTAAATAATAAAAGTATAGCACATCTACTAAAAATGCTATGATTTACATATTTATAAATATGTTCAAACCGATGCACACTTTTTCAAATTGATGCATCAAATTGTTACATTTTATGCTAATGCACTGATGCAAATCGCTGAAGCTTACATCCTTGATATAATTTTTTATGGGTTTTTTTTATGTAAATAGTAAAATATTCTTGATATATACAAAATACACACCATTTATGACCCTTCAAAGTGATTCATTGATTTAATAATCATCTGATTTAATAAGAAGGTTAAAAGGTTATTTAGCCTTTATGGAAGAAGTGTCTGGTGCCAGTGTTTTTGTCTCTGATATTCTTTAAATAATTCTGAATTGCTCTAAGTTGCAGCTAAACTCACCATTTGTTTTTAATGTGTCTCACAGCCTTTAATGTGCTACATAATGCTTCTCACTTGTGATGTAGATTTTCTATGGTAACACTTAATTTTCTATGGTGCTCTGTGGTTGACACATTACATTATATTACATTACATTTGCGGCATTTAGCAGACGCCCTTGTTCAGAGCGACGTACAAACGTGCTTTAAATCTCTAGTAATGAATAAATCTACACTGGTACGCAAGATTACAAACTCAATATAAATATAACTCGAATTCTACAAACTTGGAAAGTGCTAATTTAGGTATTTCAGGAAGAGGAAGGTCTTCAGTCGTCGCTTAAAGATAATCAGGGACTCTGCTGTACGGACATCTAGGGGAAGTTCATTCCACCACCTCGGTGCCAGAACAGAGAAGAGCCTTGAATTGTACTTACCTCTCATTCTGAGAGAAGGTGGTACCAATCGAGCAGTGCTGGAGGATCTCAGACAGCGTGGTGCAGTGCGAGATGTGATGAGGTCACTGAGGTAAGATGGCGCTGGTCCATTTTTGGCCTTGTAGGCAAGCATCAGTGTTTTGAATCTGATATGTGCAGCTACTGGAAGCCAGTGAAGGGAGCGCAGCAGTGGGGTGGTGTGGGAAAACTTGGGCTGATTAAACACAAGTCGTGCAGCTGCGTTTTGGATCATTTGCAGTGGACGAATAGCGTTCAGGGGAAGACCTGCCAGCAGAGAGTTGCAGTAGTCAAGTCTTAGACTTCTGACTGAAACATGAGTTTAAACCCGAGCACCACTAATCTGCCCCTGCTGTCCCCCTGAGCAAAGACCTGCTCAGGTGATTAAAAAATGTGATAAATATTAGTCGCTTTAAATAAGACTTCCTAATGCGATAAATGTAAAACCTGTGCGATTTTACACTCCCTAACAAATGGTCGAGATTCTATCAGTTCTTGAAAATGTAAAGTTTTCAATGTGTTCTTATACGGATTCCAGTATGAAAGTATTAAAAAAATGGGAAGTAGAACATTTACACCCTAAATGTAGTGTAAAAACCAAGACAGTCCTGTTTTATATTTGACATTGAGATACAGTAAATATATTTGTTCTTGTTCATTCATGAAGTCAGAATTTGCAATCCTGGAAATAATATTATATAGTAAAATAGCAGAACAAATATATTAAATCAAATCTAGTTCACATGCCGTGTTAGTGCAGTACTGAAGAGATGCTCAGACCTCTATCAGGTCTTTGTATTTGATGCTGTGTACCTTAATCATTTTTCTCATTTTTCTCAAAATGTGTTCTCTATAAACCCTTTCCTTGTCTATTTCTGAAAGCACCGTGAATCCAATCCAAAGTGTCTTTTACTCTTCATCGAGTATTCTGACCTTTGAGCAAATACATAACAGCCTGTTCAATCCTCTGCTAAATTTTCCAGGCTTTCTGTCTGTCACTGTTGCATGGCAGTGATAAATAAAGTAAATCCTTAAGAATGCTGTTAGACAACTCAATTTGGGCCACAAAATATTCCACTTATATCACAGCAACTTGCTAATACTAGCCATATTTATATTACCTAAAGACAAAACATTGTATTTATATTACATTTGGCAGAAGCCCTTATCTAGAGTGACGTACATTTATCTAATTTATACAAACACTATTCCAAAGAATTTGGGACACTGAGTATATTTAAAATAAAAACAGAATGCAATGATTTGTAAATCTCATAAATCCATATTTGATTCACAATAAAGCAAAAAAGGGAAAAACATTTTTTAAACTAAGAATATATGCCAGTCACTTTGAATTTGATGGCTGCAACACCTCTAAAAAGTTGGGACAGGAAAATATTTACAACTGTGAAGCTTCACGTCTTCTGCCTGTATACATCTGGGAATTGAGGAGACCCGTTGCTAAATTTGGGGAAGGAATGTTGTTTTATGTGTGTCTGATACAAGATTCTAGCTGCTCAACAGTTCTGAGTGTCCTTTGTTGTGTTTTTTGTTTTATTGAAGCACCAATATTGCATCCTCGTCCTTTGTGCACAGAGATTTTTCCAGATTCTTTGAAACCTTTAATGAGATTATGTGCTGTAAATGATGAGATATTTAACTGATTTACACTTTAATGTTTAGGAACATTATTATGAAATTGTTCCACAATTTCTAGACACAGATTAGTGACTCCACCTATCTTTACTTCTTAAAGAGAATCTGCCTTTCTACACTATTTATACCCAATCATCTTACCAACTATTTAATTGTAATAGCACTTACTTTTTCCAGTCTTTTGTTCCCCTGTCACAACTTTTTTGAGATGTGTTACAGCCATTAAAGTCAAAATTACCTTATTAAAAAAAAAAAAAAAATCATATATAAAAGAATTCCTTATGTTTGATATGAGTTTAATATTTACAAATTACTGCATTCTGTTTTTATTTACATTTTACACAGTGTCCCAACTTTTTTGAAATTGGGGTTGTACAACTGAGCAGCTATGAGGTTAAGGGCCTTGCTTAGGGGCCCAGAAGTAGCCACTGGCATGCCTGGGTTTTAAACTTACAAGCTTCAATTCCAAAATCGACTGCTTTTACCAAAAATTTACCCCCAAAAAACAAATAAAATGCTACATTATTTAGAAATTTATAATAATATTAATGCTGATGTTTCTTTAATCTCCAGCGTTGCGTAATAATATATCAGTTGTAACCTCTGATTCCTGTTTATGAATGCTGAGACACTTTTCTGCTCACTGTGGTTGTACATCATAGTTTTGGTTAATTTTATTACCAATTTGTTAATTCTTCTCTGATCTCTTTTATAAACAGGCTATTTTTAACACCAGATTGAATATCAATAATTGTCTTTTTTGTGCCATTCAGTGTGCTATGAAGACAAAGATCACACTTTTTTACCCCTTCTGTTGCTCAATCTAACCATTAATAGAAGCTCTTGAGCTAGACCGTATGATTTTATGCAGCACCACATGATCAGTCGATTGGATAATTGGAGAAGCTGCTGGTGTTAGCGGATGTAGAGTGCAGAACAGAACAAGTGCATTTTCAATGAGCAACACACGGTGAAGCTAATCACAATGGACATGTGCTAACACTGATCAGGGAACAGTACATCCTTTATTTCCACACACATATACCATCAGAATAAGCACAAGTTATACTTGAACTGAAAGAGTGTGTGTGTGTGTGTGTGTGTGTGTGTGTGTGTGTGTGTGTGTGTGTGTGTGTGTGTGTGTGTGTGTGTGTGTGTGTGTACTCTCTCTGGTGTTAGGGCTGAAGGACATATGTTGCCAGTGGGCTGTGCAAAACATCATACTATCAGGTCATATTACCTTAACACGATCACTAAGGGCACTGGACTACAGGAACACCACACATTCCCACAATGCACTAGTAATATTCTTATTTATTTACCTTCAAACACTACCATTATTTCCACACGTTATTTCAGGATTTTTCTTCACATTTTAGACCCAGAGTTCAATCAGGTCCATGAGTGACTGCTTGATTGACATGTATTCCTCTTTATTGTGAAAAAATCTTGGGACAAATGGATTCAAATTATTGTTATTTTAATAATAATTATTATTATTATTTGATGAATGAGGAAAATAAAAGAGAGAGAAGGTTGGATGGTGTGAAGCAGGAAGTGGATAGGATTAGTAAAGAGGAAGTGAGAGCAGCGATTAAGAGGATGAAGAGTGGAAAGTCAGTTAGACCAGATGACATACCAGTAGAAGCATGGAGATGTTTAGTAGAGATGGCAGTGGAGTTTTTAACCAGGTTGTTGGAAGGTGAGAGGATGCCTGAGAAATGGAGAAGGAGTGTGCTGGTACTGATCTTTAAGAATAAGGGAGATGTGCAGACCTGCAGTAACTACAGGGGTATTAAGTTGATCAGTTACACCATGAAGTTATGGGAAAGAGTAGTGGAAGCCAGGCTGAGAGAAGAAGTGACCATCTGTGAGCAGAAGTATGGTTTCATGCCAAGAAAGAGCACCACAGATGCCTTATTTGCTTTGAGGATGTTGATGGAGAAGTATAGAGAAGGTCAGAAGGAGTTGCATTGTGTGTTTGTGGATTTAGAGAAAGCGTATGACAGGGTGGAGAAAGGAGATGTGGTACTGTATGAGGAAGTCTGGTGTGTCAGAGAAGTATGTGAGGGTGGTGCAGGACATGTATGAGGACAGTGTGACAGCAGTGAAGTGTGCAGTAGGAACGACAATCTGGTTCAAGGTGCAGGTGGGACTGCATCAAGGATCGGCTCTTAGGTGAGACCTGCTATGTTGTATGGTTTAGAGACATTAAATAAAAGACAGGAGGCGGAGCTGGAGGTAGCAGAGCTAAAGATGTTGAGGTTTTTGTTGGGAGGATTAGAAATGAGTTTATTAGAGAGACAGCGCATGTTGGACGTTTTGGAGACAAGGTGAGGGAGGCGAGATTGAGATGGTTTGGACATGAGTTATATTGGTAGGAGAATGCTAAGGATGGAGTCGCCAGGAAGAAGGAACATAGGAAGGCCAAGGAGGAGGTTCATGGATGTGGTGAGGGAAGACATGCAGGTAGTTGGTGTGAAAGAGGCAGATGTAGAGGACAGGGTGGTATGGAGACGGATGATCTGCTGTGGCGGCCCCTAATGGGAGCAGCTGAAAGAAGAAGAAAAAAAAAAAAGTCATTTTAGTCATCATTTTGAAAGTGGAGCTGGAGGTAGCAGAGCTGAAGATGTTGAGCTTTTTGTTGGGAGTAACGATGATGGACATGATTAAAAATGAGTTTATTAGAGCGACAGCGCATGTTGGACGTTTTGGAGACAAGGTGAGGGAGGCGAGATTGAGATGGTTTGGATATGTGCAGAGGAGGGACATGGGGTATATCTGTAGGAGAATGCTGAGGATGGAGCCACCAGGAAGGAGGAAAAGAGGAAGACCAAGGGGAAGGTTTATGGATGTGGTGAGGGAAGACATGCAGGTAGTTGTTTTGGAAAAGGAAGATGTAGAGGACAGGGGGGTATGGAGACAGATAATCCACTGTGGTGGGGAGAAATAAATAAATAAATAAATAAATAAGTAAATCTGGTTGTCCCATACCCAACAGGTTCACTAAAAAGGTTTCACATAACCAATGCGCTCCATAATACTGTATGTGACAATCCGTACCCAAAGACAAATTCTGAATCTGCCTAAACACTGTTTCTGTTCATTTTCAGCAATCTTTTAATTTTTTTTTTTTTCTTTCTTTTTGAGAAACATGATTGAGTGCAGGAGAAATGGTCTTTGGGCACCTCGTTGCTTCCACTGAAACGGACAGTAATGGAAAAAAAAATTCCTCTGATGCTCCTGTAATGAACAATAAACACAACGGGAACATTAATACACCCCTGACACAGACAATTTGCCGTCGGAGCCGAAAATTCCAGGGAATAAAGAATCTCCCGGATCTATAGGTGCTGATGGATATGTGAACAGGCAGCTTCATCACTAACACCTCATGCTCCTTTAACCCACCTGTCTGGTTTGCTGAAGAGCAATATTATGTTCATGGGGCATCTTTTTTTTTTTTTTTTTTTTTTTTTTTATAACCAATTCCTATTATATTATGATGAAAACACAGTTTACATGAATGCACTAGTCCTAATAGACTATTATTTCTCTCGGGAAAAAAAACCCCTTGTTCATTGGCCAATGCTCAACAAGAACTGACTAGAAATAAAAAACATGAATAAAGAAGGATGTTTTCTGTCAGGCGATTTTTGTTTCACATCTTTGGATGGAGACTCGATTGTCAGCTTGATGTAAGAGTGCAATTTTTATTTTTATGTACATATTTATAAACACACACACAAAACACCAATTGCAAAAAAGTTGTGACACAGTTTAAAATGTAAATAAAAACAGACTAAAAATCTCATTTTATTCACAATAGAACATAGAAAACACATCTTCTTCTTTCGGCTTCTTCCATTAGGGGTTGCCACAGCGGATCATCCGTCTCTCATTCCCTCATTCACATGCCCGCTGCCACTGTACTGTTTATACATTATGGAATTGTTTTGCTAAATTATATACTGTGTTTGTACAGTATATTACCCCATACCGATCACTATTCCTAAAGACTCATGGGTAGGTTAGGCCATGTCACGATATTTTTAAGTTATGATGGGGTCTTCATAATGCATCTCCATCATAAGTATATACACACTCCAACACACACACTTCACACCCACAAGCTGGTAATTTTCTAAACAAAATGTGTCTATAGAGATGCCCATTTTAGAGAATATAGTTATAAAGCAATTTTTTATATGATAGATGCTAATTTAAAAAACCTGTGTTAATAGGTGTTTAGATATTGTTTGTTGCTTAGTAGTGAATTCGCTTTTTTGGATCACCTCAGTGCCAGAACATAGAAAAGTTTGAAAACTTGATTTTGTAGCCTGTGAAACAGTTGTTGAGGAAGGAGAAAGCGTGGTGCAGTGTGAGGTGAGATATCCGCTGTGTGGTAAAGGAGTCTTGATCTATTTGTGGCTTTGTTGGTGGGCAGCTACAGGAAGCCAGTGAAGGGAAAGAAGCAATAGGGTGGTGTAGGAGAACCAAGAAAGGTTCAAAACAAATCATGTGTCTACATCATTTACAAAGATCGAATTGCAGCAGTAAGTTGCAGTAGTCTAGTCTTAAGATGACAACGGACTGAACAAGAACCTGAGTGGCCTGTGGGACGGAAATGAGATTAGATCGAGATGAAAAGAACGGTTAATTGTTTATAGTTATTAACTCAAGTTTGCGTGCAATGAGCTCTGAGAGTTTAACAGCACAAGAGCACAAGCTATGAATAATGTTAACATCGCCCTGAGCTTCTTTCACACCGCACCAGTTTCACAGTGACTTTACGTACTTGTCACTACGTGTTTGTGTGTCTGATAGGATATCAGTGGCTGATAGTCTGAAAGCACAACACTGAAGGACCTAAATGAACATCCTACTTTCCTAAATTGCTTCCCAATCCTGTCTCTGGATGAACCTAAAGTAAATAGTTTTTTCACTAATCTGTCAAGGTTTTGTTAAATTAGCTAAAGCCTTGATAATAAGCGGATGAGTTGTGTTAGATTGGAGAAAACATTGAAACTGTATGTGGTACTGGTGGAAAAATAAGAATGTAGATAATTGACCAATCAATCAATCGGATCAATGAAAAAAAACATATTAGAGTCTTTAAAGCTCCAGTCCATGTGAAAGAAAATTTGGCACCAAAAGTAAAAAAAATACATAATAAAAATAAATAGTATATAGCAGTGGTCCCCAACCCCCGGGCCGTGGATTAGCACCGGTCCGTGGGTCAATTGGTACCGGGCCGCACAGAAAGAATACATAACTTACATTATTTTCATTTTATTTTATTATCTGATTCTGAACGATGTTTTATTTTGGAAAATGACTGGATTCTCTCCGCCACATCCGTCTATGACTCACTCTTGATGCATGTCATGATGCCTCGGTCACATGTCTTACCTCCATCTGCTACCTTCTTAAACGGGCTCCAGCCGCTAACACATAATACATTACCGCTAAATTCAAACCCCCAAGCGAGCAAAATGAACAAAAAAACAACACAGTGGATTCACGTTTATTATTATATTTAGAAAAATAGCAGTTTTTATGGTCGTATCATTTCATTGTGTTGTATTTATCCACCACACCTTAAAGGCCGGTCCGTGAAAATATTGTCTGACATTAAACCGGTCCGTGGCGCAAAAAAGGTTGGGGACCGCTGGTATATAGGACTGCATGTATGAATTGATTATATTTCAAATGAACATGGTATATGTTTAAATAATTACATGTGTAGAAGTGAATGTAATTTTAAACAAAATGTTATTTTTTAAACAAAGTTGTTTTCTCTAGGTGGGAAAGATTTGTGCGCTCATTTAGCTGTTAAGACGCTCTTATCTTTAACCAACTGATTAAACCAAGTCCGTTTTAAAACACAGAACGACTATTAAAAGAGTGTGTGAAAAAAGTGACAGTTCTTTGTTTCCTGCAGGTTCATTATTTGAGCAAAAGTATTTCAATACCTAAATTTCCAGTCATATGTGGTGGAGGCACACAATTGTATTATACTTTCCTTTCACTAGAAGACTTAAACCTGTTCCAGCATGACATAGTCTGACCTCAAACCTACTGAACACCTTTGGGATGAATTGGAACACTGACTGCACCCCAGGCCCCCTACATCAGTACCTGACTTTACTAAAACCCCTTTCGCTGAATAAGCACAAATCTCTTCCCAGAAGAGTGAAGTTTATATAACAGCAAATGGGCAATAAATGTGGAATGGGATGTTAAGAAAACACATACTAATCTTATGCTCAAGTTTCCACTAACTTTACAATGTAGCTGGTCCTGGAAGAACCCAGAGTTTGTTTGAGACCACACCTAAACCAGAGTATCATGAAGACCAAATCTGGGATAAAGTTTGGGGAAAAATGTCAGAGGTGGACATAGTACACAAACCATGTGCTTAAGTTACAGTAGATATATTAGGTAAAATATTACTCCAGTAAAATTAAAAGTGCTTCCTTTAAACTTTCACTTGAATAAAAGTACACACGTATTTGTTTTGGTATCCAAAGTACTATGAATTATTATGTCTATAATATTCTATTACCATTTTTGTCACAAGACTCTTCCTTAATCAACTCAGAACATACTCTTAGAACATCAGTCTACTAATTGAATGATATTAATGAGTCAAACACTGATTGATATCTATTCAAATTATCATGAGCCAAAACCTTCTTTATGGAGGCCATCCACAAAATAGAAAAAAAGAAATTCAGTGCCAGGGTTTAACACTACAAAACAGTGTTTTTTTGTTGTGTAAGGAATATTGGCACATGGTGGATAATCAGTTCGATATATTTACCTTTGCTTTGTTTTTCTTTTTTTGTTTTTATTGCGGCGCAGCACAACGGCATGGTGGGGGATAAACATAACACTCAATATTGACTTGCCACCAAACACTGAGCATGCTGGGAAATGCATTTAAAGCCACAAGGAATGCTTTCACAACACAAAAGTTTTTTATAGCAGCAAAGAAAAAAGGGTGAAAGAACAGTTCCTGCTTAAAATTCAGAGAGCAAAGAAAAGAGAGAGGGAAAAAGACACAAGAAGTAGCATTAAGATTGAGTTTTTTTAGTACATGCCCTGTGGGTAATGGTAAAGTTAGTGTGTCTTTGGAAAACTGTATGTATCTACTGTAGAGGAAGATAAAATTTTATTTTGGTATTTACATTTTCCGCAAAATGCATTCAACAGCTGTGTTTTATATACCGTAATGTTTGTGCACTTGTCTTCCACTCAAGCATAATCCAAAATATTATTTTTTTTTCCCGTAGGGTAGCAAAATTAACAGGAAAAAAAAAGCACTGCACTTACATGCAAACCATCAATAGGTAGCAATAATTTCATGTACTTTTTTTTTATATAAATTTAAAAACATCTGGCAAACAATCCAGACAATTAATATAAATCCAAACTATTTAATAAATTACCCTTTAGATAGCGCTATAATTATAACAGACAATCAATTAAAAAAGTTTTACTTCTATTCCAAGGATTGACCTAATTTCATTTATTTCTTTATCAAAATCATCAACTTGTATTCTTGATCCCTTGCCTAGTTTTTAACAGATGATTCCAGAGGTAATTGAACCTGTTCTAAAAAGAATAAACTCTTCCATCAACACTGATTATGTACATAAATCCTTCAAAATGGCAGTTATCAACCCCTAATTAAGAAACCTGACCTTAACTCTTGTCAGCTGTCCAGCTATAGGCCATTATCAAACCTCCCCTTTCTTTCCAAGATTTTAGAATAGGTTGTAGCACAGCAGTTCTGCTCACATCTACTTAGGCAAAACATTTTTGAAATGTATCAGTCAGGATTTTGGCCTCATCATAGCACAGAGACAGCACTAGTTAAAGTGTTAAATTACTTGTTATTGGCCTCTGATTAGGGTTTTGTCTACTTGCTTGTTTGCTTAACCTTACTGCAGCTTTTGACACCATTGATCATACTATCCTCCTTGCTGGACTAGAGAATGTTGTTGGAATAAAGGGAAAAGCTCCCTCCTGGCTTGGGTCGTATTTGACTGATCCTTATCAGTTTGTTGATGTATATGGTGAGTTCTCCACAATATCTGAGGTAAAGTTTGGTGTTCCACAAGGATCTGTCTTAGGCCCACTGCTTTTGTCTTTATATATGCTGCCTTTGGGTGAAATTAAACATAAACATGGTATTCACAATATACACAGTTGTATATTTGGCAAAAAATGAGAGAGATCAGCTTAACACTTAGGTTTGCTGACAGCGTTGTTGTGGGCAGTCATTTATCCCAGAGATCCCTCATGTCTGTGTTACCTTCTGACTCTCCGTTTTCGTCCCCAAGTGCACAGTTTCCTTAACTTTTATACAACAACAAGGATACTTGATAATCTTTATCCTTCTCTCCCTGTCAACCCTCTCTCTCTCTCTCTCTCTCTCTCTCTCTCTCTCTCTCTCAGTCGAGTTAAACATGCTAATAAGGTTCCTGTGACTGCTGTTCCTGCCCCTCTCCTCTCTTTGGATCTGCCCGCTTTATCCTGGCCTGCCTCTGGATGGTGTTCTCTTCGATTGGAGAGCAGCTGGGGATGTTTCTCATCAATGGCCTGGGGATCCATGAAATTATGGAGTACCACAGGAGCTTTAAGGATGGATTCAGACTGTAGTTAATGTCAACATCTGCTACACTGACTGATCTTATCACAATCAACATCTCAACAGCGTTTATCTGTAATGAATGGACATTCGGTGCCACCGAGATGAGGATAAATTTCCTCTTAAGTCTGGTTCCATTCAAGGTTTCTTCCTTATGCCACCTCGGGCAGTTTTTTAAGTATGTAAACGCCGAACAAAATACAAACACGGAAGAGCATTCTTATTAATTCTAGATCACCGCATTATCTGTGTAAAGACACTAAACAAACAAAAATGTATTAAATTTAATTTGGTACTTGTTATTGCTAATAAAATGATTAGCTGTGGTTTCTGTCAGTTTTTTTTTTTTAAAAAGCCTGATTATTGAAAGCCTGTTAGTTTTAAAAAAAAGGTACCACCATCATTGTGACTGTCAGTTTTAGTAAATGTGTAATAGTCATTGTGCCTGTCAGTCTTAAAAAGGGGTACTGTACTTATGTACTCTGTATGAATGTGTATGTGACAAATTATATGTTATTTAATTTGGCCATTGTGGACGACTTAAAGGTGTTATGGCTACTGTACCTGTCAGTTTCAGAAAAGGTATAATTGACATTGTGCCTGTCAGACTTAACAATGTGTCAGGGCCATTGTGCCTTCCAGGCTTAAAGAAAGTGTCTTTGCTATTGTTCTGTCAGTCTTACAAAAGGTGGCATGGCCATTGTGCCTGCCAGTCTTCAAAAATGTGTCGTGGGCATTGTGCCTGCCAGTCCTAGAAAATGTGTCATGCATTGTGCCTGCCAGCCTTAGAAAATGTGTCAAGACTATTGTCTGTCAGTCTTAGGAAATGTGTTATGGCCATTGTGCCTGCCAGTCTTCAAGTAATGTGTCAAGGCCATTGTGTCTGTAAGTCTTAACAAAGCGTCATGGCTATTGTGCCTGCCAGTCTTAAAAATGTTTCATGGCAATTACGCCTGTCAGTCAAAAACGGTGGCAAAGAGATTGTGCCAGTCAGTCTTAAAAAATGTATCATGGCCATTGTGCCTGTCAGTCTTAAAAAATGTTATGGTCATTGTGCATCTCAGTCGTTAAAAGAGTCATGGCCATTGTTCCTGTCAGCCTTAGAAAATGTGTCATGGCTATGTGTGACCTACGTGTCTATCCATTAAATAAATGCTGTAATCTTAGTAAAAACAAAATGTGTGTACCTTTCAATCTTAGAAAAGAAGGTGTGGCCTTTGTGCCTGTCTAAAAAAGCTGTTGCTTTTGTGCCAGTCAGTCTTGGCAATAAAGGTACAACCTTGCTGGTCTTAGTGAATAATGAATGTCCTATGTGTCTGTCATTCCCGAGATGGACATGTGGCATATACTATACCTGTCTATTCTTATAATGAAATATTGGTTAAGTGTCTGTCAGTCTTTGTAGATGTGGTGTGGTTATAGTAAAGAAAGTGTTGCTTTTGTATTTGTTAATTCCTCAGAGTGTTTTTGAATCTCTGAACTAGATGCCCTTTAATCCCTGGATACAGCCATGTCTTATATATTTTATATACTGCTTGTCAATCTTAGTAAAGGTATGGCTTTACGAACTGTCTAGCAAAATAGGAATGATCTTTGTGCCTGTCAGTCATAGAGAAAAGACACGGCCTCTGTGACTGCCAGTCAAAGTGGAGAAGGTGTGGTCTGGGTGTCTCAGTTGCACTGATTGGGTGTGGCCTATGTACTTTTCAGATTTAGGAAAAATGGCTGGCTTCAGTGTTTGTCAAATGAAATACAGGAAGCATGGTCTTTGAAGAAGAAACCATGGCACTGCGAAAGGTTCCACATGAACAGCATAATGACCAGCGTAATTAGAATCTATCTGGGGCTTAGGACAATGGCTTAGCACTGCAATTTGCATGAACATCTTTACATTTAAGTACCCTTCATTGAACAGCAAGCCACAAAAATAATACAAATTTATTGAATGAACTTTAATAGATGAGGCTGGTTCCCTTCTGAGACTAGTTCCTGTCAAAGTTTCTTCTTCATACCATCTCAGGGAATTGTTTCTGGCCATAGTCACCTTTTGCTCACTCATTAGGGATAAACTAATAGATAGAGGTGGAAAGTAACAATTTACATTTACTCACGTTACTGTACAGTAATTGAGTAGTTTTTGTGCACTTCTAGTTTTTAAAGTAGTTTTTAAAATCTGCAAATTCACATTTACTTGTTTTGTTTACACTTTTGTACTTAATTAAATTTTTTAAAATATACATTACTGATTAAAAAATAAAATAAAAAAACTAATGCAAGGGGGAAAGAAAATCATGCCCCGGAAATGACCACTGATTGATTGATGGTAACTTTTTGACTTTTACTTGATTTTTAGACCTGTAATTTAATTTGGACTTAAGTAAAATTTCATTGACGTAACAGTATTTTTACTTTTTTTTTTACTTTACTTTATATTTTATTACTCTTTCCACCTGTGCTTATAGACATAAATTCTAATTTTCATAACCTTTTTATCTCTTTAAAACTGTTTTGGGACAAAGTTCTTTGTTAAAAGTGCTTTCCAAATAAAACTGAATGGAAGTATACTTTGTATCCTTTCATTTACACAACCTACAGAACATGAGATAAAGATGATTTGGTCTTGTTACAATATAGAATATCTATACAATATGGAGAACATATGATAAGTGTAGTAGTCACATTTTTCAATGAAAGAGAGATTTAAAAGTGCAGGATTAGAAACTAAATTATTAGAAGAGTGAAGATGTGAGTGTCTCAGTATGGCACAAAAAAAAAACCAGACAGCATCTCTATCAGCTGCTTCTAACTGCTCTAGCGACCAAAAAACTAAATAATTTTACACATGAGCCAGAAACAGCGGTAGTTACTATTAGATGCTTTTCTATCATATTTTCCATTATTGAGTATATGTACAAATGGATTGTAGTGTTTTGCTTACAGCATTGTTGAATTTTAATGATATTTCATCAGAGTAGTGCTAATAGTGTATGCAGCATTGGAGTAATTTTTGCAATTAATTTACAAACCATTTATAGTACTAAAAAGTGCACTTTTTAACTCCGGTTACTCCTGTTTTTAGATTTATTTAATACCTATTCAAACGAACTTTTTTTGCCGTGAGATAACATATAGATTGCTGGAGAGGAGATAATTTTGGTTCACATCACATCACAGTGCATTGCATTTATAGTATTGATCATTAGTTGCTTTGTTTTCTCAAGTTTGACATTTTTGTGTCGATCTCAAAGCTGTGAATAAGAAATGTGTTACAGTGTATGCAATTTGAACCAGATGAACACTATAGTATGTACAAAAGCAATTGGACATCTGACTTTTCCAGTATGACTGTGGTTCTTCCGCAAACTGTTGCCACAAAGTCGAAGGCACACAATTTAATAGAATGTCTTCAAATGCAGTAGAAATTCTCTCTTCACTTCAAATAGAAGCAAACCTGTCTGAAGTAGCTTCATGTGTTTGACTTGTTTGCCGCGAGTTCCGTGTTTGTATTTTGTTCGGTGTTTACATTTACAACTTTACAGTTTTTTTTCTTTTTCCCTCCTTAAATAATCAAGGACTTGTGTTTTTTTTGTCTTCCTGATTTGTTGTGCCTGTAGCTCATTAACCCGACTACCACTAGTGTTGATTACATTTATTGCCTCAAACAGTTTATCTTAACTCTACTCACTATTATAAGCACTATGTCGGTTGTGTGTCTGCCTTTGAGCACAGGTGAAGACTCGTTCGAGTTGCACACAGTGGAGTTGGAGGCTTTGGAGAAACAGATCTGTGACCTAAATACATAGCATGCCCAGGAAAAACATCCCGGGCGGACCCTCACTCATCCGAGGTAAATTCTCGGGTTGAATCTAATACTCCCCAAAATGCGGCCCCCCCAGGTATTGTTCACTCCGGCGGCACGGACCCTGGGTGCTGCATCTGTGAGACGTGAGCCAAGGATGTCGAGGACATCTCCCCCTCCACTGCCAATGGCCTTCAAGATCTTGCCTCAGAACCGTTTCGCCCCTCTCCACGAGACGGAACGCGTTATCGTGATTCTTGGAAATTCCATCGTCCAGCATGTATGTGCTACCAGAGCAAATGGTAATGTACACACTCGCTGTTTTCCTGGTGCTCATGATCTTGATGTCACTGTGCAGGTACCCGCGATCCTGAATAAAAACTGCTGTTGTTCTCCATGCCAAAACAAACACCAAGCTGAGGCAAACTAAGATCTTGAAGAAGGATTTCAGGATCCTGGTGAAGACGGTATGCAGCCACAACAAGGATCATGCACTCTGTCTCACTGAGACCTGGATTAAACCAAATGATTATATGGGTCTAAATGAGTCTACACTGTCAGAATATGCTTATAAGCATGAGCCCCGTCAGACTGTACGTGGGGGTGGGGTAGCTACCATTTATAGTGCCCTTCTTAATCAGAGATTAGGATTGAGGTTTAAATCATTTGAAGTGCTCGTTCTTAATGTTGTACTTCCAGTCATACATAGAAAACCCCTACTATCTCTCGCTCTGGCCACCGTGTACAGACCCCTAGGGCCCTACATTGATTTTCTGCAAGAAATAAATTAATAAATAAATACATAATACATAAATTTTCTTTTAGACCTTTTGATAAATTTTGATAAAGTGCTGCTTATAGGATATTTTAATATTCACATAGATGATGTAAATGATGCCCTAGGATTAACATTTTTAGACTTACTAAACCTTTTGGGGGTTAAACAAAACATCAACAGACCGACTCATCTTTTTTGATCACACACTAGACTTCATAATATCCCATGGAGCAGATGTCACTGATATAGATATTTTACCTCAGAGTGATGACATCACAGATGATTATCTCATATTGTACACACTACCGGTAAACCAGATAACTGCTTCTCACCACGTTATCGACCTGGTAGGACTATTGGTCTGACCACTAAGGACAGATTCACAAATAACCTGCCTGATTTATCTCAATTTCTTACTAAACCCCTAAATGCTAATGAGCTTGACAAAATGGCTAACAACATGGACACCATCCTCACTAGCACATTAGATGTCGTTGCCCCATTCGATTAAAAAAGATTATTAAAAAAAACCTGCACCATGGTATAATAGTCATACCCATGCCCTCAAGGGAGTAGTCTGTAATCTGGAAAGAAAATAGAGAAAAACTAAATTGGAGGTATATAGAATTGCGTATAAAGACAGTATGCTCAGCTACAGACAGGCGCTAAACGCTGCTAGAGCTGAGCACCTGAGCAAACTCATAGAAAACAACAAAAACAATCCCAGGTTCATTTTCAGTACAGTAGCTAAATTAACAACAATTCAGGCATCTGAAAAATGTGTTCCATCACAGTTTAGTAGTGAGGACTTGTAAAAATGTAAAGTATTAGTAAAACTATTGTGGAGGTTTAACTTCTGACAGCATTTCTTGATCCAATCTCACCTAAAACTCAACAATTACAATGCTTTACAAGTATAGGACAGGAAGATCTGAATAATGTTATTACCAAAGCCAAATCAACGTGTCAGTTAGATCCTATTCCAACTAAACTACTGAAAGAACTGTTACATACAGCTGGTGAGCCTCTTCTAAATATTATTAACTCCTCACTATCTTTATCACTTGAGTTCCAGTCAGGTTTCATGCCCCATCATAGCACAGAAAGTGAAAATCACAAATGACCTGTTTTTAGCTTCAGACTAAGGCTACATCTCTCTGTTAGTTTTGCTAGATATTAGTGTTGCATTCAACACTATAGATCATGACTTCCTCCTGGATTGCTTACAGAATTACAATTAGGCATTCAGGGACCGGCATTAAGCTGGTTTAAACCCTACCTGTCTGATGATTATTGTTTTGTAGATTTAAATAGAGAACAATCCCGGTTAATACAAGTAAATTATGGGGTGTCACAAGGTTCAATTCTAGGACCCCTGCTTTTCACAATATACATGCTTTCCTTGGAAAATATTATTATAAGGCATGAGATTATAGCTTCCACTCTTATGCTGATGATACCCAGCTATATATCTCATCAAAACCAGATTAAACATCTCAATTGGCTCGGTTAACTGAGTGTGTTCAAGAATGAAAAAATTGGATTACACATAACTTTCTATTATTAAATTCTGATTAGACAGAGATTTAGCTATTCGGGACAAAAACCAGTACACAGAAGCTCCAGCATTTGTACTGTAACTACTAGTTTATCAGTAAAAGAACTGGGTTTATTTTAGACAGCAACTTGTCTTTTGAAAATCATAATCATATTACAAAACCAGCCTTCTTTCACCTTAAAAATATTGCTAATTTAAGAAACGTCTATATTTGATGCAGAAAATCTTGTCCATGCATTCATGACCTCCAGACTGGACTATTGTAATGCATTACTAGGTGGATTTCCTGCATCATTAATAACCAAGCTACAGTTAGTCCCGAATGCAGCAGCCATATTTCTCACAAGGTCGAGAAAATATCACCATATAACCCCAATCTTATCATTTCTACACTGGCTACTTGTTAATTTTCCAATCGACTACAAACTTTAGCTACTTACCTACAAAACTCTAAATGGTTTGGCTCCCATGTATCTCTCCAGTCTTCTAACACTCTACAATCCATTACGCTCTTTAAGAGCTCAAAACTCCTAGAATAACAAAGTCCACTAAAGGTGGTAAAACATTTTCACATTTAGCTCCTAAACTTTGGAATAGTCTTCCTGACAGTGTTCGAAGCTTAGACACACTCTCCCAGTTTAAGAGAGTCAGGAATCCACCTGCCACGCCCCCTTCGGTGGCTGTCATTGCCTCCTCGTTCTCCCAAGCTCTCAGCCCGAATCACGCACAGCTGGAGCTTGTTAATCACTCACTCCCAGCTCCGATATAAACCGCTCACTCACCCACACTCGGTGTCCGTTATTGCGTGTTCATGCCAGTCCACGTAGGTTCCTGTGAGTTCGCGTATGCTCATCCCCGCTACGTATCGTTCGCCTCGGACACTCTCTCTCACTTAGCGTGGACTGCACTTCTTCCCAGGCGCACCAGTGATTATATTTTCCTTTTCCCCGGACTCTGGTCGTTGGATTATCCCTGCGAACGCAGGTATTTGTGTTTCTCCGCACGTCACGCTGTCAGCACCGCATTTCTCTGCTGCTGCCAGCGCCGCGCTTTTCCCAGCGCTATATTGTTGATTTCTTTATACGAACTGCCGTACAGGAATATACAGCTGCGCTACTTGTGTGTATATTTCCTGCTTTTTGTTTAATAAAGTTTCGTTTGCCGTTACTCCGGCTTCCGCCTCCGTTTCCCGCATGACAGAAATAACGGACCCCTGAATAGGATTACAAGGACTGAAAAAGGGGGGCGCAAATAAAAAATTTTTTAAGGACATGATCGGATTACCACAGTGGTCCCGGCGCGATCCGAATTTTGGAGGCAAGACGTACCGCCGCGATGAAGCGACCGCTAAGCTCCGCCCCCGGGAAAACCCGGAAATCCGCTGCGGTTTCGCGCGGCTCGTGCTCGGCAGCACCACGCCCCCGTGTTGACGTCATGGATTTCCCGGCTCGCTTCTCTGGCGACAGAGCTGAGTGGGGGGAATTTTTACGGAGCGTGCATCGGTACATGGAGGTGAATCCGCCCAGCTATCCGACGGAAAGAGCAAAAATCGCGCTCCACATTTCTCTGCTGTCTGGAGAATCTCTCTCTCTTGTCAGTGAGTTGTGGAGCACGACTGGAGGCGAGTTCAGCTCATGCACCAGGTTCATTCAGCTTCTAACCAGGGAACTCGGGATACTCACGGCGGATCTTGATCACCTCTTCCCCACTTCCGGGAGCACCGTTCCGCACCAGAGTTTCCTGGAGAGCTCCGCTCCACCCCAGGACCTTCCGGAGATCTCTGCCCTGCTCCAGGCCCTTCAGGACGGCTCCGCTCCGCCCCAGTTCCTCCAAGGGATCTCCACGCTGCACCAGGTCCTCCAGGACGAGTCTGCTCCGCCTCAGGACCTCCTGGAGATCTCCGCCCTGCTCCAAGTCCTCCAGGAGAGCTCAGCTCCATTCCAGGTCCTCCAGGAGCGCTCAGCTCCGTCCCGGGTGTCCACAAAGAGCTCCTGTCCGTTCCAGTGCGGCCCTGAGAGCTCCTCTCCGTTCCCGTGTCCCGAGGAAAGCTCCGTTTGGCCCCAGGACCGCCGTGAGTGCTCGGCTCCACCCCAGGATCTCCGTGAATGCTTGGCTCCGCCCCAGGACCTCCCAGAGAGCTTGGCTCCGTCCCAGGATTTTCTGGAGATCTCCGCCTCTCTCCAGGCCCTCCAGGAGAGCTCCACTTCACTCCAGGTCTCCGCCACGGGCTTCTCTCTGTCCCAGAGCGACCCCGTGAGCTCCTCTCTGTCCCAGGGCGACCCCGTAAGCTCCTCTCTGTCCCAGGGCGACCCCGGGAGCTCCTCTCTGTCCCAGGGCGACCCCGGGAGCTCCTCTCTGTCCCAGAGCGACCCCGTGAGCTCCTCTCTGTCCCAGAGAGTCCCCAAGAGCTCGGTTCCACTCCAGAGAGTCCCCGAGAGCTCGGTTCCGCTCCAGAGAGTCCCCGAGAGCTCGGTTCCGCTCCAGAGAGTCCCCGAGAGCTCGGTTCCGCTCCAGAGAGTCCCCGAGAGCTCGGTTCCGCTCCAGGCCTCCAGGCGAGCTCCTCTCCGCTCCTAGGATTCCAGGCGGCTCCCTCTCCGCTCCTAGGCTTCCAGGCGGCTCCCTCTCCGCTCCTAGGCTTCCAGGAGAACTCCTCTTCGCTCCAGGTCCCTGATGAGAGCTCGGCTCCGCTCCCGATTCCCAAGGCGAGCGTGGTTCCGTCCCAGGATAGTTCCGCTCCGTTCCAGGGTCTCAAGAGGAGCTCGGTTCCGCGCCAGCGTCCCAAGGAGAGCCCGGTTCCACGCCAACGCATCCCCGAGAACACCTCTTCATCCAATGGGATCCCGGAGTACACAACTCACCTCCAAGACTGCGAAAGGGACGTCGAACCGCTGCCCCTGGCCTCATCCGAGGGCGACGGCTCGCCCCACAGTCTCCCAAAGGGTGACAGCTCGCCCCCCGAGCACTCAGAAGACCAAGTCACGTCACAGAGCTCCTCCCACGGCGACGTCCCGCTCCCGAGCTCCTCCCACGGCGACGTCTCGCTCATGAGCTCCTCCCTCGGTGACTGCTCGCCTCAGGACCCCTCTCACGGTGACATCCTGCCTCCAAGCTCCCTGGAGGGTAAGGTCACACCGAGAAACCCTGCCGAGGTCCCCGTGGGTGATGAGGCTCCGTTCCAAACCTTCCTGGGTAACGTCGATCCATTCCAGGCCGCCGGGGTGGTCATCGCTCAGCCTCCGGTCATCACGAGGGTCGTCGGGCCAGTCCGGGTCTCCGAGGTGGAAGCGGCTCTGTTCCAGGCATCTCGGGGTGGCGTCAACCCGCTCCAGGTCTCCAGGGGGGTCGTCTCTCCGCCTCCTGTCTCCGCCGAGGGCGTCGCTCCGCTCCAGGTCTCCAGGGGGGACGTCTCTCCGCCTCCTGTCTCCGCCGAGGGCATCACTCCGCTCCAGGTCTCCAGGGGGGTTGTCTCTCTGCCTCCTGTCTCCGCCAAGGGCGTCGCTCCGCTCCAGGTCTCAGGGGGTCGTCTCTCCGCCTCCTGTCTCCGTCGAGGGCATCGCTCCGCTCCAGGTCACCCCCTTCCGGGTCTCCGCCGAGGACTCCGCCCAGCCTCGGGTCGTCTCTCAGTTCCGGGCCTCCGTGGTGGGCGTCTCTCCACTGCCTGTCTCCGCTGGGCGCGTCGTCCCACCTCAGGTCCTTACTGGGGGCGTCATTCCGAGAACAGCACGTAATCTGGAGAGAAAATAGAGGAAAACTAAATTGGAGGTATTTAGAATCGCGTATAAAGACAGTATGCTCAGCTACAGACAGGCGCTAAAAGCTGCTAGAGCTGAACACCTGAGCAAACTTATAGAAAATAACAAAAACAATCCCAGGTTCATTTTCAGTACTGTAGCTAAACTAACTACAAATCAGGGCTCTGAAAATTGTGTTCCATCACAGTTTAATAGTGAGGACTTTATGATTTTCTTCACTGAAAACATAGATAACATTAGAAAAACAATTGTGGCAGTTCAACCTCTGACAGCATATCCTGAGACAGTGTTACCTTCAACTCCACAACTCCACTATTTTACATGTATAGGACAGGAAGAGCTGTATAATGTTATTGCCAAAGCTAAATCGACAACATGTCAGTTAGATCCAATTCCTACTAAATTACTGAAGGAAGTGTTATATACAACTGGTGAACCTCTTCTGAATATTATTAACTCTTCACTATCGTTAGGACATGTCCCTAAATCCCTCAAGTTAGCAGTTATTAAGCCCCTCATTAAAAAACCTAATCTGGATCCAAACACGTTATCAAATTACAGACCAATTTCAAATCTCCCATTTATGTCCAAGATTTTAGAAAACATTGTCGCTGCCCAGTTATGTTCCTACCTGCAAGAGAACAATATCTTTGAATAATTTCAGTCAGGTTTTGGGCCCCATCATAGCACAGAAACTGCTCTAGTTAAAATAACTAATGACCTGTTTTTAGCTTCAGACCAAGGCTTCATCTCGCTGTTGGTTTTACTAGATCTTAGTGCTGCATTCGACACTATAGACCACGATCTCCTCCTAGATCGGTTACAAAATTACATCGGCATTCAGGGACAGGCATTAAGCTGGTTTAAATCCTACCTGTCCGATCGTTACCATTTCGTAAATTTAAATGGAGAGCTATCCAGGCTAATGCAAGTAAATTATGGCATGCCGCAAGGTTCAGTTCTAGGACCCCTGCTCTTCACAATATACATGCTTCCATTAGGAAATATTAATAGAAGGCATGGAATTAGCTTTCATTGTTATGCTGATGATACTCAGCTATATATCTCATCTAAACCAGGCGATACAGCTCAATTAACCCGGATAACTGAGTGTGTTAAGGAAATAAGAGATTGGATGACCCATAACTTTCTACTTTTCAATTCTGATAAGACTGAGATTTTGCTCATTGGCCCAAAAACTAGTATACAGTCGCTCCAGCATCTCAACCTGCATTTAGACGGATGTTCTGTAACCACTAGTTCAACGGTAAAAGACCTGGGTGTTATTTTAGACAGCGACTTGTCTTTTAAAAATCATATCAACCAAGTTACAAAAACAGCCTTCTTTTACCTTAGAAATATTTCTAAGCTAAGAAATATGTTGTCCATATCCGATGCAGAGAAGCTCGTCCATGCGTTCATGACCTCCAGAATAGACTACTGTAATGCGTTACTAGGTGGATGTCCTGCATCATTAATAAACAAGCTTCAGTTAGTCCAGAATGCAGCAGCCAGAGTTCTTACAAGGGCAAGAAAATATGATCACATAACCCCAATCTTATCGTCCCTACATTGGCTTCCTGTTAATTTTCGAATAGACTACAAACTATTACTTCTCACTTATAAAGCACTAAATGATTTGGCTCCCATGTATCTATCCAGTCTTTTAACACGCTACAATCCGCCACGCTCCCTAAGATCTCAAAACTCTGGGCTTCTAGTAGTTCGTAGAATAGCAAAGTCCACTAAAGGTGGTAGAGCATTTTCACATTTAGCTCCTAAACTCTGGAATAGTCTTCCTGACGGTGTTCGGGGCTCAGACACACTCACCCAGTTTAAGTGTAGATTAAAAACATATCTTTTTAGCAAAGCCTACACATAACATACGTCTCACATCATAACCTTGTGTTCCAGAACATCTGATCACATGCACATTATCAACTTGTGCTGTTAATATCATGAACAGCAGCTACACTAATTCCTCTCCACTGCTTCTCTTTCTCTCCCCATCCCGAGACACCCTGAGGTTTGGCCAGCTTCAGTCACCTCCCACCTCATGATGATTACGGACCTTTGAAGAAGTTGATGCCGAACTCGCAAACATCCCGAACCATCTAGAGACGTACCAGTGCCATTTGGATCCCGCTACATGTGTGGAGTTTTGACATTGGACCTCCTGGAGTGTTTAAAGGCTCTGGCATGGAGAAGCTGATGCTGGATCTGTGATGATCACAAATGCTGAGCTCATAAAACTAGGAGCTACTATCCATATAGACTGTATAAGACTGCAGAAAGAACATCACTTATAAACTTATACTCCAGTACTCATGTTAGGTCTCACTCTCCAGTGTTCTGTATCGTTGAAAGATTTATGATCAAACTCTTGATGTCACCCAGATGAGGATGGGTTCCCCTTTTGAGTCTGGTTCCTCTCAAGGTTTCTTCCTCATAACATCTAAGGGAGTTTTTCCTTGCCACAGTCGCCACGGCTTGCTCATCAGGGACAAATTCACACCATTCACCATCACTGTTGATTTGTGTAAAGCTGCTTTGAGACAATGTCTGTTGTGAAAAGCGCTATACAAATAAACTTGACTTGACTTGACTTGACTTGAATCCACCTGCCACGCCCCCTTCGGTGGCTGTCATTGCCTTCTCGTGCTCCCAAGCTCTCAGCCCGAATCACGCACAGCTGGAGCTTGTTAATCACTCACTCCCAGCTCCGATATAAACCGCTCACTCACAGACACTCGGTGTCCGTTATTGCTACGTATCGTTCGCCTCGGACACTCTCTCTCACTTAGCGTGGACTTCTTCCCAGGCGCACCAGTGGTTATATTTTCCTTTTCCCCGGACTCTGGTCGTTGGATTATCCCTGCGAACACAGGTATTTGTGTTTCTCCGCACGTCACGCTGTCAGCACCGCATTTCTCTGCTGCTGCCAGCGCCGCGCTTTTCCCAGCGCTATATTGTGGATTTCTTTATATGAACTGCCGTTTTCGTTCACAGTCATATACAGCTGCGCTACTTGTGTGTATATTTCCTGCCTTTTGTTTAATAAAGTTTCGTTTGCCGTTACTCCGGCTTCCGCCTCCGTTTCCCGCATGACAAAGAGCAGATTAAAGACGTATATTTTTTGCGATTCCTACACATAACACATATCATAACCTTCTGTTCAAAAGAGACATTATCAACTTGTGCTTGTTAATATTATGAACAGCAGCTATGCTAATTCCTCTTCACTGGTTCTCTCTCTCTCTCTCTACCAATCCCGAGGCATCCAGGGTTTACACCAGCTCCAGTCATGTCCCACCCCATGAAGATTGTGGACCTTTAAAGAAGTAGATGTCGACCCAGCAAACATCCTGAATCAGCTGGGGACGTACCATCGGCCTTGGATCCCACTTCATGTAGTGTTTGGACAGTGGACCTCTTTTAGTGTTTAAAGAGCAATGGAGAAGCTGGTGTTGGATCTATGATGATCTCAAATGTTGAGCTACTGAGTTGCTCAGTAGCTCCTGGTTCCATAACCTGAAATTAGTGTATTAGACTGTAGAACGAACTTTTTTATTTTTTTAAAGATTTATAATTATACTCTTGATATCACCCAAATGAGGATGGTGTTTCTGCAATTCATGAAATGTACTATTCAAACTGTCGTATGGCATCTGTAAATCCTTTGCAACTATAAAACTTTCTTTCGGCTTCTCCCATTAGTGGTCGCCACAGCGGACCATCCGCATGTTTGATTTGGAACATGTTTTTACGCTGGATGCCCTTCCTAACGCAACCCTCCCCATTTCGCAAAAACATTAAGAACAAAGTGTATTTGGTGGAAATGTTATTGCTTCTCAACTAAATAAAGCAAAACACCCAAGCAACTCATCCTTACTAGGTCAGAAATGCACAAAGACCACGCCCCTTCACTGCATCTCAAAGGCCACACCCCTACAGTGCAATTGCCTCTTTTTTTTTTTTTATTGACAGGCACCATTGACTGTATCTATTGTACTTAAGCCACACCTTTTATACTATGATTGACAAGCAGTAAGTCTAGACATATAAAATATACAAACAATGCCTGTATTCTGAAAATATTGGATAAAATATTAAACAAAGATTAAAGTTAAAGAGAAGTAATTGTTGTTGATGCCAAATGATACCATAGTTTCTGGAGTAGAATGACTGTGGTAAATGCACTAACTGGGCATCGTATAAAGATTATGAAAGATTATAAAATAAATACCACATTGACAGCTGCTAGGGCTTAACAATCTGGATTAAATAATAAAGCAAGAAAATCACCATTTGTTGCTGCAAGTCTGTTGCAGGTCTGTATCGGTCCACTCTTTCATCCTGACCTTCCACACGTTCTTGAGAGTCCAGATTTTGTGACTCACTCAAGTATCAGTGCTCACCTGCTTCTTCTTTCATCAGCAGCCGGCATGGCTCAAACACATCGCCCTTCCGCTTCACCTCTCGTTCGGCATGCTGCGTGAACCAGAGCGAGGGAGCTGTGATTGACGGCTCTCGCGGTCCTTTCCGTCTCCTCTGCTGTCTCGTAAGAACTTAATGGAGCCATCACTCCATCTTTATGTGGGCCAGACGTCTGGTCTAACGAGACCCCCTGCTTGAGGATGTCCCACACATGCCTCATATGCCACAACTTTCACATCACACCACGGCATGCTCGAGTGCTTTACCTGCTCTTTTTGTGCTCTGTGGGAAATTCGAGAACAGGAAACTTGAGGACATTGAACCTTTGGGATAAAAAAAAAAACCAGTTTCTCTGGTAGGATTTTTCTTCTGTTGATTGTTAATGCATTAAATTCAGCATTCATGCTGTTTTGCCCTGATTTATTGTTGATTCCACTTTGATTGTTCATTTGCAAAAACTGTGCCATCATGTCATATCATAATGACAGAATGGTGTTATTGTGAAGCGGAGCTCCAGTTGCCATCCCAAAGCATATTCTCATTTTCTCGTCTACCACAACAATTTGACAACTCATATAATTTATTCAATGGCAAAATATCGTATGTACTTTTTAGCCATTTAGAGTTGCATTTCATTTGATGGAATGTCTGTGAAAAACATCTTTCCTGTAGTTACTTAATGTTAGTCACTATAACTAGTCAATCTGTTTTTTTCTTCAAAGAGAATTTTCAAGGAATCAAATGAAATGTAGAATGGTATATAGTGAGCAACATTCTATATTATAAAAATCCACAATTCGGCACTGATAAAATGCACTACAATTTATTATTTTAGATACGGTCCCACAATAGTCCCACCTGACCAATGAACTTTCCTCAAACTACTGCTATAAATTTGGAGGTAAAGATTTATCTGAAATGTTTTTCCATTTACTGGATGTGTCTGAACAAATCCACATCCACACTCCAAAATCTAGTGAAAAACCTATTCAGAATTGTGGAGGCTATTATAATGGCTAAGGGTGAATAAATTGTGAATATGATGTTCAACAAACACATATGGTGTCATTGATTTTTACAGGTGCTAGCTTAGTGGTTCATATGTTAGACTTTTGGATCTGAAGGTCATGAGTTCAAATCCCACTCTCCTGGGCCCCCTTGAGGAAGGCCCTTAACCCCATAGCTGCTCAGATGTTATACAAACACAAATGATATAAATGTAAGCCACTCTGGATAAGGGTGTCTGCAAAATGCCACAAATGTAATTTGTATGGTATACAAACCTGACTTTTTCCAGTCATATGTGGCTCTTCCCTAAACTGTTGGATGTGGTAGAATTAAATTTTCCCTTCACTTGAACTAGGACACCTAAACCTGTTCTAGCAAGACAATGCAACAGTAGACAAAGTGAGCTTCGAAAACTAACAAACAAACACAAAAAAAACTATATATATATATATATATATATATATATATATATATATATATATAGATAGATAGATAGATAGATAGATAGATAGATAGATAGATAGATAGATAGATATAGATATAGATATACATGCACATGAAGCTATTTTTGTTCCAGTAATACAGCATATACAACTTTAGCCATCTTTCCTTGATATTTTAGTCTTCCGATTTTTTTTGCTTAGACACCCCTCATTTAGCTTTCTAGGTCATTCTTAGCAACAGATCTGGCTCAGCCTTAACAAATCCTAATACAGAATGAAACACAACTTTCTCAGTTTTCCCTCAACTGTGAAAAGACACACTATCCCTTGACACGTTGTCAGCATTCCCAGCATTATTTCTCACAGTTTAGGGCATTTTCGCATGATTGGACCCATTAGCGTCAAAAATCCAAACACAGGCAGCGTTCCTGCATTGGCGGCAGCAGAGAGGCACAAACAGCTGGGGTCTGATGGTGACTGCACAATTCACAGCTGTGAAATCAGCCCAGCTGCTGTTTTTTTCACAAGCTACAGAGATAGAAAGAAGAAGAAAAAGAAGAAAGTAGAAAAGAAACTGAAAAAGAAAACATCAGTTAAGTTTCAACTGTTGGGTTTCTCCAGTCTTCCTCATCACTATGATGTACTTTAGTGAAGTTCTAAGAGCTTGAACATCTGTTTGCATGCAATACCCACTGGATTCCTTGGTGATTTGCTTCCAATCAGGTGTGCCATCATGATTGCCTGCACCCACATAGTGTATTTATAAACCTGAGATGGGTGAGCAATTAACACCTCTACAGCCATATGAGGAAAAATATCCAAGTCTGTCTGTCACAATAAATGCGGTGAAGAAAAAAAAACCTTTCGACATTTAAATGCGTAATGCCAGTAGCTAGTCATCTCTCTGAGGACACGTAAAGCTTTTATATCTTTCAGTCCTCCAGAAGCTTGGATTGTGGATCTTTTCAAAATGCAGAAATGTCAGGGTTACAGTCTACTTTGAATCACCTTTCAAGGGAACATGGGAAGGACAAAAATCTTAAAAGGTTCGATCTGCATTTCCATTTAGCTGCATTTTGTCTATATGAAGATAAAGCAGGGTCAATCAGGTAAATGACTGGTGTATAAAATTCAGTGCTTTGCATTAATGTTTGTCTCTCTTTTGTACACTGGGCAGTTTTACAACTTGGAACTGAACTAGTTTTATCGGCCTTTGGCGGATACAGCCCTCACATTTGGAATGGCCCTCTGAAAAACACCAGATACATATTGTGAAAATTTAGTTTTGAATAGGTTTTACTCATATCATATCTGTATTTGATTATAAAGGTTGTCTTTCCTTAGTTATTATTGTAGCCTAATCATGTTTTGATTCAAGGAATATGAAAAAAGTTCATTCTGATAGTAATAATGTACTTTTATCTGGTTATATATTGCTTAAAAAATAATGTGGCCCTCACAGAAAAAAGTATGGAGACCCCTGGAAACCACATCATTAATTTCACTGATGACATAACATAGTGGGTCTCATTAGCAAGAGCGATGAGTCGGAATTCAGAGAGGAAGTGGTCAACAGACTGGTGTAAAGCCAACAAACTGAATGTAAACAAAACAAAAGAGATGACTTCAGTAGGACACAAATTGGCTGCTTCCTTTGAACATCAACGGCTCCTCCGTAGAGATTGTGGAGAGCACCAAATACCTTGGTGTTCACCTGGCAGAGAACCTCACCTGGTCCATCAAAACTGGCTCCATAACGAGGAAAGGATAGAATTGTCTCTGCTTCCTGAGACGGTTGAGAAAGGCACAGCTTCCACCGCACATCCTCACAACCTTCTACATCAAGAGCATCCTGAGCAGCTGCATGACTGCCTGGTTTCTGTCTTGGATTGCAAGACCCTACAGCGAATAACAAGGACAAACTGAGAAGATCATCGGGGTCTCTCTTCCTTCCATCATGAACATTTAAACCACATGCTGAATTCAGGCCTCACATCCAGACTGTTTGACCAAAAGTTCTATATATTATTGATTATTTGTGCTTATTATTACTTTAATTAGATTGAAATCATTACTGAACAGCGATTTACCCACAGCTCTCTCATTTGAATATAGTTTCCAGGTTTTGCTGGGTCATTTTAAAACAACTTTAAACTTAATCACTATCAGTGGTCTCTATCAGTATTGAATGCTGTCCTTCTGGAAGGTCAACATGTTTTCTTTTTCAGAAACATGAGCAGGTTCCTATTGCCTTTTTGTTTTTTAATTCTTGAAAAATGTGGCTCCCACCTCCATGCTTCACTAAAGTTTTTTTAGGTGCAGAACTGATATAAATATCAGTGATCAGCATAAACTCAAACCCCTACCAATGACTTCATAAGAACATTAAATATCTGATTTGGTTGTGAAAGGAGCTAGAAGGACAGTTTGGGGAGGTCTGGAAAATACTGTCCCAGATCCACCAAAAAAGTGGCAAGTGATGATGTCTTAGACTGAGAGGAAAATCCAGGCTTCTATCACATCAAGCTTAGTGCTACAGAAGTTACGGATGATTAATATAGAAAAGGGCTTGTTTGGAGAGATAATGATGATAACGGTTTTCACACACATCCTCATGTCTCATCTTGTGTCTGCAGCTCTCTATGGAGCATTTTTGTTTATAGGCATCAGCTTGTTTATGGATGTGGAAGGTGAAACCTTGTCTCTCACCACTTCCCATGGGTGGGCTTTTGAAAATGCAGCTGATACTGAAAGCAGTTCAGTGGGGTCTTGGCTCCGTCTGTGCAGGTGCAGTGCAAGGGTTATTCGTCTACATTGTCTCTGAGCTGCTTTATCTTTCATTTTACAGGATATTTTCACCTCCTATGTGGAGCATCTGATTGGCATTCATATATAAATGCATGTATGGTCTAGTTGTAATGCCTTTTTCCAAAACAGCTTTTTATATCCGTGCACACCTTGAACTTGGCACACTTACACATGATTGCATAAAAAGTTTGAATTTGAATTTGATCTTCAGGTCATGCTGAGAAATATCTAATATCCACTTGCCTCTAGGGAAAATTGAAAGTGGAGTAGCCTGAAAAACCTGCAGTACTATTGGGTTTTTTAAGCTAATTTCGGCTAGGTGGAATTCAAAACCAAAGGAAAAAACATGGCAAATCAATTTTCTTTACTACATTTCACACGGTAAATAAAAGATTTTCTCTCAACAGTCGATACAAAAACCAAAACAAACTATCAGACAACGATACAGCAACGTTGATCCTGTGAACAAACTGCACTTGCACAGGTAATCACTGCATAGAAAAATCTTTTTTTTAAATCTGATCTTCAGGTCAGCTCCAAAAATATGCAATATCTACTTGGCTTTAAGGTGAAGACTTTAAGGTAGGCAGCAAGAATTAGGGCAGGAATTGTACAAATTTAACAAGATTGGTCTCTCAAGACCTCCATCCTTTGCTTGAGGGGTCCAGAAATGCAGCCTGACAGGAGGGAAGTTGGTAAACATTGCAGTATGCACTACCTAGAAGGGATTGTTTAAAACCAGGTAAATTTTGAATAAAAACAAATCAGATCACACTCGCTCTCCTACACCCAGTGGACCTCATTTTTTTAAACCTCATGTGAATTAAATTATTGTTTGCAGAGGCATTTTCACACACAAAATGCTATATTGAGTTAGTTGTGGAAAATAGTTGGATTCTATGAGATCTCCTAAGTTTGTGTTTACTACATGGGCAAGATTTTGTGAATACGTGAGGATAAGATTGGTATGCGCTCTGAACATCCCGTTCCACATTTAGTCCCCTTTTGCTGTTAGAATAACCTTCATTTTTCTGGGAAGATGTTCTACTATATTTTGGCGTGTGCTTGTAGAGATTTGTTCAGAAGCATTAGTAAAGTCAGGTATGTATGTAGGTGAGGTGAGGACGGTTTGGGACAAAATTTGATAGAATAGCCTTTATTTGTCATATATACATTACAGTAGAGTGAAATTTTGTTCAAAAGCTGGGGTCAGAGTACCCAAGAGTGGCAGCTTGTCGATACCAGGGCTTGAACTCCCGACCTGCCGATCCGTAACCCAGCACCTTAACCACTGAGCTATCACTCCTGATGGGTACGGATGGTAAAATACTCCTGTGTGTGGGTTGTGGGAGAATAAAATAATTCGAGGGACTCCCACATAATGGTGGTAAAAATGTTTTTTTGTTTTAATAATAAATTAAAGATGTTGAGGTTTTCTTTGGGAATGACGAGGATGAACAGGATTAGAAATTAGTTTATTAGAGCGACAGAGCATGTAGGACATTTTGGAGACAAGGTGATTGAGATGGTTTGGACATGTGCAGAGGAGGGACATGGGGTATATCAGAAGGAGAATGCTGAGGATGGAGCCACCAGGAAGAAGGAAAAGAGGAAGACCAAGGAGGTGGTTTATTGATGTGGTGAGGGAAGACATGCAGGTAGTTGGGTTGAAGAGGCGGATGTAGAGGACAGGGGGGGGTATGGAGACAAATGATTCGCTGTGGTGACCCCTAATGGGAGCAGCCGAAAGAAGAAGGAGAAGAAGAATATGTCTGAATAAATAAAGTGTGTGGATTTTATACTACAGCAACTTACAAAAGATCAAATAATAAAAAGAAACATGCTTTTTCCCCATTCATTTTTCAGTTAACCGTATTCATTTATTTCATTTTAATTGGTTTTGGGTAATAGGTTTTTATGTAATACAAGCACTAAGGGTTGATTCGATATTTAGTATTACATGGAGAGGTGGGTAACGTAATTATGGAGAATCTCCTGGGTTTGAACACCATCTCAACCTGCCATGTCAGTAATAATTGCACTCTGTACCTGCAATGTATTCGGGTTCTTTTTTTATAAGCGACATTATTGGAATAACAGGAAATAAACTTCACATCCTGTCTGATGAGATGTGAGAAGTTCATAAAGATCTTATTTCCTATAGGTGGGAAAAAGTTTTGCACTTATTTGGGTGTTAAGACACTAGGAAACACACTTCTCTATCACCTCCTGAATGTTTGCACCAACTTGGAGGTACACGATTGTAATTGGATGTGGTAATTCCATTCACTTGAACTAGGAGAACCAAACCTGTTCCAGCATAACAATCCCCACCCCTGTGCACAAAGCCAGCTTCATGAAGATATGGTTTACCGAAGTTGGAGTGGAAGATCTAAATTGGTGCACTGTACAGCTCTGACCTCAACCTTATTGTACATGTTTGAGATGAATATAGCAGTACTTGACATTACTAACACTTATATGGCTGAATAAGCACAAATCTCCAACATCTAGTGGAGTATTTTCCCAGTAGAGTGGAGGATATTATAATAGCAAATGAGCAAACGTGGGATGGGATGTTCATAATTCATAGACAAATCTTATATTTAGTGTCCTCAAACATTTGCTAATATAGTGTATATCCTTTGTACATGTTAAACTTTTCTGGCCAGGATTAAATCTTGGAAATACACCCACACAAACCTTGGAGAACTCTGGAGCAAAGACTAACAGAAAAACTAGAAACCAACTGAACAAACCGCAAAGCTGTGCTGGGGGGAAGCACAACAAGACTTCGCCCCCCTCCCAAGCCTAACAGGGTGGTATAAATACACCGACTAATGAGCCCTAACAAGACTCAATAACAAGGAGCAGGTGGAAACAGTGATCAGGGGCTGTGCTTATTGTAAAGCTGGAGCGGTGCTGAGCAAAACAGGAAGCACAGGCTGTGAAAAAACTGCGAAGTAAACAACAAACAGGAAGCTCATGTGACACCTGCAGTAACATCGCAGACACACTTGCAGCGAGAAGGATCTGAAATCAAGACTTGATTTTAATTAGCAATGGAATTACATGTGCTATCAATACAAGTATACAGGTTTATTCTACTTGTTGGTCCCAATATTTATGAATGACTTTCTAAATATTACACAAACAAGGACGTCAATTAAAAGCATGTATTTTTTCTCACTTACCAGTGATCATGTCCCCAGTGGTGTAAAGTATTCAACTAAATGTAGACTTTCTAGAGTATCAAAGATATAAGTAGCTTTACTCTTTACTCAACTACATTTATGATTCAGTATATGTACTTTTTACTCCACACTATTTTAAATGACAATTAGTGTTAACAAGGCTCAACACTTCACTACTCACATCTGCTGCCTGGGGCTAAACCCACACTAATCCAGATAAATTTGAAAATGGTGCTTTCGTCCACACTTTCGTCTTCAATCAGTTCCCAAAGGTTGCTCATCCCCACCAGAAATCTGAAAACACTTCTATCTTTGTACTGCTCATGAGCAAAAGGTAAGACACCTTGATCACTTTCTGGCTCTTTAAAACATAGCAGCAATGACTTAAAATGCGCCATCGCTTTCAGAAGCCTTCATTTTCACAGTCCACAATGCAACGTGAAAACTGCATTCTTAAATGCATCCACTAATACGTTTTAAAACGTATTAGTGTGAGCATGGTGTGTGAGTGACTTTAAACATATTTTTACGTATTTTTAGTCCAGACAGAAATAAAACAAATTCCAAATACTTTAAGAATCAGCTTTTGTTGAAGTAGAATAAAAAATATTGCCGCTCTCTGAGACTGAAAGGTGCATCAAGTCACAGTCAGCTTTGAATATTTGGTTTTACTTTCTAAAAAAAATAATTTACTTTCATTGAATTTGTCAATTAAATATTCCTGGTTCCTCTACTTTGTGACATGATACTGTAATTTTTGTTACCTGGAGATCCCTTTTTAAATGATAGCTTTTCGACTTGGTTGATCTCTGGCATGTTGACGAGGCTCTTGTGTTGATCTTTGGTTAATGCAGGGTTGAGGTGTAGAATTTGATTGGTATTTCAGTAAATAAAACCTTACAGATCAACTGTTTTTGGCTTTTTTCTAACATGTATTTTGGTGTTGAGGGAACCAAGACAAATCTGCATGTCCCCTTGTGCTTTCTGGATGTACCAGATCCATTCTGATACCCTGATAGAGTTTTCATCAGCTGGAACCACTCGCTGCTGAGGAGGAGGTTTACATATGGACAGCTGAAAAAACCATTAGAGTTTACTGTGGATGGTTCAACTCTTTGGGAAACTCTTTTTACTCTGAATTGACTTAATATGAACAGTTCTGCTATAATGGCTAGGACTACAATTGCAATGATCACTTTCCCTCTCAAGTCTCCCTCAGTGAACAGCTGATTCTGACAGAAGCAGTTAGTGGTGGAGACTGGATAGTGGAAAGGTCCAAATGCAGGACACAACAGGGGAATGGTGACAATGGTCCTTAATAAGTAAAGTAGCAAGAAAAGGCAGGGAAAACGTATGGGCACAGGCCACTGTGCTCAATAAACGGCTGAGCAAAAACACAAACCAAAGAAGTTCAAGGTCTAAAACAACAGGAAACAGGGATCAGAGACAGAGTCAGAAACAGGAACCAGAGCAGGCAGGGTTGCAAGAATAATCCCAGGGACCTGAAAAGCTGGTGGACCTGGGGGACCTGAAAATACCAGGTGGCGCAGGAAAAACACCAAGATGTCCGCCAAACCGGAAGGTTCTGAAAGATAACCTCAACAATGATGACACTGTAATGAATAGGTTTCTGGTGTCACACAGATCAGAAAGAGTTCACCTTTGGAGTCTGGATCCTGTCATGGTTTCTTTCCGTATATCATCTGAAGCAGTTTTTTTTCTCATCACCATCACCTCTGGCCAGAGGTGGGAAGTAATAAAGTACAAAACCTTTGTTACTGTACTTGAGTGGATTTTTCTGGTATCAGTACTTTAGTATTTATTTTTCAAACAACTTTTTACTTTCGTTCATTATTTTTACACAAATATCTGTACTTTCTACTGCTTACATTTTCAAACCAGGTTCATTACTTCAGCTTAAATCTATATGGTGATCATTTTTTCTTTCTACTGCAGCTTTTTTAATCTACCACTGATGTATCTTTCCTGGCTCTCACGCATTACAGACGTAGGATAGTTTACAAAGATAACAATGAGTAAGACAGAAGGCAACAAGAAGTCTGGGGTTAAGGTGGATGAGACGGAGGGGGTCAGCGATGTAAACAGAGAACAGTCATCAACTTTTACTTTAGTCTTATAAAATATGATTATC
>JBCEWE010002368.1:1855000-2030000 GCA_039877035.1 Silurus lanzhouensis
ATCCTATTCACAACTCTCAGGAACTAGAGCTGCATCAACAATGTTTTAGGAATGCTTCCACATTGTCCAGGCT
The DNA here is from genome assembly GCA_039877035.1 of Silurus lanzhouensis. Taxonomy (NCBI): domain Eukaryota; kingdom Metazoa; phylum Chordata; class Actinopteri; order Siluriformes; family Siluridae; genus Silurus; species Silurus lanzhouensis. The sequence goes on from JBCEWE010002368.1 coordinate 1,855,074, forward strand.
CTGAATCACTTGTATAATCCATCCAATGGAAAGTGCGGCTTCACTCGCGGGGTGACGTCATGACCAGAAAGCTAAGAAATCTCATGGAGTGAAGCAGACTTCTGTTTCTTCATTAAGCTCTGTGTGTATTGTCTGTCCATTTTGTTTGTCTAAAATATATGTGAAATAAAAATATTATGAAGGCAAGCAAGAAATGTGTGGCTTGTCTGGGAGCAGAGTTCTCGAGGGAGCCGACTGTGCCCATTGTGCTCGCATGTCTATGCAGACGCTCCGCTCCCGGTGGGCACAATTCAAGGAGGGTGCCCCCACTCCTCGCAGTTCTGGCCTCTCTCTCGCTGAGGCAGAGAGGCGGGCTAGTTCCTGGTGCTCGCAAATGGACCTCGCAGATAGTTTTGAGAAGGGCTTGTCCCTTTCTCCTGCCTCACCTGCAAGATCAAGCATTAGTTCGCATGCACACCTTTTGGCGGTTTCTTCCCCTTGTGATGAGAGGCATTCAGCTCTGCCTCTCCTCCTCTGGGGGGCGCTCCTTGTGAGTCTGAAGTCGAGGAGTTTATGGAGGTTACCCAAGCCGTTTCCAAGCTGAATCTGGCTTGGCTGGCTGATGAGCAGATAGCTTCTTCGTCCATCTAGCTTGACGACCGCTTTCTGCAACCCACATCACAACCCTTATGTCGGAGTCTGCTTTTCATTCCGGACCTGGAACCCGCCTCTTTAGTCCCAAAGCACCGTTGTACTCCAACATTATGGGACTAAAAGAACCTCATGTGGTGGAGCAGATCTGGGAAAAATTTGCCAGGGCTCAAGTAGACCTGGTCACAACAAGAGACATTGCACGGTCCCCTCTGGTTCTCCCTTACACCTTCCTTACACTTGGGCTGGACGCTATGGCTCAGGCATGACCAAGGCTATGCCTGTACGCTTTTTCCCCTGTTGTGCTGCTTCTGGGAGTTCTGTAGAGAGTTCGCTGGGATGGAGTCCGTCTCCTCCTGGTGGCCCCACGGTGGCTGGGCAGACTATGGTTTGTAAACCTGGTAGCCCTTCTTGAGCGCCCTTCCCGGAAGATTCCTCTCAGGAGGGATCTCCTCTCTCAAGCGGGGGGGCGCAATAGTTCACTCCCCGTCCAGAGATGTGGAGACTGTGGCTGTGTCCCCTGTGGAAGCACAGCTCAGAGATTCTGGTCTCTCGACCGAGGTGGTAGAGACTATTCTCCAATCCAGAGCTCCCTCTACGAGGAGGTCGTATGCCACAAGATGCCGCCTGTTCAGTGGCTGGTGCGATCAGCACCAATTGAATTCAGTTAACTGCCCGGTCGAATCAGTGCTGGAATTCCTTCAGGAACAGTTCGCCAAAGAGTTGACGCCGTCCACCCTCAAAGTGTACGCGTCTGCCATTTCGACATATCATGACAATTACTGGGCAGAGACCCGCTAGTGGCTAGTCGCTAGTTTCTCCACGCCACCTGGAGGCTGAGGCCTCCGGTGCGACCTAAAGTGCATGTGTGGGACTTGGCCATTGTGTTGGAGGCTCTATCCAAACCCCCCTTTAAGCAATTGGCCGAGGCAACTTGGAGGCATTTTACAGCCAACTTTTGAACTTTTGATGCTGGCAGTGTGACTTTTCGGCCACACTGCCAGCATCCCTGCAGTGCTTCCTTCTCCTTACAGAAGCTAGCGTCAGCTTCACTCCATGCGCTTTTTATAGCTTCCTGGTCATGACGTCACCCCGCCAGTCACACCGCGCTTTCCATTGAAAGGATTACACACATGATTCAAAGCGTGGACAACATAGAGGCGTTCCCAAAGCGCTGTTGACGCAGCGCCTTGGCCTTTATTATTTTTTTGGGCTCCTGAAGTTAATACTTACTTCAAAACATCAAAATCAAAAGAACTAAATATTTCAAGGACTTTGGCAGATATGTGGGTGTGAGCCCAGCTGATCTGAGCACTTCAAAAATTGCTGATCTGCTGGTAACTGACAAGAAGGTCACAATGACTCGAATAAGCACTCTTTAGAGTAACTTGGTGGGCAAAAAACATATCAGAACACACTAAATGCTACAGTATTGGCTACAACATCAGAAGATCACAAAATGTTCCACACCTTTCAGTCTGAAGCAGGAATCTGAGACTATACTGGTCAAAACACATTAGTAAAATCATTACACTCATTCACCTTCTTGTTATCAGAGAAGAGGTTCCCAAGCATTCGGGCCATACATCCAGACTGTGATATATTATTTTCCCCCTTAAGCCATCAGGCTCCTCAAAATAAAGAACTGAACTGTACAAAACTCACACATTTACTCAACTGTTGTTATTGAACTGTTGCAAACTGAACTCAAACACACACTTTATACTTATTTTACATCACTTCGTACACATCCATGTCTTTAGCACCGCCCATATTATATTAATCATATTATACTGTTTACATGCTGTATTGCACCTCCTGAATGCTGCTTTTGCTGTTTTTGCACATTGTGTTCATGTTTACAAGTACACCCTTGTTTATAGTTCTATCTTTTGCACATTGTACTGTATATTATACAGTAGTTTTACTGGTCGGTGCTATTTTGTGTATATGTCCCACACTGACTTGTGTTGTTTGTTTGCACTGTCTTTGTCTTGTACTGTTTGCACCAGGTTGCACACAATACACTTTATGTAGCGACCTATTTTAGTGCTTAGCTCTGTGTTCTGTTATGTAGCTCTATGTTGTAAAATGTCACTCTATGTTGTTTTATGTAGCACTAGGGGTCCGGAGAAACATCTTATCTCATCAACTCCACTTCCTGCTTTGCCATCTCCTTATCATCCAACCTTCTCTCTCTCTTTTATTTTCCTCATTCATCAGCTGCTCAAAATACTCCCTCCACCTTCTCAACACACTCTCCTCACTAGTCAACACATTTCCATCTGCATCCTTCCCAGCTCAGTCCCTCTGCCTGGCTAATCGGTACAAATCCTTTTCCCTCTCCTTAGTGTCCAACTTCACATACAGCATAACGCATATGCCTTTTCAAGGTCAAGTCCAAATTTATTTCTATAGCACTTTTCACAATGGGCAATGTCTCAAAGCAGCTTTACAGAAATTAAGAATTAAAGTGAATTAAGTATCTCTGAGGAGCTGTGGCAAGGAAAAACTCCCTAGATGAATTAGGAAAAAACCTTGAGAGAAACCAGACTCAAAAGGGGAACCCATCCTCATTTGGGGGATATAAAGGGTGTAGAGATGTGTGATTGAGTAATGTCCTTTCTACAATCTTATACAATCAGTTGACACTAGGAGCTACTGAGCAACTCACTCGAGTAGTCACAAGGACACTGCACTCAAAGTGCAAGGCAGAGACTGAACAAACTGGCGATCTGCCACTTTAGGTGTGTGAGGGAACTCAAATCTTTTTCGTGTAGAACATACAAATGTGCGCAGTACTAAAAGTCCTGTACAGAACCAGTTCAGTACAACAAGTGCACCTTTACACCCCTAATGAATATATATCTAAACCTCTGTGCCACAGTGCAATTAAAGACTAGAATCTGATTGGTCAGAACAAGTTAACACATTATAATAGCTTCCAATACATTAACTTTTCTTCAGGGATTTTATATGATGCACTTGTCTATTTGCACAATTGCTATTATTTTCACTTCTGGTAGATGCCAGACTGCATTTCGTTGCTGAGTACCTGTACTATGCAATGACAATAAAGTTGTATCTAAAGTTTAATCTGTGATGGCTGCACAAAGCATGTGTAATCATTGGTGAAAATGTTTTATCTATTGAAAGAAGACTCCTTCCAACATTTTTGATTTGAAGTGTCAGTCTACTGCTGTTATAATTATCTCCACTCTTAAGGGGAGATGTTCCACTAGATGTTGAAGTGTGATTTTTTATAATTTTTTAATTTAACCTTTTATTTTTCCAGGAAGGTCCCATTGAGATTAACAGAAATCTCTTCTTCCAGGGAGTCCTGGCCAAGGTGGCCGAATAAAAGATTCACATAAACACATAACATACAAAACAAATTCTAAAAAAAAAAAAAAAAAAAAAATTAATTAAAACAGTTACATACTTCACTTGTTTTACATTGCAATATATTTTTAAACACATTCAAATAAGGAATTATTTCTAGTGGAGTAATAGCTTGAAATTCATTCCACAGCCAAGGAGCACAGTAAGAGAAAGCAGATTTTCCGTGTTCCGAGTGTACTCTAGGTACGTCTAATGTAATACCAGTTGACGATCTGGTGCTGTAGTTCTTTTTACGCAAACATAAAAGCCTAGTATATTTTATATACTCATTCCAGCCACAAGGGTGTTTAGTTAAGTCGGGTGCTGATGTAGGTGAGGTAAGAAGGCCTGGGGTGCAGTCAGCATTCACATTCATCCCAAAGATGTTTGATAGGGTTGAGTTCAGAGCTTTATTGCAGGCCATTGCATTGTCATGGTGTCCTGGTTTGTGTCTTCTAGAGAGTCATGTAAAGGAAAAATCTAATGCTACCAAAGACCAAAGTTTAGGGAAGATCCATATATGGTTGGAAAAGTCAAGTGTCACAAGGCTTTTGTTCACATAAACTACATGTTACAAAGTTGCATCAATAAACTTGTCAATGCAAATTTACAATTTGAGCTGTAACTGCAAATGAGCAATATACAACCAGTCTTCATCCCTGCTTCAGAGTCGGAAAGGTAGATTGTAATTTAGTGCACCGATGCATGAGGTTTCTCTGTACTCTATCATTCCACGATAAGTTTTAAGAAGACTTCGGCTTACTTTATCCCCCGAGTCGTGGCGTTCCTTAAATCAGCGATAAAAGAACGTGATTATTAACTTAATGCGTCAGACTTCGGGGTGGACGAAGGTTTTCACAGTTCAGTAAACTGCCTGAAAAATGTGATGCCGTTCTGTAACTACGAATGAAAACCTAATGCAGGGTTTCCGAGACAATTATCAGAGCTCTCATTCACACATGCACGGCTTTGATGGGATTTAGTGCTCTACTACAAAATCAAGAGTACCTTCATGAAATGTTGACCAGTATTATTAAACAACCAAAATTGCAGTGGGACTCATATATTATACTTGCTCAATGGTTTTAATGTTATAAAACTATTTCAAACTGTATGCAGATAGTTAGAAAGTTTGTAGAAAGTCATAATAATCACTGTAAATGTGGTGAAAAAAAGAATCTCAAAATTCCCCAAACATATACGCTTGAGATCAAGACTATCTCCTCCATTTACATGGGCTATCATGGGCACAGACCCTCCTAAACTGTACAGTTAAAGATTGGAAAATAATTGTCTAGTCTATTTCTAGTTTTTGGAAGATCCTATGCCCATGATAACATCAGTCTCGTGGTTAGCAGCAGTAGAACATGATGTGGTCTTCTACTTTTGTAGCCCATCCATGTCAAGTTTTGATGATGTGCATGCTGAGACTGAATATTATCACACAGTGCTAATTAAAATGACCGTTACTAATGGTTTGAACTTGCACTTTCTAGCCAATCAAGCACTCAGACTGATGGTATAAGCCAATAATGCTTCAAGTTTGTCCAGCATTCTGTTTTATCTGAACTCTTTGATGTTTTCATGCTTTTCAAAGTCAAAGCAAGGACCAGACCGACTCACAGGGACAAAGACGAGCTGTGATTAAAGTTAAGCAGACACAAGAGTGGTGTCCATTAGTCCATTCTCCATTACACCCCGTTCCCTTTAAAGATCTTTAAACAGTCTCTGAGATAAAGTACAGATTATCCCGGCTGTCCAAACAGATATACTGCATGTCCCTAATTGTTCCTGACAGCGGTCCATGTCACAAAGGTCATTACAAACTCCAGGTTTTGTCCAATTAGCAAGGGAAAGAGAGGGCTAAAAGGTAGACGTGGGAAAACAAAAGCTCAGCCATGTTAGACTACAGGTCGTTTGGGGCAATTTATTTATTTATTTAATTATACAATATCTGTATTTTTTTTTATGTATCTGTAACTGAGGATTTTTTTTTCCCACCAAGCTCAATAAAATAATAGACTTGCTCAAGAAATGAATAATCCATTAAACATACCCAATTGCATAACAGCTCTTTTAAATTCTTGCTTCTGATTGCTTAGATGGTCTGTCTCTGTGTATCAATAAGCAAATCAGTGCAGATGAAAAAAAACAAAACAATGCATAGTCTTTTTTTGACCCCAGAAATAAACCAACCATTCAGAAACAAAATAGGAAATAAATAAGTGCAACCTGTAATTCATTTATTCATAGCACCGACCTTAAGGACAAGTTACTGGAAGTAAACATTTACTGTAGGAGATAGTTTTTCATGCACCGCTCTCTTAAGAACCCGCCACAGCTTCTTAATCAATGAGGTCTGGACTTTCACTTGACCATTCCAATGTTTTTGATGGTGTATTTGTGATCATTGTCTTGCATCCCCCAGTTTCAGCACAGCATAATTTATTATTATTTTATTATTTATATTTATTATTAATTAATTTTATTTTATTTTATTTTTTTGTGTGTGTGTGTGGGGGGGGGGGGGGGGGTCCTACAGGCTGCAAAACAAGCCCTGATCAGTTTGTATTAGCCACCAACTCTGAATAACTTATTAAATGTAACAATAAGTAGATAAAACTTACATAAGCAAAGAGAAACAAAGCACTTTTTCAACTTTAAATTTAAAATATCTCCTTAGATATCAACATGAAATTCAAATTTAAAATACAAAGATTCACATTTTTGTGATTCATTTATTAGGAAAATGTATGGAGACACAACCTTTGGATCAGAAGTCCAACAGCAATATCACTATTTTATTTCTATACTACACCTGACTCAGTTGTTAATGTTAGTTCTGCGTTTATATATATATACTGTATATAAGGAAAACCACCCAAACATTATGGATGAATGGATAGATAGATAGATAGATAGATAGATAGATAGATAGATAGATAGATAGATAGATAGATAGATAGATAGATAGATAGATAGATAGATAGATCACATTATTTATCCCAGAGGAAAATGCGTAACTGTAATTGGCTGCCACTTGCATGGGGCCATTAACAGAACAGCAAATAGATACTGAATAAAGAAATGTCTTTAAAAAGAGAAAAAATAGTAGTTATATATATATATATATATATATATATATATATATAAAACAGATTTAAGCATGTAAGAATTACAGTATTCAGCTTAAAAATAGGTGCAGAGGCTCTGATCAAGAACCTGCACTAAGGGATCACAGCCGCACTTCATCATTCCTGCATCGTGTGTCGTGTTTTATCCATTTGATCTCTCATTCATCGGCTCCAATCAGATCCCACGGCCTCTTAGATCGTGTTATGACTGTTGATGTTTATCGTATGAAGCGTTGTTGGAGGTATCTGTATCTCTATCTGAGAGAGAACTGTAAGCGTAGAGAAATTGAAAAGCAGAGTTTTAGCAATTCAGTTGAGAGATCTGATCTGTGAAAAAAGAATGAGGATGGCTGCAGTCAGATTGGTTCTTGCTGGTAAAGTCATTTCACACTCGGTCATGGTGGAGCTGTTGACTAAGACACTTCACATGGAGGCAATACGCGTGATGCCTATACACTCAGCGCTTACACACCAGCGTGTACTTCTCATAAAAATACTTAAACATTCAGCATTGTTCTATTGATTCAGAGGTAAACAGCAGGACCAACAGGCGTAAAAGGAAAACGTGATGTGTTTGACAGATGTCAATAGTGAATTAAAAAAATTTTTTTAGTGTACCTGTCACTATTTTTTGTCTGATACTACAATCATTCAAATTGCAAAAAAGAATCCTCATTAATCTACACTCAGTAATATATAATGGCAAAGTAAAAACAGAACTATAGAAAGGTTTGCAAATGTAGGAAAAAATAAAAATATTAATATCACAAGTATGTAGACCCTTTGCAACAACACTTGAAAATTAGCTGAGATGCCTCCTATTTGTCTTCATTATTTCTGATATGTTTCTACAGCTTGAGAGGATTGTTAGAGTTTGTTTCTGTCATACCCAAAAAGCCTCCAGTCTTTAATTGCTGCCAAAGGTGCTTCAACTTAGTACTGAGTAAAGGGTCTGAAAACATGTGATGTGATTTTTTTTTATATTTGTATTAAATTGACAGTACTGAGGGGGTACTGAGTGTAGATTAATAAGGAACAAATTATTTGAACGATTGGCTGCAACATAATTAAATTTTAAAAAGTGTGTGGGGGGGGTGAATACTTTAGAAATGATAGATAGATAGATAGATAGATAGATAGATAGATAGATAGATAGATAGATAGATAGATAGATAGATAGACAGATAGATGATTGATTTGTAAAGTTCTTATGTGTTTTTTGAACATTCCATTCAACAATTAGTCTCTTTTTGCTGTTATCATGACCTACAGAAGATGCTAGTAAAGGCTTGTGAAGTTTGTTTAGCCACAAGTGGGTTAGTAAAGTCAGGTGCTTATGTAGGTGAGGTGAGGAGGCCTGGGGTGCAGTCAGTATTCCAATTCATCCCAAAGATGTTCAATACAGTTGAAGTTATAGCTGTATAGCAGGACATCTTCCACTTCAACCCATAACAAGCAGATCATCATGGAGCTGCCTTTGTGCACAAGGGTATTGTCATGCTGGAACAGGTTTGGGTCTTCTAGTTCAAGTGAAACGGAAATTGAATTCTACAACATCCAAACACATTATATACAGTTGTGTGCTTCTAACGCTATGGTAATAGTTTGGGAAGTATCTCATATGGGTGTGTGAGGTGTCTCAGTACTTTGATCCATATGGTGTACCTAATGATGACTTGAGGTTTTGGCACTTCAGAGACAGGCACAGATAAAGAGGAAAGAATATAAACTGGATTATTTTTCTCAGAGAAGAGTACCCATGACCTTTCTATTTTTTTCTTTTTTTTTTTTTGCATGAAAGCAGAAGAAAATGTATTCTGACAGATCTGACAAGATTTGAAAAACAAGCCAGCTAATGTGTATGTTTGTGCATGCTCTGTGATTACATTAGGCTCAGCTAATATGGGTTTATTCCTTTATTTATCTGCCGCCTAAGTGTTAATTTTATTGGGTGCCGCATTTACACTTCTGCTGAGATTTTTTGCACTCCGGCTCATGTCTTATTAGTGTCCGATGTGTCGCATGTATGCGTGGATTTTTTCATCAAAGAAAATTCACCTCATAAAACTGATGATAGACGCCCCCCCCCAAACAAGCAAGCAGTTAACGTGACGTGGCTTTGTACTGAAATCTGTAATATCATCCGCTCTCTAATTTAAGCTGAGGATAAAATGTTTGCTTTTTTACGGAGATTCTGTAGCCATAAATTATTAAGTGGGAATCAGAATACTTTATTGACTTCACTAGGAAATTGTTAGATTGAAATTGCTCACAGAAAAATCAATTAAAAATAAAGTCGAAATCAAATATAAGAAATTTAAAAGAAAACATACATATTTAGTATTATATTAAGTATAGATACTGTACAATCCGTGAATTTCCAATCTTATTGAAATATTCTGTGTGTGAATAAAATATGTAGCAGCAGTAAAACTAATGGCAGAAAAAAGTTAGACTACAATAATAGTTATACAAGTTCCCTTTCAGGAACTCGACCTGCATCAACAGCATTTGGGAATGCTTTCGCGTTGTCCAAGATGTGATCACGTGAAGATCTCGTGTGTAATTTGTCCAACGGAAAGGTGTGACGTCAATGGCAGGGTGACATCATGACAAGGAAACTATAAAACGTGCATGCGGCGGAGCCGACACTAGCTTCTGTTTGTTCAGGAAGTGAAGCAAAGCCCTGTAAAGCCCTTTGGGCGCCTGTTCTTTGTGTGGTGCGAGTCCAATTGGACCCAGTTAACTGCCTGGTTGGTTCAGTACTGGAGTTCCTTCAGGAGAAGTTCACCTCAGGGTTGTCACCTTCCACCCTGAAAGGTTACGTGTCCGCTATCGAGGCTTACTGTGCCCCTGTTTGTTGCGCAGCCGCTAGGCAAGCACCCCTTGGTGACACGTTTCCTGCGCGGCAACCAGAGGCTGAGGCCCGGGACGCAACCCAGAGTCCCTTTGTGGGACTTGGCCGTTGTGCTTTAGGCTTTCTCTATGCCTCCCTTTGAGCCCTTGGCCCAGGTGGTCCTTAGGTTTCTGTCAGTCAAAACTGCCTTTTTCTGGCTATCTCCTCCCTGAAGAGGTTCAGGGACCAACAGGCTCTCTCCGTGGCCCCGTCCCTCCTAGAGTTCACCCCAGGCATAGCCAGTGCCTTTCTCTACCCCTCGTCTGCTACGGTCTCTATAAAATAAGAGCTCCCTGTAAACAAGCAGACCCGCAGCAGGAGGATTGTAAATGCCATTTCATCCTCCTATGAGTCCTCTGGTCTCCCCGCTCCTTTCGGTGTCAGTGCCCACTCTACCCGGAGTGTGATGGTCTCTACAGCCTGGTCTTCTGGGGTCCCACTTCAATCCACACTCCCTGCATCCCTGCAGCGCTTTTTTCCTTTTCAGAATTTTATAGATTCCTTGCTGTGACGTTAACCCGCCGGTGATGTCACGCTTCTCCGTTGGACAGATTACACACGTGATTCAGGGCGTGGACAACGCGGACGCTTTCCCAAAGCATTGTTGACCCAGCGTTTTATTCCCTCAGGGAACCAGGGTTACATATGTAACCTAGAGATGTTATTGTACATGTAGCAATTATTTTACTGAAATGATTGCACATTAATTGCCCCTAGATATTAATATTATATAAGTGTGAAATGAAAATCTATAACTTTATCTATATCATCTTAATGAGGTGGGATCTCATTAATGAGGTGGGTTTCTCTTTAGATCTCTGTTTACAAGAAAGTTCTTTATTTATCTATGTTTACACACTATCACCTGGAAAATATTCCCCTTGCACAGTAATACAGCAATTTCAGCGTTCCTGACACTGAAATGTGTCCAGGAAGTCTTCTATTCGAAGCGTTTTAAGCACTTTCTCCAATTCATGCTGGATCTCCGCAATGGTGTCAAAATGACGAGCGTTAAGCTGGATCTTCATCTTTGGGAAGAGGGCGAAGTTAAGCTCGTTAAAATTTTTCTGATCTCTCGTCGTCTTCCAGTGATGCTCTTTGGCTCTTGAAGTGCGCATGCCACTTAAAACACCTCAAATGAATATGTTAAACGTCACTGAGGCAGATTTGCCTCATTTTGATGCCACCTCGTATCTATATCATGGACCAGCTGTTTAACGCTCAGAGGGAGAAGTTATATAGTTTGATGGCCACAGGTAGAAATTATCTGTGGTGCTCTGTGGTGCATCGTGGCTGTCACAGAACGTTTTCTTCAGACTGTTTATTAATATTTAAACATCTGTATTTTGATTTCAACATATAATGGGTGTGTAAAGTGGAAGTGTTTTATTTTTTTTATTTTTATTTTTTATAAAAAACGTTGACGCAACTTTGATGCAACAGGTTTGTGCACCAAGACAGTTCCATAACATCAGCTACACTAAAAGTATTGGGACACCTGACTTTTTTCAGCCATATGTTGTCCTTTGACCAAATGTTACCATAAAGTTGGAGGCACACAACTGTATAGAATGTCAATGGAAGCCAAAAGCATGACATATTCCCTTTACTTAAACTAGGAAACCCAAACTTGTTCCAGCATGACAATGTCCCTATGCACAAAAATTCAGTTTATTTCAGGAACCATGAGAATGGATATGAACTGTGATTCCTGTGGACGGTTTTGATACAGGAGAAAACAGAGTGAACATTTGATAATCTCAACAATGGGTGTAGGGGGGTGCCACTGAGCGCCCCCTGTTTTGCTGCCACTCTTGCCCATTGAAATTATTTACCTGTTTTTCTGCTGAAATTTAATATGAAGTATATGTTTATATACCTTGAATTCAGGCAATTTTACAATGATTATTTATTGTATCTAACCTTTTTAATGGATGGTCCTTGATAAGACTATAATAAATAGACATTCGATGTCACCCAGATGAGGTTCTCTTTTAAATCTAGTTCCTAAGGTTTCTTCCTTATACCCTTTCATGGATTTTTTTCTCTCCACTAATGTCAATGATTTGTTTATTAAGGATAAACATAAAGCAGCTAAATTATGCTGATAAATAATTCTGCATGGTGTTTTTTGTACCATTTCTTTTTTCAAATCGGAGCCCTTGCGACGTCTGACAGCACTGTTACTCCATTACTCCAAGAACAACATTTGCTTCCTCTCTCGAAGGCACATCCTAACAAGACGTTTTATTTGCACAGACACCAACAATTCATCATCCACAGTCATGCAAAACAAGTTTGTGTTTCAAGATGGAATCGTAATACATTATCATTTCCCTGACCCAATTCTTGGAGTAAATGGTGCCCTTGAGACATGCTCTTATAAGTTGTGGCTCCCTAATGAAAGACATTATGGGTCTATTTATGTTTTTTTGTGTTTTATTGATTTTTTTTTTTACATACAATCACGTTGGTTGTCAAGGTTTTCACCACCAAGCGTTTGTGTGAAAAGAAACTCGATTGATTTGTAAAGAGAAAAGAATCCGCCACAACGTGAGGCATAGAAACGCAGCCAGACGAGATATCAAATAAATATACATTGCGTACTTAGAAATGTTTGGAAAAGCAACAACAAAAATAGCTCCAGCAGAGACAGAAGTAGTGAGATAGCACCGATTTAGCATACGAATTGCTTCTCTGTGTATGCAACATCACAGTGGCACCTCTGATTTAGTTATGCAATCTCTAGGCTGTAGAAGTAACAATACCATCGCCAGCATAAACATGCTGGGTGATACATTTATTAGCCAGGATATACTTTTTATTATGCTTTAAAAATCAGTGCAGCTCAGCACAATCTCTGTTTTAGACATGCAAACATTCTGAGATATGTACAAAGCTTTGTCTATCATCAACTAGCCTGCTTCTGGTAGCCTGCGAATCCATCTGCCATGTGGTTCGGCATGTTGTACTTTCTGTCTTTCTGTACAACCCTGTATAGAGATCGTTGCGGGTGAAAATCAGCTCGGACTATTATTTCAGAAATAATTACATTTTCATCACCTCATAACACTGACGATAGACGGTGCCTCAAAAAAGCAAGCAGTTAACGTGACGTGGCTTTGAACTGAAATCTGTAACTTCATCCGCTCTCTAATTGAATTAGTCCGTTCTTTAAAAGAAGCTGAAGATGAAATGGTTGCTTCTTATTGAGATCCTGTGGCCATAAATCATTTAGTGGGAATCAGAATACTTAAATATACATTGCTTACTTAGAAATGTTGTGGCGAGATTTAGCATACAAATTGCTTCTCTGTGTATGCAACATCAAAGTTTATTGCTTTATAAGTTTGTTATTTATAATTATTTATTCGTGATGAGCAAGCAACTGTAACAGTGGCAAGGAAATACTCCCTGAGATAGTATGAGGAAGAAACCTTGAGAGGAACCAGACTCGAAAGTGAACCCGTCCTCGTCGGGTGGCACCAAATGTCCATCATCATAGTTCCACTCTTAAAGTGTGTAGTAAGAGATGCTTAAATGCAGAAATTTTCATGCAACCTTTACTCCTAAACCATTGTAGAAAACTGTTGATATTAATTACAGTTCAAATCCATCATCAAAGTTCTTGAGTTGCTCAGCAGTTTCATGGATCTTTAGGCTATAGATGTGGAACCGTTCCTAGTTGCACAGAGTGGTCTCCAAAAGAAGAGAACTCCATCCAGAGGTAGGGTTTCAGGATGAACCGGGCACATCCTAAAAGAAGATAAGGACAGAAACAGTGGTCACTGGAACCTCAGGGGCATGTTTACTCCACAGAGTAAAGATCATTTAAGTGGTCAGATAGCACTCATAAGCTTATCTGGTTCAGGTTGCAATCAGATATTGGCTTTCAAAATATCCATAACATTTCAGTTCACGAAGGTCTTTAGTTTTTAAAAGTGTGTACAGTAGAAATGTCAGACTCACTTATCCAAAGCGACTGTACAATGTTGCACAGAGAAAAGGGACATTTTGGAAAAAGGAGATGGCAACCCTGTGGCGTCGGCGATTGTTTGGAACCAGTGCAACCTCGTTTGGAACACCTTGCCATTACTTATAATGGAGGAGCGGAGTGGTGCGCAACGAGCGTATGCTGTAAAAGTAAGAATGGTGATAGTGTGAGTGCTGTGCAAAGGAAATTTCAGCGTCATTACCACGTCACGATCAAGTTCCTTCTGCTCATTTCGGAAAAAAATGGTTGAGCCTTAAAAAAGAAGTCCTCAGGTGGTGTTGAACACGATGTGTTGAGCGAAATGATTCACCCATGTTGTAATCGCATGAGCAGACGGGACACGATCATGACGTCCAAATGTGCCGTCATCGACAGAATATCTATACAGTACTGTACGCATGCTTTATGTTAATGTATGATTTTATCTGTGTATTTGTTTATTATTTGTATTTTTAGGCAATATGACTATAATATTATGAGATTGAGGTTTTTGATCATGATGAAGAAACTGTTTACAATATTACCTAATAGGAAAAAATCACGTCATATCAGTCATAACATTAGGCATCATAAGTGGTACATAAGGTTTTGGATTTGGGTATTAGGACCCCTTTGGGGCCTATTATCCATAAATCTATTTATAATCCATTATTATCCATTAGATTTGAATGGCTTTTTTTCTGCCTAGCTAGACAGGAGAGGTCTAAGTAGCTTCCTGTTCTACAACAGCATCAACCGGTGCAGTTTATATCAGGGATCCCTGGTGTAGATCATTTTCCCATCAGGACTTCAGCATTCCATAATGACGCTAACAATGAGGCTGTCATTTAGCGATTTGCTTTGCCCCGGATCGCTCCCGTGTTTCACATCCAGGTCCCATTTCCCCCCTCAGCAGCTTCGGGTCCGTGGTGTATTTCTCTCCAAACACAAAAAGACAGATCATCCTGACCTGCGGTTCATGCTTCAGAGCCCTTCATTTCTCATTTATGACTCACATGCACCTGAAGCGCTGTAAAAATAATGCTTGGCTCGCCCGCAAACACACGCATTCGCCGCAGCATTTTAATAACAGCTAATGCTCTTTCATCCATTTTTCATGTCGCACCTATTCGGCCCGCGCCGAGCACACACGCCAGGGCCCGAGCAACCCGAGGCGAAGGAGCAATATAAGCGCGGCATGAGTAATGAAATAATGACCAAAATATGAAACAGGCGCCGACTCTTGTGCTTCCTTACAGCCTGACAGGTGTTTGTTTTAGGTGTAGCGCATGCACCATAAAAGCTCAGCTGGTGCCTTCTGCACTGCTGACAGAGGTGTCATAATTGCTTAAAACCCAAAGGTGAGCCGCATTCTTGCTATCCATACAGACCACCATTCCTTTTTCCAATACATATACTGTATAAATAAATGTATTAAATAGAATTACTTCAAATGTTTCCTTTCCATCTATCCTACTTGGTTCTTATATCCAGCAAACACACCGGTGTTTAAGTGTATCAGGCTTTCTGCACTAAACGTTCCAGAGAAAAGTAATCATCGGTATGGATTTGCTTGATTTCTTTAATTGAATTTTTATTACTTTCACACTTTGCTTCCTCTCATCTTAACTTTCGGAGACAGGTGATTAAAAGGAAAGGAAGCAAGAACATGAATCAATAGACAAAATGTCAACTAACTGATCTGATTTTTTTGACTACTACAAATAAAACTTTTTTTTTAAAGATTTTTTTTTTTTGCAGAAAACTGAAAATGTTTTACACTTTGCACTGCAAAAAAAAAATGAAGGAAGCACCAGTATGAGTGATCACATATATATATATATATATATATATATATATATATATATATATATATATATATTCTCTAGATCAGTCAGGTTTCTGGCCTGTCGCTGAGAAACATGGAGCTTGAGCTCCCTCCAAAGATTCTCTATTGGGTTTAGGTCTGGAGACTGGCTAGGCCACGCCAGAACCTTGATATGCTTTTTATAGAGCCACTCCTTGGTTATCCTGGCTGTGTGCTTCGGGTCATTGTCATGTTGGAAGACCCAGCCTCGACCCATCTTCAATGCTCTAACTGAGGGAAAGAGATTGTTTCTCAAAATCTCGCAATACATGGCCCCGGTCATCCTCTCCTTAATACAGTGCAGTCGCCCTGTCCCATGTACAGAAAAACACCCCCAAAGCATGATGCTACCACCCCCATGCTTCACAGTAGGGATGGTGTTCTTGGGATGGTACTCATCATTCTTCTTCCTCCAAACACGTTTAGTGGAATTATGACCCAAAAGTTCTATTTTGGTCTCATCTGACCACATGACTTTCTCCCATGACTCCTCTGGTTCATCCAAATGGTCATTGGCAAACTTAAGACGTGCCTGGACATGTGCTGGTTTAAGCAGGGGAACCTTCCGTGCCATGCATGATTTCAAACCATGACATCTTAGTGTATTACCAACAGTAACCTTGGAAATGGTGGTCCCAGCTCTTTTCAGGTCATTGACCAGCTCCTCCCGTGTAGTTCTGGGCTGATTTCTCACCTTCCTTAGGATCATTGAGACCCCACGAGCTGAGATCTTGCATGGAGCCCCAGTCCGAGGAAGATTGACAGTCATGTTTAGCTTCTTCCATTTTCTAATGATTGCTCCAACAGTGGACCTTTTTTTCACCAAGCTGCTTGGCAATTTCCCTGTAGCCCTTTCCAGCCTTGTGGAGGTGTACAATTTTCTCTCTACATTTGCATTGCATTTGCGGCATTTAGCAGACGCCCTTATCCAGAGCGACGTACAAAAGTGCTTTAAATCTCTAGTAATGAATAAATCTACACTGGTACGCAAGATTACAAACTTAATTTAAATATAACTTGAATTCTACAAACTTGGAAAGTGCTAATTTAGGTATTTCAGGAAGAGGTAGGTCTTCAGTCGTCGCTTGAAGATAATCAGGGACTCTGCTGTACGGACATCTAGGGGAAGTTCATTCCACCACCTTGGTGCCAGAACAGAGAAGAGCCTTGAAGTGTACTTACCTCTCATTCTGAGAAAAGGTGGTACCAGTTGAGCAGTGCTGGAGGATCTCAGACAGCGTGGTGCAGTGCGAGATGTGATGAGGTCACTGAGGTAAGATGGTGCTGGACCATTTTGGCCTTGTAGGCTAACATCAGTGTTTTGAATCTGATATGTGCAGCTACTGGAAGCCAGTGAAGGGAGTGCAGCAGAGGGGTGGTGTGGGAAAACTTGGGCTGATTGAACACAAGTCGTGCAGCTGCGTTTTGGATCATTTGCAGTGGACGAATAGCGTTCAGGGGAAGACCTGCCAGCAGAGAGTTGCAGTAGTCAAGTCTTGAAATGACAAGAGACTGAACAAGCACCTGGGCAGCCTGTATGGACAGAAATGGTCGAATCATTCGGATGTTATACAGAAGAAATCGACAAGAACGAGCAACATCAGCAACATGTGGGAAGAAAAACAGTTCATTGTCCATAGTTACCCCAAGGTTACGAGCAGTTGCTGAAGGGGGGAGCAGAGAGTCATGAAGTGTTATTTGGAGATCTTGACCTGGAGATGAATCACCTGGGATGACCAGCAGTTCTGTTTTGCTGGGGTTGAGTTTTAGTTGATGAGCACTCATCCATGAAGATATGTCTGACAAGCATGCTGAGATCCGAGCGGAAGCTGTGGTATCTGATGGAGGGAAAGAAAAGATGAGTTGAGTGTTATCTGCATAGCAGTTATAAGAAAACCCATGTGAGGATATGACTTCACCAATGGAGTGGGTATAGAGGGAGAAAAGGAGGGGACCAAGTACAGAGCCTTGTGGGACACCAGCGGTGAGTCTGCACGGGGCAGATGTGGATCCCCTACATGTTACCTGGTATGAGCGACCTTCCAGGTAGGAAGCAAACATTCCCATGCTGTTCCGCAGATACCAAGGCTCTTAAAGGTTGACAAAAGTGTCTCTAGTGTCTTGGCCATGTTAGTAGTTGAATTCTTACTGATTGTATGGGGTGGACAGGTGTCTTTATGCAGCTAACGACCTCAAACAGGTGCATCTAATTTAGGATAATAAATGTTGTGGAGGTGGACATTTTAAAGGCAGACTAACAGGTCTTTGAGGGTCAGAATTCTAGCGGATAGACAGGTGTTCAAATACTTATTTGCAGCTGTATCATACAAATAAATAGTTTAAAAATCATATATTGTGATTTCTGGATTTTTTTTTTTTAGATTATGTCTCTCACAGTGGACATGCACCTTACGATGACAATTTCAGACCCCTCCATGATTTCTAAGTGGGAGAACTTGCAAAATAGCAGGGTGTTCAAATACTTATTGTCCTCACTGTATATGTATGTATGTATGTATGTATGTATGTATGTATGTATGTATGTATGTGTGTGTGTTTGGAACAAGTGAACCAGAACCCTTGCCATTAGTTATAACAGAGCAGTGGAGTGATGCACAACAAGCGTTCATGGTGAAGCTTTTTATAAGAATGGTGATAGTGTAAGTTCTGAGCAAAGGGAATTTGGGTGTCATTACCAGTTAGGACGTTTGATCATGTCCCGTCTGGTCGTGCAATTACAACATGGGTGCAGCTCGACAATGCGAGTTGTGGAACGGAGCGGCGAGGGCTCAGTTTTTTTCCTTCACATGACAATACCCCTGTGCACAAGGCCAGATAGCCGTGAAGATATGCTTCACATCGGTTAAAGTAGAATATCTTGAGTAGGCTGCTATATGGAATGAATAGGAACACTGCACTCCAGGCCTCGTGTCCTACATATGTACCTGATTTAGACAATACTCACGCTTTGTGGCTAAATTAATCTGGCACACACCTCCAAATGCACACTCCAAAATCTACTGGAACATCTTTCCAGAAGAATAAAGGTTGTTATGACAGCAAATTGTGGAATGTTATGTCCAAAAAGCATCTTATGGTTACGTGTCCACAATTTTTTCCCATATAGTATGAGCACAGTATATAGAAATGAATAAGAGAAACAGCATGTTAAAGATTGTTGAAGTAGCGACAACCATATTCCTTTTATACCACACATTTTTCAGCAGCTGGAAAATATCAACCTCGATGCAACGGATTTGGCATATCAACCAGCACAGATACATAATTTCACCTTTTATTGCAGAAATAAAAAAACTATTTGTAGGCCAGTTGAACCAAAAATAATCTTTTTCCATTGTAAAAATTTAAATAAACATTTATTTTTTAAGAGGGTACCAAATGTTTAATTAAAGTCATTACCAGTGTTACTGTACGGTCAAACAAATCCAACTGTGCAACAGATTGCTCTTTAAATTATGTAGTAAAACTGATCTAAAATTCAAATCTAGATCATTGTATGGTTCTTCATATTGTCCCTTTTGAAAAGAAGTGGGTGGGGTCGAGGCTTTTTTACTTTCGAGGTGTAAAGCGAACCGTAAACTCTTTGGGAGAACGTTTCGGGAATTGTGTTTAACAAAAGTAGAAAAATTTTACTTCCTTCTGCAATGTACGTGTCGTGGAACCGTGATACATGACTAGATGGAGGTAACGTCTGATGAAGCTTACCTGTTGTCCAATGCACTAATTGATCGATCTTCCTCCTTTTCAACTCATGTACTTCAGCAAGTGACTGGAAAATCAATAGAAGCCCAGAATCTTTCGATGGCATATACATTTTTTAATGTGCAGAGAAGTATAAAGGGATCATTCATACAGATGTGCTTCCCACACTGACGTGTTTTGTTGTAGTGCAACGATTAAGGCATCAATTAGCAATTTTCTGAAAAAACAAAAAAAGGAAAAAAAAATCTCATTTAGTTAAATGTTGAAGTTGTTTTGATGTTTTGCTTCCTTTCCTTTCAATCACCTGTCTCAGAGAGCTCGGATGAGAGGAAGGAAAGTGTGAAAGTAATATAAATTCAATTAAAGATATCAGAATTGGACAAATCTACCCCACTGATTAATTTTCACTGGAAAGCTAGATTTACGTATGAATGCTGGAACGTTTTAGCACCAGTGCAGAACATTTTCATTGAATTATCAGGCAGCCTGACTGACAAGCAAGTAAAAATGTCCCCCTTGTTCTGACAGCTTCGATGTTTCAGGTCCACATCATAATTCTGAGGATGTGCACCTGCTTAAATTGAGCAGAAATTAGAATGGGAAGGAAAAATATGAGATTCTAAACCAAAATACAAATTAATGATGCAGTATAGGGACAAAAGGGGTTTATATATAAGTGTTCCATATCCAGATACAATTTGTACAATTGTGTATACAACTTTGTGGTAACCATTTGAGCAGGAGCACATATGGCTGGAAAAGTTGTCCCCATACGTTTGTCCATACAGTATAAGACTTTGTGAAGGATATTGGATTAAAAAGTATATAAAAACAAGCTAAAGACAGAAAATTTGGCATGTGTTGGCAATTGCAACACAAATGGGGGCTGTTTTTCAGGTTACGTTCGGATCTGAAGGATTTAGAACAGTCTTTTGTTGTCATTGTGGTAATGGTGGTAGTATTGGTGTGGTGGTGGTGTTTGATGTGGGTCTGTTGGTAGCGGTGGTGGTCTTGGTGGTGCTGGTGGTGTTAATATTATTGGTGGTGTTCTGATATTGGTGGTATTGGTGTTAGTGGTGCTGGTGGTGTTTACAGTATTGGTGTTAGTGGTGCTGGTGGTGTTTGGTGTTGGACTGTTGGTAGCGGTGGTGGTCTTGGTGGTGCTGGTGGTGTTAATATTATTGGTGGTGTTCTGATATTGGTGGTATTGGTGTTAGTGGTGCTGGTGGTGTTTACAGTATTGGTCTTGGTGGTGCTGGTGGTGTTAATATTATTGGTGGTGGTCTGATATTGGTGTTAGTGGTGCTGGTGGTGTTTACAGTATTGGTGGTATTGGTGTTAGTGGTGCTGGTGGTGTTTGGTGTGGGACTGTTGGTAGCGGTGGTGGTCTTGGTGGTGCTGGTGGTGTAAATATTATTGGTGGTGGTCTGATATTGGGGTTAGTGGTGCTGGTGGTGTTTACAGTATTGGTGGTATTGGTGTTAGTGGTGCTGGTGGTGTTTGGTGTGGGACTGTTGGTAGCAGTGGTGGTCTTGGTGGTGCTGGTGGTGTTGATATTATTGATGGTCGTCTGATATTGGTGGTATTGGTGTTAGTGGTGCTGGTGGTGTTTACAGTATTGGTTGTATTGGTGTTAGTGGTGTTGGTGGTGTTTGGTGTGGGACTGTTGGTAGCAGTGGTGGTCTTGGTGGTGCTGGTGGTGTTAATATTATTGGTGGTGGTCTGATATTGGTGTTAGTGGTGCTGGTGGTGTTTACAGTATTGGTGGTATTGGTGTTAGTGGTGCTGGTGGTGTTTGGTGTGGGACTGTTGGTAGCGGTGCTGGTCTTGGTGGTGCTGGTGGTGTTAATATTATTGGTGGTGGTCTGATATTTGTGGTATTGGTGTTAGCGGTGCTGGTGGTGTTTACCGTATTGGTGGTATTGGTGTTTTTGTTGTTTAGTCTGGGATTGGTAGTGGTGATGTGGTTGTGTTAATGGTATTGGTGTTTGTGGCGGTCTGACATTGGTAATATTGGTGTTGGTGATGGCACTGCTGTTGGTGAAAGTTCCGCTGGTTGTGGTGGCACAATTGGTGTTGGTGATGTTTGAAATGGGATTGGTGGTGATGCTGCTGGTGCTCATTATAGTGGTGGGTTTAATAATATTTGTGTTGGTTAGTGGAATGATGGTGGTGTTCGTGCTGGTGATGGTGGTGTTGGTGGTTGACTTGGTATTGCTGGTGGTGGTGTTAGTGGTATTGGTGATGTTGTTGTTGTTGTTAGTACTGGTGTCTTTATTTCACTAGCACTGACCCTCAAAACATTTCTCCCAAATCCCAAAGTTTTTACAGTAATTGTGGTATTTGAAGAGATTAGTAGGAATATAATAAAATAATGAAACAATGACTAATTACGAATATCCTTCTACTCATTTTTTATCTGGGTTTTTTAGGATCTACATGTTCGGACAAACTAGATTCTTCCAAAGAAGTTCCCAGAATCTGTTTACAGTCGTCTAAATTACAGTACCCATGATAAAGCAATTACTGAAGAGGAATGAGTGAATACAGCAAACCTGCAAATGTTTTGCGTGTGTCTGTTGGATCCCTGAAACAGCTTGACCTCGCATGCCATTTTCATAGCAGCTGAGTTTGTCCCATAGAAGATTTAGATATTATCTTTAACTTCTGTACACAATATTAAGCAAATATTACAGCAGGATTGTAATAGTGCAGCATCTATTTGTTATATAACTCTTTTTAGGCCGTGTAGTCCAAATCCAGACTTCATGCAGGAGCTCCATTAAGGACTTCAATTGTGTGTGTGTGCAAGTGTGTGAAAGTGTGTGTGTGTGTGTGTGTGCGTGCACGGCCTTCAGTAGAATGTGCTTTAAATGTACGATTGCAGTCGCACTCTCCTTGACGACTTTCTCACTTTAATATCTACACCCGAGGTAGTATAGTATGATGAACTGAACATTCTCGGTAATTAGCTTTTGACATATTGAGATTGTCTCTTTTGAAGGGCCGAATTTGCAGAACGACGTCAAACCCAACTCCCGAGTCGATTCATAACCGACCGCACTCATGACCAGGTTAACTGAGCTGTCAAGAATCGGCGACGGTTAATTAATATTCCATATTAGCCAAAGCATGTAGGTGTTCGGAGTGAAACTATATTCATTTATATTCTTTTTTTTTGGAGAAGAGGGGAAAGTTAACGTAAAAGAGCCGCCTCCTTCCCTCCCTCAGCCCCTTGCTGACATGCCATCATTATACGAAAGATAGAGAGAAGAAAGCCTCATGAATTTATATAACGTACTGCTGAGAATCTAAAAGAGTAATACTGAGCTTTGCTCGGCGATGGTCTTTGCAGCTGAAGCTTTACAAGTTCATCCAAAGCTATTGAGGTGTAAAATGGGCTCTTGCGATTTCGCCCGAACACACTTATGTCTCAAGCTAAGCCTGTAAAGCTGCTGTGTAATTACTAAGAGCCTTATGCACCAAGGGAGTCTTCTTTTCCCTACAAACATTTGTGCCGTGCATATTAATTTATTATCAATAGCCGAGACTCCACACTGACACTAAAGCTACTTTAAACTGTCCACCAAGAACAGTTTGTATTAGTGATGATTAATGCCTTAACACCACGTTTAACACAAGCAGACCACAAGAAAATCGAGTCATTTGTACTTTGGTTTATATATAATACATGAACAAAGGTTTTTGGACACTCGAGCATAAGATTCATATATGCTTTTTGAACATGCCATTCCATATTTTGTCCGCATTTGCTGCTAAAATAACCTTCACACTTCTGGGAAGATGTCCTACTAGATTTTAACATGAGCTTATAGAGATGTTCTCATTCAAGGGTGTTGGTAAAGTCAGCTACTGATGTAGGTGAGGTGAGGAGGCCTGGGGGTGCGGTCAGCATGAAATATCCATCCTAATCCAATCCAATCCAAAAAAAATCTAATCCATGCAAACTATATCTTCATAGTGCTGGCTTTGTGTAAAGGAGCATTGGATTGGGTTTCCTAGTTCAAGTGACGGGAGAATTGAATTCTACCACATCCAAATATATACATTCAACAATTCATTCTACAGCAGCAAGTTTTATCAATAATCTTCTCCAGTTATCGACATGAATTAGATCTCCGTCGAGCTATTGAATGCATAGAATCAACGTTTCATTACACTCTAGATCAGTGGTCCCAAACTCCTTGGATCAATTTGTATCGTTTCCGCACAAGAAATCATTCATTGTTTTCGTTTTATTCATTAAATCTAAACGATCTGAAAAATGACCGTATTTTCTCGGTTAGATCTTAAAAATTTAACCCACAAACTAGCAAAATGAGTAAGAAACAGATGTCTTTGGGAAGTTTCTTTGCAAAGGGGAAAAGTCCCAGTGAAGATACAGAAGAGCCTATGACTTCCAAGAAAAAGATAGCTTTTAACTGAAAATATCAAGAGTCATACTTGGATTTATATATTTGGATTGGATTTATCGTGACAGGTGATTCCCACACACCAAGCCCGCGCTGCATAATGTGCGGTGACTGGCTCTCTAATGAGGCATTGAAGCCTTCAAAACTGCTTTGCCACTTGGAGACTAAGCAGGAACACGAAGGACAGAAGAAATTACTGAGGGCCAGTAAATGCGAATGCACTGAGAGCATCATACTTGGTGGCTAAAAAGCCATTCACTATTGGTAAAGAAATGATCTTGACCTCCACTAAAGACATTTGCCGTGAAATTCTAGGAGAGGCTGCTGTTAAAAAAAAGCAAGTACAGAGTACAGCAAGTACAGTTACTGGGCGCATTGAGGAAATAGCCGAAGACATTGAGACACAATTGTTGAATGTCCAAATTGTACATGTCCAAATGGCGCTGGTACATCTAGAATGTTATGAGAAAGCTGCTAATAAAGTTGCAAACGAGTACACAGTAGATTCACGTTTATTATTATATTTACAATATAAAAAGTTACAAATAACAAGCATAATCCTAGATTTTTAATCAGTATGGTAGCAAAATAAACAGAGAATAAAAGCACTGCATTAACATGCACACCAATAATGGGCAGTAATGATTTCCATGAACTTTAACATTTAAAAATCAAACAGATAATTCCAGATATAATTGAACCTTTTCTAAAAAATAATAAACTCTTCCATTAGCACTGGTTATGTACCAAAATCTTTCAAACTGGCAGTTATCAACCCCTAATTTAAAATCCTGACTTTTACCCCTGTCAGCTGTCCAACTATAGGCCAATATCAAACCTCCCCTTCATCTCCAAAAGGTTGTCTCACAGCAGTTCTGCTCACATCTACTTAGGAATAACATTTTCAAAATGTATCAGGATTCAGGCCTCATCATAGCACATAGCACATAGTAAATGACCTGCTATTGGCCTCTGATCAGGGTTGTGTCTCTTTGCTTGTTTTGCTTGACCTTAGTGCAGTTTTTGACACCACTAATCATAATATCCTCCTTGCTAGACAAAAAAATATTGTAGGAATAAAGGTACCAGCTCTCTCCTGGCTTGGGTCTTATTTGACTGATCACTATCAGTGTGTTGATGTAAATGGTGAGTTCTATCACACTCTTATATCTGCTGCCTCTGGGTGAAATTATACAAAAACATGGCATTAGCTTTCATTGCTATGCTGATGATACACAGTTGTATATCTCCGCAAAGATCAGAGAGATCAGCTAAACATTGTTGGGGAGTGTGTAAAAGACATTTGACAGTGGTTGCTTGATAACTTCCTTCTGCTCAACTACAAGATGGAAGTACTTTTACTAGGACCACATGCAGCTAGAAGCAAACTTTCCGATTACATAGCATCTCGGGACGGTGTTTCTGTCTCAGTGTGTACAGCAGTCAAAGACCTTGGTGTGATAATTGACTTTAGTTTTTTTTAGGCTCATGTCAATAACATTACTAGGATCACAAAATATGATGTTGTTACAGGAGGCAGAAAAACTAGTTCATGCTTTTGTTACATCTAGATTAGACTACTGTAACACTTTACTGTCTGGGTGTTGGACTAAGTGCATACTTAAGCTTTAGTTAGTTCAGAATGCATCAGCAAGAGTCCTTGCTAGATCTAGAAAATATGAGCACATCACCCCTGTTTTAATCAGTCTACACTGCTCCCAATTAAATCTTGCATTGATTATAAAATACTACTGCTGACGTATAAAGCACTTAAAGGTCTCGAGCCGCAGTATCTGAGTGAACTTCTGTACCAATATCATCCTCCATGCCTACTTCAGATCAAGAGGTGCAGGCTATTTGTTGGTACCTCAAGTAATAATAAAGACCACAGCAGGGGGGCAGATCTTTCTCTTATAAAGCCCCACAGTTATGGAACAGCCTTCCAATTAGTGTTCGGGTATCACAGGTTCACTCAGGTTTGTTGACGGTGGTGTGGCGGGTCGTCTCTTGTCTCGGAGGTCTCTCATGTCTGTGGTACCTTCTGACTCTCGCTTTTAGTTATGCTGCCATAGCGAGTCTTGCCAGAGTCCTCACATGCGCAGTGTCCTTAACTTTTATACAACAAATTTGATACTTAATAATTCATGAGTTTTCTCTTCCTGTCCTCTCTCTCTCTCTCTCAGTCGAGTTACACATGCTCTTGAGGTACCACTGACCAGTGCTCCTGCTAATCTCCTCTCCTCAGATCTGCCTGCTCGTCCCAGCCTGCCTCCAATCCTCAGATCTGCCTGCTTCGTCCCAGCCTGCCTCTTGATGGTTTTTTTTTTCTAATGAAGTCCACTCTGTGCAGTTGGGGATGTTTCACATCAACAGCCTGGGGATCCATGAAATTACAGAGTAACACAGGAGCTTTAAGGTTGGATTTGAACTCTACTTAATGTCAACAGTCTTCTACAATGACTCAGGACTACAGTTTGCATTTGATCATCACTGCACACCTCAACAACGTTTAACTCTAATGAATGCACATTTGGTGCCAAACAGATGAGGATGGGTTCCATCTTGAGTCTGGTTTCTTTCAAGGTTTTTTTCTTATGCCATCTCTATGCCATGTGTATCCTTTTTCTTGCCACAGTCACCACCGGCTCGCTCATTAAGGACAAATGTACATTAATAAAGAACAATCTCATTCGTTCTTAATTACCGCATTATCTGTGTAAAGCTGCTTCAATACAGTGTTCATTGTTAAAAGCGCTATACAAATAAAAATTAATTGAAATTGAATTCAACTTTGTGGTTACATTTTGTGGAAGAACCAAATATGACTGGAAAGTTTGGAGTCACAATATTTTTGCTCATATAGTGTATTAAATTCTACTTCTACTGTTTTTGTGTAGGCTTCATACTAGCGGTTTCTTTGGCAAAAGCAAGCTACTACCTACATGCATTCAATTAAATGGGTAGCTCAGTGGATAAGATGTTCTAATCAGAAGGTCATGGATTCAAATCCCAGCACCACAATCGTTTAGCTGTATAAAGGAAATACCTGAACAGTAAGTCACTCTGGATGAGGGTGTCTTCCAAAATGGCAAAATTATTTTATTGTCGAATTTGACAGTTGGTACAGTACACATTAAAATAAAACAACGTTCCTCCAGAACCAGTGTTCTAAATAAAACAATTGAATCTAACTTGGACATAAGCAGATCTACATGCAGGATGACAGAAAGTTCACATACGCAAACAACAATACACAGTACAACCAGAACAATAGAACAGTACATGAGAGTGCACGCCAACAAGCACACAGACTTATTTCATTAGAGACACCAAAGATCTCTGCTACTATAACTACTACCAAACATTCCTTGCAACAAATCTATACACATTTATGCATGAGTTGTTTTGACCTTGTAAATCAAAACAGAAACAATTCTTTGCAAATCTCATAAATCCATATTCTATTCACAATAAACCAAAACAAAAAACATATCTGTTTAAACTGAGAAAATATATATCATTTTAAGGTATAAAAAAAAAAAAAAAAGAATTCTTTTTTTATAATGGCTGCAACAGGTCTCAAAAAATTTGAGGACCACGTTTGCCACTGTGTAGCATCTATGCGTATACATCTGGGAGCTGAGGAGGCCAGTTGCTGAAGTTTTGGGAGAGGAATGTTGTTCCATATGTATCTGATACAGAATTCTACCTGCTCAACAGTTCTGGGTGTCCTTTGTTGCATTTTTTTGTTTCATAATGCACCAAATGTTTTCGAATGATCAAAGATCTAGACTGCAGGCAGGCCAGTTCAGTTCCTGGATTCTTCTACTACGAAGTCATACTATTGTAATAGATTCAGTATGCATGATAGATATTGAACCAGCATTTGTGGATGGCATGGCAAACTATGTTCACAGACAATGATTTCTGGAGGTGTTGATGAGCCCATGCAGTGATTTTCATTACAGAATCATTACTGGTTTGAATGCAGTGCCTCCTGAGGGCTGGAAGATCACAGCATCCAATATTTATGCTTTTTGCCCTTGTCCCTTGTGCACTGATTCTTTACCAAATTTGATGATCATATCTGCTGTAATTTAAGCTGATATTTAACTGTTTTGCAATTTTATGTTGAGGAACATTATTCTGAAATTGTTCCACAATTTGGAGACACAGTCTTTCACAAATTAGTGAAGCTCTGCCCATCTTTAATTCTATGAGACTCTGCCTTTCTGAGAGACATTATTTATAACCAATCATCAAAACAAACACAGTTGGAGAAAAAAAAAAATCATTTTAATATCACATATTTTCCAGACTTCCAAACCCACATTTTTTTGAGCCATCATAAACCAAATGACCTTAAAATGGTACATTTCCACAGTTTAAACACTTGGTTTGTTTTCAGTGTTCTATTATGAATAAAATATTTATTTGAGATTTACAAATCATTGCATTCTGTTTTTATTTACAATTCATTCAATGTCCCAACTTCTTTCTTTGTTTTTTGTTTTTAAACATCCGAATGTCACATTTGTCGCAAAATGACTGAAAGATTTTTGAGAGTAAAATAATTTGTAAGAATTTTTTTTGAATGTATGTTTTAATACTGAGAGCTAATCAGATATACTTAGAGCATTTTTTTTAGACAATCTAAAACATAAGAATGTTCTACAAACAACTGAAAATATACAGGAAGCAATAAAAAAGCTCTACCCTCCCCTCACACAAAATTACATTTACATTTATTAAATGTTATATTTTTATATATGTAACATAATTTCCGGACTATTAAGCGCACCCATATATAAGCCGCACCCACTGAATTTTACAAAGATTTTTATTTTGAATATAAATAAGCCGCACCTGTCTATAAGCCACATTGAAACTAATGAACTTCACACAGGCTTTAATGAAAGACAGTGTCTGTTACACGGCTTGTATCTAAACAGTAGCCTACCAAGAAAGTCATTGTTCACTGTCTTCCTCCTTCCTTTCACAACAATTTCTCTCGGGAGTTTTTCTTTTGGCATCGTCGTGCGTTTTAAAATCACCATCGGTGAAGCTTTTCTCCCGATGGCGTGCAGCTCAGAACACAGGTGAAGTGTTTTTTTATTCCCGGTTGTTTTCAGCGTGACGAATGATTCACATTTACTGTAGACAGTCCGAGTGAGCGGCAGGTCAAACGTCAGAGGAACCTCATCTATATTTATGATGTGGTGCGGCCCGATTCAGTGGGAGCGCATCTGATTTAATATAAAGAGTTTCATTGGTTCACCTGAACCCGTTCGGCAATTTCATTGGTCTAATGTTATGGGGTTCAGTTTTTTGGCTTGAAGTTTGTGAAACCGGGAAAAACCCAGGAAAAATCCATAAATCCATTAGCCGCTTCGTTGTTTAAGCCGCGGGGTTCAAAGCGTAGGAAAAAAGTAGCGGCTTATAGTCATACGGAAAATACGGTAGTATATTTATTCCTGGAAAACTTAAAGTGAAATGAAATGGCGTTTTTTTTTTAATCGCATTGTAGACATTGTTGTAAGATTTTGGCAATATTTAATGAAAGAAGTCATTATTTTGTGTTCGGAATCAATTTTATTGAACAGATAATAGTCAAAAGCATCCCTGAAATTACAAATTGTCCTATTTTAATTACTAATTTTAGTAATTAAAAACAGCACCATCCACAGAGGGATCAGATACAGTTTATTTGTAATTGTTTTGACTAACTATTGTAAAGTAATACAATATTACATTTTATTTTGCTATAAATTCCTACCTGTTTTCCTTCAAACTGTATTGGTTCTATTTTCTGATCTGGATTTTTACTTCTTTTTGCACTTTTCTCTTTGCTTTTTCCTGGGAATTCCCTAGATTCCTCCCATTATGTTTAGCTTCACAAATATAATTCTTTTAGCTTGATTTTTAGGCATTTATTGTTTGACTTTTTGAGTTCCGAATATATATTCAGAATATAAATTCACTAAATACACCCCAAGACAAGAAGTTTTTAAACATTTTATAGAATGTGACATTTATACAATTTATATTCAATTACTTTAGTTAGCTCTCAAGCTCCATGCAGTACCTATTAGCCTGGAAATCTATTTTGTATTTGTGATGGGGAAACAAAATCCCAGCAGGGTTCCAAGGATACTCAATGATAGTCACGAATATTTCTGGAATAGTCTACTTCTGTTTTGTTCTACTCATCTAGTTATCTCCTCTGACAGTGAAATTAAATCAGCGTTCCCAAGACTCACGTGTTACTATCTGGTGTGGCGATCATATCCGATCAGCATTGCACACGATATCGCCGCACTCGGCGAATGCTGTTTTCCATTATGGCGCTCTGCATGTAGTACTGCCTGGAGAGGATGTCACATTATACATGTTTGCCCTTTACATGCTCTCTCCATACCTGTAGTGGTCTTGATCCTGGCCTGTGTTTAATAAATTCCCATGACCTATCCAACTGCAGTGTGGAGGACATTCTTCCTCAAACTGCACTGATTTAACACAGAAAGCAGGATTCCTAAGCATTTCTCTTTTATTACCTTACTAGCATTTAATACACTTTATAGAAAAAAATGTGGGACACCTGACTTTTAATACCATATACGGATCTTCTCCAAATTGTTGGATGTCTCTGGATGTTTTCCAGATTTTTCCTTTCCCTTTTTTTGCCCTTGTGCACAAAGCCAGCTCCATGAAGATATCAGTTTCCTGGGTTGGAGTGGAAGATTTCCTGCTATAGAGCTTTGATCTCAACCCTACTGAACACCTTTGGGATGACTGTGAACATTGACTGCACCCCAGGCCTCCTCACCTACATCAGTACCTGAGTTTACTTACATCCTTGTGGCAGAATAAACACAAATCCCCACAAGCACACAAAAAAACAGCTTCCCAGAAGAGTGGAGATTATAGCAAATGGAAGGTGGAATGGGATGTTCAAAAAGCATCTTCCACTCAGGGGTCCACAAACATTTGTTCATTTAGTGTAACTATGGAAAAGAAGGCATTTTCCAAACCAGGAAGTAGGCTTTTGGATAGGAAAAAAACGAAGAGTAGAGGAAGGTCTAGTATGCAAGGAATTAAAAACGGGCTGTTATTGAAAAACAATCAGCAATGGGCTGATGTGATGCTGCCTGATATGAAAATGAATAGTCTGACCACGGACACGGATCAGACTTCGCTACTCACATGCATTAATGAGACTTGGCAACCCATGACCCTGTAACTGGTTCACCAATGTTTCTTCCTCTGATCACTTTTGATAGATACTGACCACTGCAAACCGGGAACAGCCCACAAGAACTGCTGTTTTGGAGATGCTCTGACCCAGTCGTCTAGACATCAGAATTTGGGCAAACTCACTCAAATCCTTATGCTCGCCCATTTTTCCTGCTTCTAACACATCAACTTTGAGGACAAAACACCCACTTGCTGCCTGATATATCCCACCCACTAACATGTGCCATGAAGAGATAAGTGTTTTTCACTTCACCTGTCATGCTATAATGTCATAATGTTATGCCTGATCGATGTGTATAAAATATCATATTGATAACAGTGAGATGTCTGTGACTTTGATCGTGGCATGGATGTCTGTGCCAAATGGGTTGGTTTGAGCTTCTTTTTTTTTTTTTTTTTTTTTTTTTACAATTTATTGATCTTCCACGGATTTTATAAACACAACAGTAAAGATTTTGCTCAGTTTTTCTCCATTCTGATGTTTGATGTGAACATTAACCACAAGATCTGACTGAACCTGAGAAGAAATATAGGTCTATACACTTCAGCATAGAGCATCCTGATAAGTCAGTTATCACCTTGTCAATAAATATAATTGACCCGGTTTCACTTGCAGCTGTACATACATTATTAGAAAGTTAGGATGCCTAAAATGCTTAAGATCATGAGCTTTTCCTTTCCTTCTTCCCATTTTTTTTGTAATTTTGGTAAAATTCAAATTAGCTTTCTTTAATTGATTGCCTTTTTCTAAAGTCTTTTCTTGCCTTTCTTGACGTCTCTTGATTGTATTCTTTGATACTGATATACCAGAGTGTTCCTGGCCTGGCTGGATGCTTTAAACAGGTTTTTACTGTCACCGTGCACTAGATCATCAGCACTGAAAGCGTTTTCATGCCTACCTCCTCTTATTGCAGCTTATGTTTGCATTTCTGCCATCGTTATTTTTTCATAATTATGAATGTTACGCCCCACTTTAGCTGAACGCTGTTTGTTGTTGTCTTTGTTGTCAGCTCTGTGCGTGATTCTTAGCCGCCGCAAGTGACAGGCATGACGTTGAAGGCGTATCAAGAATGAGGGGATAGGCATGGGAGGAGTGAGTCATGTAAAGAGCTCCCATAATTAAGATTCAGCAGCAGGCTCTTCTGCCACTTTCAATTGGCACCAACATGGCAGCCGTGCAATAAATCAGCTGTGCTAAGTTCAGCCCAGAGACAGACGGATAGCGGGGAACATCGTGTCTCGGGTGTTCTTTACGCGTAGTTATGAGCAGCTGTAATCAGATTCCGAGTGGAGGGAGGGAGGGAGGAAGGGAGTGAGGGAGGGAATAGAATAAAGGGCAGGGCCTTGATACGGCATGGTACGGTCCGGTAGGGCACTGCACGGGAAAGTGCATTTGTATGCACTGTGATGCCTGGGCTCTTCTGTATGCCGTCAGTTCTTTAACTCTTTTTCCTCTCTCTGAACTGAGTGTTTCCCAAAGAGGAAAAAAAAAAGAGCTTTTTTTTTTGCCTTACCATTATACCCTAATCCCTCCGGGATGGAAGGATGGTACAAAGAACATAAACGAGGGATCTCAGGTAGTGCGTTTGCAAGACACAAACACACGTCACACTAAATCTCCCTGGACCAACGACGTTTAATAGGTTTCTCAGGCACTTTCACTCCCTCTGCTAGAAGCAATGCGCAGCCTGGAGGGAGCCGTAGAGCCCGAGCGGCTGCCCTGTTTGTTTCAACACGCTGAAAGCAGATTCGCTCAGCCTCACAGGAGAGTAGAGAGTTGAAAGGCTCAGACATATGAATATGTAACAGATGGCGTGCCTGTCTTGAAACGAAGAAGAACATTACAGTCAGTGCCTGTGGTCCTCGAATGAATCCGATCGCAACTTCCTATACATACTAACTACATTTATGGCTCGACTCAAGGTCATTACCGTTTCCTGGTTGTCTCTCTGTAATCGCTGTTAACGTTTCAGGATTTGTTTTATAGTCGGAATATGTGGGCATGGATTCTTACATGTGGTCAGTGCAGGTATTCTGAAGCATTTTATTCCTTTTTTATTGTCCCCATTATTTAATTATCCATACCCTTCTCTCCAACTTAATCAAACCGCATAGAAAATCAACTGTGCTAGTTTATCAGAACGCTAATGTACCCTACGATTCAGTAAGAATTTGTAAAGATGATTAATAAAAGCTGGATTATTGCTTGAATGTTGAAACCAAATAAGGATCTTGATTGAACTTTACCAAATGACTAAAATTTTATGAAAATGACCAGCTAGTAAATGACTAGCTAGTAGAAAAAAAGAGAAAAGTGTATGTGTGTGTGTGTGTGTGTGTGTGTGTGTGTGTGTGTGTGTGTGTGTGTGTGTGTGTGTGTGAAAGAGAGAGGGTATTGTAGACTCTACGATTAACCAGCTTGAGGTGACACGACACAGCAAGAAAACTGCATGACCTCTATTTATTCTAATAGGCAGTGCATAGTGTGAGATTAGGTTTTGGTGGTGTTTCAGCTTAAATCATCTCCCAACTAACCCTTAGGATTTTTGAATACAATTCTAATGATACATCCGTTTCAGCAACGCAACAGTTTTTTCCTCCACAGAGAATTTAAATGGCATTCTTTAACACACTACATTCTGTCTGATAAAACACAGGCACCCTGTATCCAGAAAAAGCACTGCTGATGAAACACATATTCCTTTTTCTAATGAGTGGTGTTAGGGCTTTAGGTGGGGAATATGAGGGCTAAGGTTGGGGGTTATCCATTGTAATGGGGGTTTGAGTTGTGGGTTGGGTCGGTATTAGGGCTATGGATGGGGAGGGTATGAGGTAAAAATGGTTTTAGGTCTATGTTTGGTGGGTATAAGTAGTATTGAGGCTATGAGTGGATTATATAAATAGTATAAATGATATTTGGGCTATAGCTGGGGTTATCGGTTGTGTTGGGGCTATGAGTGGGTGGTGTGGATTAGTATAAGAGTTATGGGAGTTATGGGGGATGAAAGGGTGATGTAGTGGGTATTATGTAGTCCGTATGGGGGGTATGAGTGGTATTAGGGCTACGGTTTGGGTTATCAATAGTGGGGATTAATATTGTGTTATAGTCATGCATCATTCTTCTAATGCCGTTGAAAAGACCTCATGATATTAATGCATTGTTCAGCTCAAAAAATATTAGATTTTAGCATCTAATACCATCCCCAGTCACTTTCTTTCAAACTGTTTTAAAATAATTGTTGCCAGTTGCAGATATCTTCCCTAACACGTCTCATATCATGTTCCAGGGTTTAGTTTTCACAGTTTTGATGTAGTGTGATAAGACCTCCAGCTTCAGTTCCACACAGAGAGTGGGGCACAGCAAAGGCATCAAAGAGACTAAACACGCGTGATGACAAGATCAGCGCTTTATCATGAGGCAGGCATTGTTTTTAGCACCGGGCATGAATGGACAATTAACCAACTGTTTCGATGGATCGTTTCATAGCAACGGGCACTCATTAAGGACTTGGGTGTCGGGTGCTATATTGAGCACACTGCCTTTGGGGAGGGCAGACAGCGAGAGGGAGATGTCTAACACTGATAGGAGGGGACACAGAATAACACAAAAAAGCACGCTGGGAAAAGTTATTTCTTCCCGTCAAATGCTAAACACGAGTGTGCTGATATCGAGCTATAGGGAAGGGTATGTGAGAAAATGAACGGTTAATAAGAATGCATGTAGCGGTCCCACATATGGCGGAGGTAAACAGTGTCTCAGTTTCCAGCTGTCCCCAAAGGACACGGCATTGCACAGAGCTCGGTGGCAGCTTGCTGTCATTGTCACTCGAGCTTCTGCCAAGGTTGAATCCAATTAGATGAGCCTGGGAATACGAGCTTGGAAAAGACTTAGAAGAAATAATGGACAGCGAAGTTGTGCTAAGGTCTGAGATCACTTTTGCCTTTATTAAGGTGGCATTTTTACCAAACTACAGAATCTTTGTAATACCTACTATATGGGAGAAAGCAGAGAGTTCAGAATGTGCTGAGTACAGGGTGGTGTAACGAAGCAGAGTTACCGGTAACACCAAAAATTGATTCCCTTCCAATAAATAGCTTTTATTTCCTTCTTATACCACAGCTTAGGTTTTAAGTTTGACCACACAGCAGAAAAAAGCTCAGGAGAAGATATAAGGAAGAAACCTTGAGAGGAACCAGACTCATACGGGAAGCTCATCGTCATCTGGGTAACACCGGATATTCATTCATTATCGCTCCATCATTTTTGAGGTTATCAACTCTTTACTGATGGAGTGCTAAACGGTACATTGTAGTGCTGTGCCACTGTAGCAAAATTGTCTGTATTAATTATAGTCCAAAATGTAGCAAAGTTTTCATGGTTTCTGTGTGGAACCATCCACAGTAATCTCATGTATCTTTAGGTTGTTAATGTGGAGCCATAATCAGCACTGTTGAAGGAACACGTATTCCTTTTTCTAATGAGTGGTGTTGGGGGCTATGGGTGGAGCGGCGTGGGGTATGGGTGGTATTAGGGCTATGGTTTGGGGGTATCTGGGGTATTGAAGCTATGAGTGGGGTGTGGATCAGTATTTGGGCTATTGGTGGGGGGTATGAGGGGTATGAATGGTATTAGGGCTATGGTTTGTTGGGGGGTATCTGTGATATTGGGGCTTAAAGTGAGAGGTATGGATCAGTGTATAGGCTATACTTGGGGACTACAGGGGTATGAATGGTATTAGGGCTATAGTTTGGGGGATATATGTGGTTTTGGAGCTGTAAGTGGGAGTGTGGATCGGTATTAGGGTTATAGGTGGGGGCTATGAATGGTATTAGGCCTGTGGTTTGGGGCATATCTGTGGTATTAGGGCTGTGAGTGGGGCTGTGGATCAGTTTTAGGGTTATAGATTGGGATATAGGGGCATGAATTGTGTTGAGCTATGTTGTGGGTTTTTTTTTGTGGTATTGGGGCTATAAGTTGGGGGTCTGGCTCAGTATAAGGGCTGTAGATGGGAGTATGGGATATGAATAGTATTAGGGCAATAATTAGTGAGTATCAGTTGTGTAAGGGCTGTGATTGGGGATGGATCATTATTAGGGCTATACATGGGGGTATGGCAGTATGAATGGTATTAGGGGTATTTGTGTTATTGGGGATAGAAGTGGGGGTGTGGATTGGTATTATGGCTGGAGGTGGGGGTGTA
Organism: Silurus lanzhouensis; assembly: GCA_039877035.1. Lineage (NCBI taxonomy): Eukaryota > Metazoa > Chordata > Actinopteri > Siluriformes > Siluridae > Silurus > Silurus lanzhouensis. The sequence continues at coordinate 1,891,566 of JBCEWE010002368.1, forward strand.
GGGGTATGGATGATATTAGGGCTATGGTTTGCAGGGTATTTAAGGTTTTAGGGCTGTAAATGGTGGGGTGTGGTTTGGTATTAGTGCTATAGGTGGGGAGTATTGGGGTTTGAATGTTATTAGCGCTATAGGTAGGAGCTATGACTGTATTAATAGTATTAGGGCTATGCTTGGTATCAGTTGTATTGCAAAAACAGTGAATATTTTTTAATGTATAAGATTTTCCATCCAGAAGTTGGGCATACTGATATAGGTTCCTAGTATGATTTATGCTAATATTTACATGAAATAAAGTCTTTACCAGCCTCTCTCATAAACGTATGCATCCATCCTGAAGACTTTTTTGTCTCTGAAAAGAAAAACATTTTTATTCAGTTCACTGGAGACTCTTCAAGACGTCTATCAATACTATGCTTCCATAAATGCTAAATAAAAATATAAACACAGAAAATTTCAATAACTAATCATATTTTTTAATCCGATTATGAAAATCGTCCACCATTAAAGCCTTTGAGAATGAGGTTTTAGTATAGAACAAATAGCATGATGTCATTGTAACGAGGTTACTATAGAAACAATAATGTTAATACAAATCTGTGATTTGCAAAGCAGCTGCTGTTATAGAAAACACATCATCACCATCTAACTAACAGAGTGGTAACACAGTTTAAGCGTCCCCTTTTATCCAAATCCGAGCACTCCTGATCTTGCTTAGTGTTCCTCAGGTTTCTCTTCGGCAATGGTTTGAACTTTAATTTCATCTCACAACCTTCCAGTTGCTTGTTCTGAACCTTAACCACAGATGCTCTATTCCCAAGCTTCCTCTGTGTAATCCTACAAGATAACATCAGGATAAAAGCCATCGTCAGTCCTTAATGCCCCCCAAAAAACATCACCTCAGCACTAGACTAAATGTGAAAATACCCGTTTAAATCCCATTTCTGATTATCTAATGTTAATCTGTCAACTTGCTATTTTCACTCTCATAGTTGTTGTTGCTGTGTGCACCCCTGGGAACATGGGATCAGTCCATTCTCCAACCCAGTGAAGAAAAACAGCTCCATTTCTCTGTCATAGCCTAGCGCTTTCGCCCACATGAGTGATGTGTTAAACAGTTGCTATAGATATCTTACTGCAGAGTGTAGGCAATGCACAGAGTCTCAGGGAGTGTGAAAGTCATGCACTAGGGAACATAGGGAAACGACTGAGAGCTGCTGAGAGAGTGATGGAAAGTGCTGTTTCTCTACAAGCCCACAAAACTGCTGTTGTTCCACTGAGTGCCTGTCGTATTCAACCCATAATCTAATGAGATGTTCCTGAATAGCTGGCGTATAGACTACCCCACCGGTGTGGTGCTGTAAAGGCACATTTGATGAAGACTCCTCCATGCTACATTATCTCCCAAACTCTGCCTCGCGTTTGTCTCACTTTAAGCCTTTTTTCTTTTCGAGTTTACAAGACAGACACAACAGAGAACAGAAAGAAAAATGAAAGAAAATGTACCTCAGCACAGTGCTAATGAGCCTCGAAATCAATGAAAGAAAGCCAGCAAATGGCTGAACATGTAGATTGGTGATTATTGCATCACTGAACTTGTTGCTTCTACAAGGAGAATTGTGAATTGATTAGAGTTGAAACGTGGTCAGTGCTGACAGCTAAGTGATGATACACCTAGATCCAGTGACCTTTTCCGTTCCTTCTTCGACTCAAACTAATAGTAATACATTTACTGAGCTTTAAAGTAGATAATTGTCCTGCATGTGGTACAGATCTGATCACCATTGTTTTCCACAAACAAATCATGAATTCTCTACATCATTGTTCTCTATAGTCATTGATCAACATTATTCCTGAACAACCAAGCCCTGATCACTATTGTTGCAATCTGCATAACCAATCAATCACCATTGTTCCCATTGTTCCCAACACCCACTGAACATCATTGTTGCTAACAGCAAATCACTGATCATGGTTGTTTCTGAAGACCCAATCACAGATCACCATTGTTCCCATTGTTCCCAACTATAAATCACAGCTCACAGTTGTTCCCATTGTTCCCAACAATCAATCACAGATCACCATTGCTCCCATTGTTTCCAGCAATCAATCACTGATCACCATTGTTCCCATTGTTCCCAGCAATTAATCACAGATCACCATTGTTCCCAGCACTCAATCACCGATCACCATTTGTTCCCAAAATCAATCACAGATCACCATTGTTCCCATTGTTCCCAACAATCGATCACAGAACACCATTGTTCCCAACAACCAATCACTGATCACCATTGTTCTTAACAAGGAATCACTGATCACCACGGTTCCTATCAGCAAATCACTGATCATCATTGTTCCTATCAGCAAATCATTGATCACCATTGTTACCAAAAACCCAGTCACTAATCTTCCTGGTTTACAACAACCAGTAATTGATTTATTAATTCATTATAATTGTATGTCCAATCACTTGTTCCCAAATGTCAATTACTGATCATTGTTCCCAACACCTGGTCACTGATCGTTCAAAGCGACCATTCATATTTACTCCTAAAGAATCAATCACTGATCTGCATTGCTCCCACTGACCAGTAATTGTTCATCATAATATCTATATGACAGATATAATGGGAACACTGATCACCATTGTTCCTATTATTCCCAATAATCACTGATCATTATTATCCCATTGACTAGTCATTGTTCACCATTACTCCTGAACAATCACTGATCACCACTGATCCCAATGACTAGTTATTGATCACTGTTATTCCTGACTACTATTCATTTAACTACACAAAGAAATCGTAAAACTTCACTAGTTCTTGGCAGTTGACATGCTGGTTGATTACGGAGGTGAAAATAGAACATATAAGGCACAACCATTACATTTCAGTTGGCAAGTTTAAGTTAGCACATTTATATTTCATATGTTCTGCATATTTAATCATCTCTCTTCTTTTTGATATGCATCACACATCTTTCGGTGTCTATTATGTGCACAAAAGACTCATCAACAATATTTAAAGTGATCCCTATTTCTGTATTTCCCAACCTCCTTAATTAATTTCTGTCTGTCTCACTGACCCAGTTACTGACTGAAACTGAAAGCTCTTTACCTTTTGAGAAGAATGATTTTTTTTATGTAAGCGCATCAGATTTACTGCTTCACACATTCTTTAGTTGTTCTTTTGAACTTTTCAACTTCGACTTCAGTATATGTTAAAACCAGGAAAAGAGGGGTTTTCAAAAAAAACAGTGGAACCTGCTTAGAAGATTAGAACCTATAACTAATAATGTGGAACCTGTTTAAAATAATAGAACCCATCATTTTTCCAAAAAAAGAACATCTAAAGAACACTGATCGCCATTGTTTTTAACCACTTAATCATCAGCATTATTCCTGAACAAAAAAAGCACCATTTTGAACAATTGATCAATACTGTTCAAAATGACCAACCCATATGATAAAAAAATATATTTTCAAATATAAATTTTATAATTATTTCAAAATAAACAAAAAATTGGCATAAATATATTTGCTAAAATCTAAATATATTTTTTGTATATTTATTTTAGAAAATATATTTAAAAATAATTTATTGTTCAATTAAAATCATATATTTCAATCCAAATAAAAATACACTCACATGAACATTTTAAGAAATGTTTTTTTTTTTACATTCATTTATTTATTTAATTTTTTTTTTTTTTTATATGGATACTTTGATCTCCATCCTCATTTTACTGTAAGGTTGGAAATGTATTTTCTTGACCCTAAAATATATTTTGAAATATATATTTGTTTCATTATATTTTTTGTTTCGATCAGTGGTGATAAGTGTTTTATTGACAACAAGACCAGTCATTGAGCATAATGGTGATAAGTGCTTGTTTGTTTGGAACGATAATGATCAGTGTTCCTTTCTCAGAAATAATGATCAATGTTAAATCGTTAAGTCCCACAAATGGTGATCAGCACCTGGTTGTTCAGGAATAATGATTAATAATGACTGGTTGTTGAGAACAGCAGTGATCGGTGATTGGTCCAATAGATGTTCTTCAGGTGTTCTTTGTATAGTAATGTGATCTAAGCATCCTCAAGAAATTCTACACTATGAAGAAACACTCATTTGTAGGTTTCTACATATACTTTAAGTTCAGAAGAACATTTATTGGGCAGTTTTTATGAGGTTTTATTATTATTAGTATCATCATTTATTACAACATATAACATCAGTGCAATCTGTACTTAGACCCGACCCACATTCGCAGGCGAAATGAAACCGAGCGTTATATTTGTTGCGAATAGTGAAACATAAAAAAAGAGAAGTGTCGGTATGAGATCTCCTTAGTCATTGTTGCCGTGAGCATTCTCTCCTCGAAATCCCCTGTGTAGACTTTAATTGTTTCGTCTGGGCAGCACCAACAGTTCACTAAGCCAGTTCTACATTGAGTGCTAATTTGTCTTACCGATTCTGTCCCAATACAACAAGTAAGTTATGAAGTTTAGCACTAATTAGGTCGGCTTCGAAGTCACTGATGCCAAATGTAGCGGCTTTCAGACATTATTTTAACTTTACATTTTCAATTTTGGTATTTGGCAGTCGAGCTTATCAATTTGAGCAGTTCAGGGTCAAGGGCCTTGCTCAAGGGCCCAGCAGATGGTGCTGGGATTGGAAATGATGACCCTTCGAACAGAAATCGAAACGTTTAACCAATGAGCCGCCACCTTCCCTAATGATTTGCTCTCGATTTCTACATGTACAGTTCAAAATTTTTTCTATTCATTGGTTGTCCCTGAAGTGGTGTTCATTTAAAACACTCATCTAAAGCGATTGGATTCTTTTTTTTAAGCACTTCATTCTGGAGCGACACTTGGCTACCCCGAGCATTTCTCTCTTCAAAGTCCCCTGCGTAGGCTTCTTTTATGCCATTTGGATTGCGTTCATATTTGTGCCACATGCCGTGTAAATCATCCTCGATATGATTCATACTTGTACAAAATAAAATGGTTATGGATCTTACAGTAGCAACAAATGCGTTTTATATTCCCGTGTTGAGCTGCATGTAGAACCCTTCGAGACTCCGCGAAGAACCATTTGTCTATGATTGTAAGCTAATTTATAGCGGTGGGTAAAAATTGGCTCCATTTCTTTCTTTTTTTTGACCAAAGATATGGACAAAAAGTTTGTAGACACCCTTGCTTTTTGAACATCTCATTCAGTGTTCTCTTATAATAACCTCCACTTTTCTGGGACGATGTTCTCCAAGATTTTGGAGTGTATTTGTGGAGATTTGGGTGAGGTTCATTCAGCTACAAGGGTGTTAGTAAAGTCAGGGATTGATGTAATTCAATTCAATTCATTTTTATTTGTATTGCGCTTTTTACAATGAACATTGTCTCAAAGCAGCTTTACACTGATAATGTGGTGATTAAAAGTGAATATGTTCCTTATAAGTGTAAATTTGTCCCTGATGAGTGAGCCGGTGGCGACTGTGGCAAGGAAAAACTCCCCGAGATGGCATAAGGAAGAAACCTTGAGAGGAACCAGACTCAAGAGGGAACCCGTCCTCATCTGGGTTGCACCGAATGTCCATTTATAGCAGATATACGATGTTGAGGCGTACAGTAATGATGATCAGAAGCGAAAAGTAGTCCCAAGTTGATGTAGCAGACATGTTGACATTAACTACAGTCCAATCCATCCTCAAAGCTCCCGTTCTTACTCCGCAATTTCATAGAACCACCCAAGGCGTTGATGAGAAACCGTCCCAAGCTGCACAGAGTGGCCTCCAGTCGAAGAGAACACTATCCAGAGGCAGAACTGGACGAAATGGGAAGATCCACAGAGGGGAGAGGGGCAGGAGCAGTGGTCACTGGAGCCTCGGGAGCGGCGAGGTAGGTGAGGTGAGGAGGCCTGGGGTGCAGTCAACGGTCCAATTCCTTTAAAAAAATGTGTTCAATAGATCTTTTTTAACAGGAGATCTTCCACTACAACCCATGGAGTTGGTTTTGTGCACAGGAGTATTGTCATGCTGGAACAGGTTTGGGTCTCCTAGTTCAAGTGAAAAGAAAATTCAATTCTCCGGCATCCAGAGGCGTTCTAAACAATTGTGTGCCTCCAACTTTGCGCCACTTTGTGCATATCGTGTATTTTGATGTTACATTTCATAAAAAAAATCTCTGAAAGAAGTTGCGATGACATATTTGCTTTTGAAACAGAAAGTCCGAAGATTACTCCTTGTAAGTAATATAGCAAACCAGTTGAATATGGAGAAGTTGAAAACATTTTGCAATTTCACCTTCACTCACATCTGGGTTTTTTGTGTATTACCATGCACGCTTGAATGAAGGTTGCCCTAAAAAAACAGCATCGTCTGTAACACCGAGGCGCTAGAAAAAAAAACCCTTTTTTTCTAGTGGATGAAATTACATTTCTGACTTCTCCTGACACAGAAGCTCTGACTGTGTATAAAGATCGGCTCAATCATCCTCGATACGTCTCAGGCAACAACATTATTGCAATTGGAAAAAAAAAATCTCAATCAAACCCCTCTGAAAAGTGAACCAGACCTCCAGTTCAAATTCAACTCCAACTATTTATTCTCATTTGGGTTATAAGCTGGAGAAGGTATCAGGGTCTGGGAAGAAGCAAAGTCAGGAAAACAATCCTGACCTATGTTTATGGCTAATGAGCTGCTCCTGTAGAGCAAGTCCCTAAGGGTGGGATGAATACAGTATACATGCCTGAGACGGTTTAATTGTACGAGTGACACTACTGCAGAATGAAGAGTTATTTTTTTACAGCCATCACCTATTTGAATTTAAAGGCAATATTAAATGGTTATATACCAACCTGCACCTGGATTTATTATAATAAAAAAAACACACAATTAGGCTACGCGTTTCACACCTAGACCTTCATCGGTGTCCTACCCACATCGGTCCACCTCTTAATGCTATAGAAACCCTCAATTTAATAGAGAAACGCAGTATAACGGAGCGCCGCATCACAGACGCGGATCTCATACAGCGAGAACGAACAGTATTACTAAAGCAAGAAACCCAATAAACACAATGTTACAAGTCTCCTTTCACTGCAGCCGCAGCAGCCGCACCACCCACATAAATCATCTCTAGCGAAAGCATCTATTAACCTCGTCAAATAAACACGACTTCTCTGTGCATCAAAGTTTTCCCACGGAAAATGTGTGTTTTTATGCGAATTCTACAGGAAAAACTTCTTCCGGCTTCTCCCATTAGGGGGCGCCACAGCGGACCATCCGCATGTTTGATTTGGCACATGTTTTTACGCTGGGTGCCCTTCCTAACGCAACCCTCCCTATTTATCCGGGCTTGAGACCGGCACTAAGGCTTGTGCAACCCTAATGGCTGGGGTCGGTTCCCTGACCGGGGTCGAACCGGGGCCGCAGCGTTGAGAGCGCCGCATCCTAACCACTAGACCACCAGGGACCCTTGAAATCTGATTGGATAAAATTGCAAAATCACAAACCAAAAGTATCACCCAAATGAAACATTTTCGAATTAGGGGAAAATCGTGTTGGAAATAATTCAGTATTTATTCATGCACAAATAAACATTAAAATATAAGTCAGTGTCGGTGATTCTGATTGTGTTTAGGTCAGCAGAGGTGGTCTTGTTGGCCCTGACGGCCCACCACTGTAAAAACATTTTATTACGTGGTAGGGCAAAGGATGAAGTCACCATCTGATCACTGTGCAATAATTCATTATATGTAGTGCGAGGATGCGGAGAAACGGAAACGGGTGTCTAAACTGGGCGGAGTTGGGGGTTCAAGACTATAGTTTTTGGAGCCTCTTTAATTATTCAACTGAACGCATGGAAGCAGGAGCTGTTGCTTTCCTGCTTATGCAACACACACCACTATTAGGACGCTTCCCAAAGCATCCTATGATGTACAACATCGACACACTTCTTAGTACAGTAGTCACGTCGTCATCACGTCGTCCAAAAAAGGGGCGGGGCCTTGGGAGGAACGGAAAGAGGGCATGGGCGTGGCTACGAGAGGATGCTGCGAGAGAGTTCTGTGTGTGTGTGTGTGTGTGTGTGTGTGTGTGTGTGTGTGTGTGCGCGCGCATGACATCACCTTCCTCTCTCTTTCTTTCTCCAAGCCGGCGCTCTAGGTGGAGCGGCAGTCCTGCCGTACGCTCGCGCGCGCACATACGCATTCGCGCGCTCACGCTCTCACACACTCACACACGCGCGCGCGTACACACCGCGTACACGGCGCGGACGCTACCGGGGGATTTAAACCAGTATTTGCCTCCAAACTGAGCTGCTCGGATCTCCGGGAGAAGAGAAAAAAAAACGCATCCATACGGAAATATTTTTTTTTATTATTATTATAAATAAAAAATATAATTTATTCAAATAGATTTATACACATCAATATATATTCTATTTTTTTTTACTGAAAGATGTGACGGGTTGTTTTGCGCGTGCACGAGGACAAGGAGCGCTGGGGGGGAAAAAAGAAGGTAAGAGCGAGTTATAATAAATAAGTCGATTTTGGAAACGATCCGCATTGAGTGGATCTTTTATTGGTTTGTTTATTTTTCCAAATGCATGCGGAATATCTCGTGCACTTGGATGTGCACTTAGATTGCACCAGGTTCTAGCATTTATTGCGCTCCACGGCGTGCGGGATTCACGTGCATTCACGTGCATTTCGCGGAGACCCGGTGTCGGTGATTGCGTACTTCTGTGCTTCTTGTAAATCCATCAGGTGATGCAAACGAAGCCCATATGACCCATGCATATAGATTTAAAAGTGCATACAGTGATTTGTGTGTGTGTGTGTGGAAATACTGTAGGTGTTGTACTGGGTTGAAGGATCTCAGCGGTGATGTCTCATCTCGTGCGCCTCGAAGCGCTTTTGAGTTCCTCAGGAGGTTCATTTGAAATGACAACCTTCTTATAGCCGTCTCTTCTTCTCCACTGACAGCTGTGGGTCTCTGAACTATATAAAGATTGCTTTTTTTTTGTTGCTTTTTTTAATAGCTCCTGCATTGGAGCAAAATGATGGAGATTCGGATCATGCCAGTTTATTTTTGATGATCCCAGGATCAGTTTGCTTATAAAGATCTTGTCAGTTTCGTCTCCAGGATTCTGGGATCTTGTCAGTTTCTTTTGATGTTTAATGAAGCTCGCGCTCATGTATCTCATGCGTTTAAAGACTTTTTATATATTTTGTTTTTCATCCTAGTAGGCGCGCGTGAACACTTAATATGCACACATACACACCCTGGACATCCAAAATGTAATCCTGCGCGCGCGCGCACACACACACACACACACACACACACATACCAGGACCCAAAGACTAAAATTGCCTCAGAAAACATTTTCTTCTGATGTGCGCGTGCTGGATGGGAACGCAGTGATAAATCGGAAATGATCGTGTAGCTCCAGTTTTGAGCGATGCGCGCGCGTGCCAATTTTCGGATAAAAATTAAAAAAAGCGAAGTCACAGCTTTTTAACAGGAGCCCAGATTTCCCGCTGGCTGTAAGACGATTTATTCAGTATTTCCGATCTCGAATGCGATGTATGTAAAAGTTGGAGCTTCGGTATGTCCGCGGTGGGTCGCGCAGTGCGCGCGCGCGCGCGTTTGACCCTCACCGTCCCACGAATCCCTAAATTGCGTCTGAATATTTTTGCTTTTTGCATGATAAATATAATAAATATAAAGATATATTATGGAACAATAGTGTTATGATCCATAAAGCAGGAACTCAGCGCACCATTTCCACCCCAGGCTGAGGATATAAACCGGGTTGCCAGGTTGTGCGTAAAGGGTTGCATCACGGTTTAAAGACTATCTACTAAACCACAGGTTCTCCTAACATCATCTTGGATATTTAGGTTTCCTCCCTCCGTACAAACCTGAAGTACCTAATAGTTTTTCACCCCGAGTGACGTGTGTCTGTTTGCGTGGAAATAATGTGAAGGACAGGGGGGTTCTCCACGATCAACGCATAGGAACCTGTGCACCAAACTATCCTTAACACAAACTATCCTTAACACAATCTATCCTTAACACAAACTATCCTTAACACAATCTATCCTTAACACAAACTATCCTTAACACAAACTATCCTTAACACAAACTATCCTTAACACAATCTATCCTTAACACAATCTATCCTTAACACAATCTATCCTAAACACAATCTATCCTTAACACAAACTATCCTTAACACAAACTATCCTTAACACGATATGAATATGAACACAATCTGGCAACACAAATTCCAGGGACACGCAATTGAATCCTACAATGCAAATCGTAATAGATGCTTGAGATTGAATAAAAAAATCATTAAAAACTAATTATAAGCCACACTATATGTTTTTAATATAGCCTATCTATCTATCTATCTATCTATCTATCTATCTATCTATCTATCTATCATTAAATAGCTAATTGAACCTGAAATTCCTACATCTGGCAACCCGATCAGTTAGATAAATTCCCTCCGGTTTTATCTGTGAATTGTAGAGAAATTCGAGCTAAATGAGTAGAATGAGGCTCATTATTAAGCAATAAACGACAGAAAAAAATGAAATGAGAAATCTTTTGACTTTTTCCTTCGGAGTAAACAGCACAATAATAATAATAATAAGAAGAAGAAGAAGAAGAAGAGAAGAAAAACATTATTATTATTATTATTATTATTATTTGTGTTTTATATATATTTTACAGTTTGCCTAAATTTATATATATTTATATGTATATATTATAACATATCCCACCCTGCGCCCTCGTTACGTGCAGCATCCTATGCGCTTTGTCGGTTTGAGACACAGCCATATGGCCAGCGCGGCCGTTGGCGTTGGGATATGGCGGCGCATGCGCACTGGAAAGCTATTTCTGGCACCGAGTTAAATACGGTTGAATGCGGTTTGGGACGCAGCCATGATGATGGAAAGTAAATTTGGCACCGCGGCCGCAAAAGTAAACGTCCTCTTCGGGTCGGTAATGGCGTTGATAATAATAGGGTCAGAACTGCGCATGCGTGGTATTGTTAATCGTTTTGTTTAGAGCGTCAGGTAGAGTATGTATAGATGAGTCACGTGACTGGGACAGTTCGGGCTTTGAAATGTGGATAGATAATTAGGCACAAACTTTTTTTTCCCCAATAAATGTTTATATCTGTGATTTATATCTTAAAGGTCACCGGTTTACACTTAATACTATATGTTTTATGTGATAATAATTTAGCTATAATTTAAGAATGATGATTATTATTATTATTATTATTATTATTATTATTATTATTATTATTATCTTTTTTTGTTTTATTAGTTTTTAGTTTAAATGCAAGCTACAGTATTTTTTAAAAATCTAAAAGGATCTAAAAATAATAATATTAGCCAATTGTCCCTACAAGGTCATATTCATGCAGGACCATTTGTTCCCCACCCAGCTGTAAAAACAGGCCCATACAAATGCACACACTTGCAATGATGTAACCTCGTGAACGAACTGCAGGCTGACGTGACTCGACTCGTCTGCTTTTTTTTTTCCTACCGTGCTCATTTCGCAAAGCGTTTTTAATTTCATCACAGGCCGGGGAATTGCGTTTTCAGTCGAGCCTTTGCACGTTATCATCGCTGCATTTTATTCCTGCCTCCAGGGCCGATGGTCGAAACGGAAACGGAGACCACCAGGGCTTTACATCAGGAACGATCAAACCGGCAACTCTTGTGGCGGATCAATTATCATAATAAAAATGATAATTACGAAGCAAAATGCTCGGAATGTCTCGAAGTCATAAAGGTTTACGTTTATATTGCTTGATCGATGCCACCGCAGTGTCACGTCAGCGGTTCGCTCCGATTCATCGGTTCTGTATGTAATTCAGCTCCACACGCATGCACTCAGAAATACTAAATATATTCAGATGCAGTATTTTTCTGGTAATGCTGCATAAACTTGGCATCAAATAAGGGGTGGATTTCTTTCTATCTTTCATTTTTTGCCAAAATGCCATTTATTCTATACATCGAACTTTTTTTATTTTAATCAATAAAACTGATCGTAGTGTGAAAATCTGCTGATCTTCATCTCTTCTGATGCAGCAGTCAACTCTCTCCCAGACACAAACACATCTAGGTTAAACTCTAATCGTGAAATCATTATCAGGGGATAAGACTTTTTATTTGGTTCCTATTTTTTTCAAATTGAATGATACTTCGAGGCGAAATGATTCATCAAATCAATGCGAAGACATTTTCTGTAAAGCCCGAGTGCCAGAAGCGCTTGGATGCACGCTGCAGCTTAATCACCGAAAGGCTTTTTTTTCCCACCAAGAGTCCTCATTACTGGACAAATCCGCAAATTACTCAGAAAGTCTTTAATTAACAATCAGATAGCAGGCAGACATGAATGCAAGATTGCAGTCAAGACAGGAATATAATTAAAGCTGTATAATGTTAGATTTTGGAAAAAGTCAAAGTATATCATTCTACATTCTACCAAAAAAGCAAAAAGCCAGATACCTTTAGCAGATTAGCCAACAACCCGGCCCAGAGTACATGAAAAACAAAAAAATACACAGTCATCTTCTGTTTATTGCTGAATTTGTATAAAAGTATATTCATTTATTCTCACTGCTGATTGGCTGAAACTCCTGCATGCCAAATCTTTACATTTCACTACATACACTATATGGACAAAAGATTCATACGTGCTTTTTGAACATCTCATTTTCCCATTTAGTCCCAATTTGATGTTAGAACCACAGGAACAATATTAAAATCGAAGGTACTGATGTCGGTGAGGTGAGGAGGCCCCGGGTGAGGTCAGCGTTCCGATTCACCCCGAAGGTGGTTAGAATTAGAGCTCTAGAGCAGGAGATCTTCCACTTCAACCCATGTAAAGTATATCTTCATGGAACTGGCTTTGTGCACAGAGGTATTGTCATGGTGGATCAGGTTTAACTCCAGTGAAGAAAAAAGTTCCAGTTTGTGGAAGAACCTCATATGGCTGGAAATGTCAGGTGTCCCAATACTTTTTTCCATATAGTTGAGGTGGGATTCAAACTCATAACCATGTGTTTAAATACAGGATACTGAGTCATTACTCAAGGGTTTTGGATTAATAATCTGTTTTGTACAACAGAACGTAACCTGCTTTCACATTGTAACTAAAATGATTTTAAAGGTGTATAAACTTTTAGATTTCCCAGGATTTATGGCCTTAATTGTATTTTACATTTGCATTTACGGCATTATACAGAGTGGCCTACAATTATCTCATTTATATAACTGAGCAGTTGAAGGTTAAGGGCCTTTCTCAAGAACCCAGCAGTAGCAGCTTGGGGGTGCTGGGATTTGAATTCACAACTGTCAATTCAGAAGTCCATCGTCTTAACCGCTGACCTACCATATATATATTTCATTTATACATCTAAACAGTTAAGGGCCTTGTTTAAGGGCCCAGCAGCTTGGTGGTGCTGAACTCACAGCCTTTAAACTAACAGCCTTCTGATTGGAAGTCCAAGAGCTATCACTTCCCTGCACTTCTTCCAAATAAGCAAGTTAAAGTTCAACAAAAGGTTGTCACATGACTCCTGTTAGCATGACATGGACAACAGCTAAACATCGAGAGAGAGAGAGAGAGAGAGAGAGAGAGAGAGAGAGAGAGAGAGAGAATAAGAAAAATCCTAGCTGACTGACATCTGAAAGACTTCTGATAGTATATATTTTACTCATTCGTCAAATAAATACAGTATGTTCAAAAGTTAGCAGCATACTAGAGACCTTCTTAGTGCAACTAATAAAGCTATCATTAGTCCACAGAAAAAAAAGCGAAAGGTTGAGAAGTCCTAATATCCCCGCACAGCGAGAAGCCCCTGTTCCTTCCCCTCCCTCTCCTTCACTGTCCTCCATGTTCTCAATCATGTGTGCTTGAGACTCCGCAAAGGTCAGAACGAACAGAAAACAGGGCGGGAGAAAAGACGAGACGAGATCCCCCGCTGGCCGCGGCTTCATTTGGGTCTCTTGGCGAGACACCTAAATGAGAGAAAAGCTGCAGGGTTGGGTTTTGCCCTACAGCCCCTGGGGTCACGACTCCAAAGGTCACATCTCGTATAGTCTCGTCTCGTCTCGACAGCCCGGTAGGAGCCCGGCGCAGTTTTCGGGGCGACACGAGAAGATAAAATTTGTTCGCTCTTTTTATTGAGCTGTCGTTCAGTGGGCTTTTACTCACTTACCTAATGAGCATGAATGATTTATCACTCATCTTCACTTTCTTCATGTATTATGCAGCATAAGGATAGAAGGATATGACTTCTTGGGGGTGGGGGGTGTCAGGAGGAAGCCTGGGTTGAAGCAAGTCAAAAGGTCAGCAATGTCTTGAGATGTTTGAGCTGGATTATGATACCAAACCTAAATATTTTCATCAACCTGCTGATCCATGTGGATGACGTCTAAAGAACGCACAGCCTCTTTTAATGTTTAATGTGCAGTATGCAATATATTGCCATAAAAGTTTATCTTGAACTTACATTAAAGTGTTGATTTACAATAAAATGTAAACAATAGTCAATTTCTATATTCAGGTTTATGGTTGGATTATCTTTGTTATAGATTAAAGGCCAAGATTTTACTTGTCTGATGTAACGTAAATAATGTTATAATATTACCGTAATTGCACAGTATAAACCAAAGCAGTTGTGTAATTAATCTCTGAATACACATAACCTTTTTCTTCTTCTTCTTTCGGCTGCTCCCGTTAGGGGTCCCAACGGCGGATCATCCGTCTCCAAACCCCCCTGTCTTCTACATCTGTCTCTTTCAAATAAACCACCTGCATGTCTTCCCTCACCAAACCATAAACCTCCTCCTTGGCCTTCCTACCCCTCCTCTGCACATGACCAAACTGTCTAAATCGCGCCTCTCTCACCTTGTCTCTAAAACGTCCTACCTGCACGGTCCCTCTAATGAACACGTTTCTAATCCTGTCCATCCTCATCACTCCCGAAGAAAATCTCAGCATCTTCACCTCGGCCACCTCTAGCTCCGCCTCCTGTCACATAACCTTTCTCTGTGTGAATACTGACCTTGGAAGAAGCAAAATTTAAATTCATTTAGGTTTACTTTGATGCATTTGGCAAACGCCCCTTATCTAGAGAGACTTACAGATTGAGCAGTTAAGGGTCTTGCTCAGGGGCCCAGATGTGGCAGCTTGGTGGCTTGGTTTGATATGAACATGTGGAGGTGGTAACTTTTAAATGTGGTAAAGCCATTTGACTTTGGATCCGAAGGTCATCAGTGTAAATGCACGCCACACCCAGCTGCCACTCCTGGGCCCCTGAGAAAGGCCCTTGCAAGATGGACATGTCCCCATGTGCCCCTCTTTAATGTACAATTCTGGTTCATTGTAAAGCACCATGGCAGGTATTTCTCCTGATTCCTCATGCCCTCATGTATGAAGAGATTTAGGTAAATGTATGAACAGAATAAAAGCCTGGTAAGGAAAAAAGCGATGGTGACAGCGGTGATAGAAAAGGGGGTTCGGCCCCTTATTGATTCAAGGAGTTGGAATTGTATCACACCGCACCACAGACCTCACGTCTGTCTGCTTTGCTGTCCGTAATCTTTCACTCTGACATGCACGGTTGAGGATCAAAGCCGACAGGTTGGATAAAAGCTCTGCTTTAGCTTGGTGTTGTCGGGATGTGTACCTCTTTTATCACTGAGCTCCAAGGATCTTTTTTTAATAGAGATTTCAGTTAATAATAAACACTTGCCATAGTGGGAATTGAAACTTCTCAGTAAATGTGTTGAAGAAACTAAAGCATATAGTCCCATTTGTGTTTTAATGGGGGACAATTAGACAGTGTGATGACAAAGTATGAAACGTGTGCTATGCATATGCATTTTTATCCATATCCCAATAAGTATGTTTAAGGGTTCATTGAGGAACTTGCAGTAGCATTTGTATGTGCAGTTCTGTTTTGTCAGAAGTTTCCATAGCACCTTTAGACATTTATCATCATTTGTTTTGACTTTTCCAGCCATATGAGGTTTTTCTCCAAACTGTAAGCACAACATCAGAGGAAAATATTGTATAAGATATTATTTGATGTGATAGCATTCAAATTTCCATTCACTTGAACTAGCTGTACTTGGAATGTAGAGGAAGATCTTGAGTGGGCTGCTCTAGAGCTTCGACCTCAACCCGATTGAACACCTTAGGCATGAAATAGAATGTTGACTGCCCCCCAGGTCTCCTCACCTCACCTAAATGAGTATCTGACTTTATTAACACCCTTGTGGACGAATCGCTAACAAATCTCCACAAGCACAAAATCAAGATTCAAAATCTAGTGGAACATCTTCTGGAGCAAATGGGGACTAAATGTGGGTTTGTTCAAAATGCACATCAGAATCTTATGGTCAGGTGTCCACAAACTTCTGTCTGTATGGTTTATTAAGACAAAAATGCATCTTTTTTTTACAGAGAAAGCACAGAGTACAATGCCCTGGCTGTAGACTTCCCTCTGACTGTGGCAAAGCACTGACACTGGAGACTCCGTTCTCCTTATATTTCCACCTGATCACTCTGAGATTCCGGATGTGAACTACCTGTTGTTCATAGATTCCGTCTTTGGTCAATGGGTGGCAGGTCTTTTTCTAAGACTTTGTTAAAGCAATTGAATAAAATTATGTATAATTTAGTGCCTATAAGTTTGTTCATTATAATTGTAAGTTGGTGAGCAAACAAGTGGTGACTGTGGCAAGAAAAAAACCCCGAGATGGCATAAGTAAAACCCTTAGAGGAACTTCAAAAGGGACTCAAAAGGGAACTGTCCTCATCACCGGATGTCCATTCATTACAGCTCCATCATTGTTAAAATGTGAAGTCACCAAATTGCAATTAAATGCAACCTGTTTTCCTGAGCCGTTGTTGCAGACTGTTGATATTAAATACAGTACAAATTCATCCTTAAAGTTCTTGTGTTGCTCAGTAACTTCATGGATGTTTAGGCTGTTGAGGTGGAACCATCTCCAGCTGCACAGAGTGTCTCCAATTAAAGAGAACTCCATCCAGATGTGGCACTTTCCCTGACATTCAGGACAATCACTTTTATCATTATTAGTCATAATGTGTATTTGTCCCATGTACTTTTTGCGCTCATGTGCTTTTGTAGCTTATGTTTTTGATTTTTTTATCACAGTTTGAAAAACCTGCTGCATTCAGACTCTTTGTTTTAGTCTGAGCAAATGTCCATATCCATACGATCGACTGTTCAATCTGTATTGTGCTTTATTATAACGCGTCCACGAGATTGGAAAGTTGGCATATAAATTAAACATTTTATTATCATTATTATAAATGTTAAGTCCTCACCATATCAGCATCGAATACGTTTTTCTTGGTTAAACATAAACCCGTTTTTTAAGCCTCTTATGTGCGAAGTCTGTTATTACTTAAGCAGTAAGGGGTTTTTTTGTGAGATTGACTTTAAAATCCAATACACAAAAGGGTGTATAAGAAATAACACGTAATCCCTACACCTATTGAATTCTTGCTACTTCCCATCTGAGGTAAAAAAGTTAAAATACACACAAAAAAGGGCGAGCAGTTAAAATGTAGCATAAATCCTAGAGTTGTAGTGTGTCAGACATTTCTCTCATTATCCCTGCCTTAAATGTTGGTTTCTCTGCTGTCATTAAGCTCCTGTTCCTCTATTAGACTTCACCAATTGTAATCCAGTGACACCCAAGTGTAGCTGATAACAGAAAATAAACCTCGTTTGCTTAGGACAAGCGATTGGCGTCTGCTCGCACTCACGGGAGCCGTACTCTCTGTACTGCCATTGATTATAAGATTTTAGAAATGATTGATTTTTTTTTTCCATGGCTCTAATTAAACCTGCTTTTGACCTTGGTCGCAGGGTGTGTACAGGAAAAGAAGTAGAAACCTGATACGCCGTGGCAGGCGTCAGTTCCTTTCTAGTTCTGTCGAGGTGCAGGTTTTATCAGCACCGAGGCAATGAGGCCTATTAGCGCCAAATTGCGTTACACATGAACGAACTTTGGTAATCGAAAGCAAACATATACGGCAAGCGGCGAGAGATTCGCTTTGCTGGAATCTGAGGAATTTAGGAAGCATTTTTCTTATCTGGTTTTCATACCTTCTAACATCTCCGAGAGCTGATATTCTCAGGTGCAGATTTTACTGTAAACTCAAACAGGTCTGGGATCAAACCTGTCACTGTGTGTTTGGTGTTATGGTATAAAGTGATAAAAAAAATTATTTAATTCAATTCACTTTTATATGTATAGCACTTTTAACAATGGACATTGTCTCAAAGCAGCTTCACGCAGGTAATGCGTTAATAAAGAATGAATACGATTGTTCTTTAGAATGAAATATTTATACCACCTACATACAGAATCCTGTAGGAGTTTTTTGCAACCTTGTAGAACATTATGGGGAAAGATTCAGTGATATTTTATATTTTAGGGCAGGTGTCACCAAATATTCTAGAATGACTGCCAATGATTTTTAAACTGCATTTAGTTTCTATTTGCTGATATAATATCCTCCACTCTTCTGGAAAGATGTTTTACTAGATTTTCGAGAGTGCTTGTGGAGATTTGTGGAAATTCATTCAGTGACTAGTGTGTTAGTAAAGTCAGGTACTGACGTAGGTGAGGTGAGGGGTCCTGGGGTGCAGCCAGCACTCCAATTCACCCTGTTTAATAGAGTTGAGGTCAAAGCTCTAAAACAGGAGATCTTCCACTACAACATATGTAAAGCATATCATCAAAGATCTGGCTTTGTGCTCGGGGGCATAGTTTGAATCTCCTAGTTCGAGTCAAGTGACTCCAAAAACATCCTATACAATCGTGTGCCTCCAACTTTGTGCAACAGTTTGGAAAAGAAATACAAATGGCTGGAAAAATCTGGTGTCCCAATACATTTGTCCATATTAATTATTGAATTATTTTATTTTATTTTATTTTATTTTAACCATTCTGATTGGTCAGCACAACACAATAAAAGATCAACATGCTGTAGTTTAATAAATAAACAATAAACGTCTACTCATTGGCTAATTACTGCGGTATACAAGGAGTTAAACACTTCAGAATGTGGTTTAAAATAAACAACTCCTTGTTGCCTACAGTAACTCATCATCATCATCATCATCATCATTTTTGCTATTCTACATTATGTAAGAAATCTGACAAAACGAGAAGAAATCCAGTGGCTCAGTTTTCCTCTAATTCTCGCCTTAGTGCTCTCAGTTCTCTCTCCAACCTACAGTGTTTCACATTCAGCTGCATGTTTGGCATGTTTTCAACACCTACCACCATATCACACTTTTTGCTTTGCAATTTCCACTGGTTTGCCGTTAAAAAGAAAAATCATGTTCAAGGACTCACAGGGGTTAAATTGCAGAGAGAAGGCAGGAGAGTGCAGCTCAGCTTCAGTACTGTAATTTAAAAGTAATGTAAATCACAGCATGCTGTAATGGCAGTGGTAGTAATAATAATAATAATACAAATAATAACTACAATGATAAAGTAGTATAGTTTCACACTACTTTATCAAGAAATAATTGCATTTGGGGTACACTGTAAAATATATTCCTTCAGCCACTGTGACTGTGTCTGAAAAGAATTTAAAGATATGATTTTGATCAAACTGACAAGAAAAAAGTAGTTCAATGATTCCTTGTGACGGGAATTTCATTTTTTTGATTTATATTATTAAAAGATTTCAGCCCACCTGCTTTATTTTTCTCAATAAGTCCTTGGATTTTAGAAGAACAACTAAGATGTATTTCAAGAGGCTTACATGATCATCCTTATGGGTTTCCAAAAGGTTTTCTGCAACCAACAAAAAAACATATCAGTAGGTGGACTGGCTTAGATCAATTGCTCCAGTGTGTGAGTGTGTCTTTCTGCTATCCTAGCTAGTTTACTCGCCCTCAGGTTTGAAAAAACTGTTTTCCTCAGGAATGTTTATCTGGCTGTAGGTGCCATAAGTAAAACATAGGTTATTCATGGGTTCATTGAATACATGAGATTTTAGCTTGAAAATGGTCCTAATTGGAACAGTTTCTGGAAACTCTCTGTTGTCCTACATGGATTACAAAGAGGTTCCTCCAAAAGGAATAACCAAACATTCTCTGGACACTAGATTTCCCAAGAGTGTATGTAGTCCTTACTACAGAATTCTGATTTGGTCTGAAGGGCATGAGTTAAATCCCAGAATTACCATGCTGTCAGGTGCTTGAGCAAGATTCCAAACTCTAGCCAGCTTAGTCTTATAAATTAGGTAATTGTTATTAGGTCATTGATTTGTTAATTTTAAATGAGTCTTTAATGTGACTCAGAAGAACAAGTAGTCTTAAAGAACGATTCGTTCATTTCTTCATCGTCGCAAAATCTCTGTAGGTTTTTTACAGGATGCAGAATTAAATAGTTTATCCCGTGACTCCCATAGATGCTATGCAGGTGATCGAAGGATTAAAGGAACAAAATTAAGTGACTCATTTTGATGTACGGGATTCATAGAACTAAGTTATTAAAATGATCCAATTTTCCCATCACTAGAATTTGTAAGTCAGTCTGGATAAAGGTGTCTGTCAAATGCCATTGGGGCAGATAGGGCGTGGTTGAACATTTGTGACTAGAGGGTAAAGCCAAACGAAATGATTAGTAAGGATCACACACCTGTGCGTGGTTATAAAGCAAAGCCAGAGTTTTTTGGTTTAAGAATCTGTTGCCTGCCCCTTATTAATTCCTCCCCGAGCGAGTGAGTTCTCCGCTGGTGCGGAAACCCCATTTTTTGGGGGTGGGTTTTGTTTCTTTTTACTTTTTTTGGATTAAGCACACACACACACACACACACACACACACACACACACACACACACACACACACACACACACACAAATACACACTGCATGGCATCTCTTCTCTTGTCACTAACTGCAACAGAGAACACTCATTAGTACAACCACGCTCAGGGGTGAGATCCTCACCACTCACTTTATCCAGCTCCGTGCTTCATTCACAAACCTCATATCCATAAACCTCATATACTAAAAAGCTACTTACAACAATAATAATAATAACAAAAACAAAAATTTCCATTGAACCTTCTATGAATAAAGTATTGTTGTGAATCAGTGACTTGTTCAGTTTTCAGTGTTAAATTGCAGGTTTGTTTGTCTGAGGCTGAACAGATCTGGCTATTAAATGACAACAGAATAATATATATTACACTTTTTCTTCTGGAAATAATCAGTGGTTAGCTAGCTAGCTAACAGAAAAACAGTGCCCTGTGCGTGAATGCTTTCATTGCTGATACATCTGATACATGTTTTTCATGGTTTTTTAACTCATTTGAAGCAAATATCTTGGGCAGTAGTAACTCAGTGATTAAGACTCTGGGTTACTGATTGGTAGGTCAGAGATTCAAGACCCAGCACTGGCAGGTTGACCCATAACTCTCTCTGCTCCAGGTGTTTTGTATCATGGCTGACCCTGCATTTAAGTAACTCTGTGCTGTAGTATATTTGTTTCTATATATGTGTGGTAAATCTCTTTCTTGCTTCATGTAGCATGTTAGCATGTTTCCTTGATTCTCTTTATAATTTCTACAATCTTTAAATCTCACCTCACGGCAAATCTGTGATCACGTCATGCAAAAAAAATCTTTTCTCATGTCTGTCTCTAGTTCACACCCTTGACTGAAAATTGTGCATCAAGGGAAACACCTTGTTGCCCCCAACACTCTATTTTCCTTCCCGTATCAGGCCATTTAGCAGCTCTCCTCTCCTTTACTGTTGCTTAAGTTGTTCGTGCGTTCACTCGGTTGATTGAGTGGCGTCTCGCCAGGCTGCTGCGTTTAAAGATAATGCATTGCCGCAACTGCTTCGTCGAGTAAAAGAGGAAGTGACAAAGCCGCGGGCTGTTTATTACTAAATGCTCGCAAGCTGCTTTCCAGAACAAGTAGCGTGTGTTTAATTCATGCTGAGATTCCCGTTAACCAACAACGCATCTTTAAGACACATAGGGAGATGATGGATTTGGGCCGGTTTGCTTTGCTTTTATTTTTTTGTTCTTCTCATTGTCTGTTGTGTTGTTTATGTTTTGTACTTTTCAATGCACGAAAGTTCAATGTGAAGATATAAATTGTAAAAAAAAATAAAATTAATGGTAGATTCAGGTCACACATTGTCACGCAGGGATCAAGAGCCGGAAACCGGAATAAAGTCAATTAAGCTTTATTTGCTTTAGTAGACGAAGCTTCCAGAGAAGCAAACACCGGAAAACAGGAAGGGTACAGAGCTTAGGAAGTCCATGGATTATCTATAGTGAAAGCTGACGGTGAGCGAGGGTAAAAGGGGCACACAAACAGTTAATTTTCTCCAAACATTCAGCCTAAATGCTTTGCCATGCCTCTGGTAAAACTTGCCGAAGATGTTCTTCAGTAGTTGAAGATTTATTTCTTGTGATCCAGTTCATCCCAGAGCAGTTCAGTAGGATTTAGGTGCGGTTACTGGGCAGGCCATTCCATGAAAGATAAGTCTAAAACCCTTTCCTGTTCCAAAACAACCCCAAACCATTAAGCTTCCACCGCCATGTTTGACTGTAGGGTAGAGGCAGTCTGCTAATATCTTCTCTCCTCTTATGTCTTACCGAAGTTCTTCTGTTAGAACCATAAATGTTGGACTCATTTGTGCACAGAACTTTGTTCCAGTCATTCACTGTCCAATGATGGTGTGTTTTTGCCTTTCACCTGTTGCATATATGCAAAAAGAATATGCATGTTTCTCAAAAACCATAAAAGACTAGATGTTTCCAAACTTTTGGAAGCCACTGTATGTTTCCAATTAAAGAGAAATTATCATTCGTTAACTAGCAAAAAGCAAAACAGAAGTTAACTTGCTAACAAGTTTCTCTCTTTTTTTATTTAGAACATTTAAAAAGGAATTAGCAAATATGTGTAAAAGTGAAAAAGAATATGTTTAAAAGTGGAAAAAAATGTGTTTAAAAGTGGAAATGAATATGTTTAAAAGTGGTTAGCTAGCTTTAAGAATTTGAGTGTTGTGTTGATGGGTTGCATCTATCGTAACGGAATTTTCAAGTCTTTGACTGAACTCTTTAACTTCAAGAGTTAGCATTTCATTTCCATGCAGATTCATCAATACATTTCCTGACCTCTTTTGTTGTATATGCTGTACATTTACTTAAAGCAAATCTTATGTTTGTCTTCTGTGAAGAGTGCCCCCAAAGCCTCCATCTTTCATTCTGTAATATATGTTTGTATCCGTACTCATCCAGGTGTCTCTTATCATACTAGCAATACACTCGGTACAAAAATGACAGCAGAGCCAGCTGTATTTTAAAGTCCAAGATTTCTAATAATGTCAAACTCTAATTCTTTATAGTTTTTTTTTTTTTACATTATTACCTACTCTTACTTGTATTATTATTTGTACTTCCTTGTACAATTATCTATATATATATATATATATATATATATATATATATATATATATATATATATATATATATATATATATATATATTTGGTTACATATAGGTTATATATAAAAGGAGTCTCCAGTGTTAGCAATACAAAGTCCAAGTAGTTTAAAATTGTTTCTGTCTTATTACCTTCATGCAAGAGAAAGAAAAGAAGCTGGGTTGAATGTCACTGTTCTAATATAAGTGGGAACAGGAATTCACATTTGGTAGCTATAAGTGGATTAAAAAAACTCATTAATTAATGCCTAAAAATGGCATAAAAATGGCATTGTTGGTGAATTGCTGTAGTAAAAGGAGATGACTACTGTTTTCTCCAGAGGCATTGTATCATGGCTGACCCTGCTTTCTGTCCCCAACTTGCCAAGAATCTGGGATTCTGAGATATATGTGACCAATAAAGGCTTCCTGGCTTTCTCAGATGCAGCGAGACATGCTATTCTATAAAAAAATTATCCACTTCAGGGTGGTAACAGTAACTTCACTTCATCACACCGTCCTGTCATAAAAAATTCTAATCTCAGTGGTCTAAATCAAACATGTAGCTATATATATATGTACATGCAGCTTCATTCCTTATTTCTTTCCTCATGGCCGTAGAGCGACGGAGAGTGAATAAAGAGTTCCTGATCGAAAATAATTACGTGAGTGCTAGGAATGATCTGATTCTGTGCAAACTGAAGAAGCAGTTTAGTGTCAGCCAGGAAACTGAGCTAATCGATCGTTCCTCAAAGTGAGATATTTGCTTTCCGCACAGTTTAACTCGAACAAGCCCATTAATGGGGGAAGCTAATTATTCTATAATTACACAGGGAAAATGAAATGCGCGGACATAAATTGTTACATTCTACAGTCATGGAGAGGCGGCAGTACGTGGCCGTGACCTAAATGCTTGGTTAAATGTACCAGCTTAATAAAGAATGTATAGGATATATAGCACCTGATCATTCCTGTGGTTATAAGTGAGTATATCAGTATTGTATTAAATGGATACAATGCCTAGAAATTTTCAGTCACTGTCTGGAACTGATGCTAATGAATAAAGATGAATCCCAGTTGAAATGCTGCTAATGTTTGTTTATTTTGATCGACTTAGTGTGACACATTGTGGTCCCCGTGAATCAGCAGTGATACTAAAGCACTAAACATTTACAATGACATGAGCATTTAAGATTGCTATATACATTTGGGATTCCGTCGTAGTCTCAGCGTTCATCGTTTCTGTATACAAGTTTATTCAATTTTTCTGCATTCGTAATCGTGTCTCCTCGAGTGCACAGTTAATTTACTCAAATTCACTGTCTTACTCATTCAGATTCACGTCTGCTTCTCTCTCTATCATCGTTTCATCCTTGCTCATGGAGTGCCATTATCAACATCAGAGGGTCTGCTGAATATACATGAGCACTTGTTGAATATGCTGGAACGCCGGGGAATATGCAAACGAGCTTGCGGCACGGCATTAAGGGTCGTCCTTGGAGCACAAGGGGAGTGGATTTTGTTTCTGCAGAAGAGGCGGAGTTGAGTCCTGTTGAGCTAGTGGTGCCAGTTTATGGGAAACCAATACTGGTTTGTGTTTAGGGCATATAATTGCAAAACTGATTACAGTACATAATTTAGCAAAACAAACCAATTTACAATACCCTACTGTATGAATAATACAGTATAGATGTATGTGGCAGTGTGTGAGCGGACGAGCGACGGTTCGCATACACTGTAATCTTTAGCTATCGTACAAAACGTATAATATGTTTACAATTTTGACAAATCTCTTTCGTCATCTTAAGATCGAAAAGTCAAACCACTGAAACTCTGGGACTATCTGTACAAAAAAAAAGGAAATAGATATATTAACATATTTTCCGGACTATAAGCCGCTACTTTTTTCTCACGCTTTGAACCCCGCAGCTTAAACAATTATATGGATTTTTCCGGGGTTTTTCCCGGTTTCACAAGCTTTAAACCAAAAAAACTGAGCCCCATAACATTAGACCAATGAAATTGCCAAATGGGTTCAGGTGAACCAATGAAATTCTTTATATTAAATCAGATGCGCTCCCACTGAATCGGGTCGCACCACATCATAAATATGGACGAGGTTCCTCTGACGTTTGACCTGCCGCTCACTCGGACTGTCTACAGGAAATGCAAATCATTCGTCATGCTGAAAACAACCGGGCATGAAAACACACACTTCAAATGTGTTCTGAGCTGCACGGCATCGGGAGAAAAGCTTCACCGATGCTGATTTTTAAGGAAGACAGTGAACAATGACTTTCTTGGTAGGCTACTGTTTAGATAGTCAAGTCAAGTCAAGTCAAGTTTATTTGTATAGCACTTTTCACAACAGACATTGTCTCAAAGCAGCTTTACACAAATCAACAGTGATGGTGAATGGTGTGAATTTGTCCCTGATGAGCAAGCCGTGGCGACTGTGGCAAGGAAAAACTCCCTTAGATGTTATGAGGAAGAAACCTTGAGAGGAACCAGACTCAAAAGGTGAACCCATCCTCATCTGGGTGACATCAAGAGTTTGATCATAAATCTTTCAACGATACAGAACACTGGAGAGTGAGAACTAACATGAGTACTGGAGTATAAGTTGGAGTATAAGATACAAGCCGTGTAACAGACACTGTCTTTCATTAAAGCCTGTGTAAAGTTCATTAGTTTCAATGTGGCTTATAGACAGGTGCGGCTTATTTATGTTCAAAATAAAAATCTTTGTAAAATTCAGTGGGTGCGGCTTATATATGGGTGCGCTTAATAGTGCAGAAATTACGGTACCATTCTTTATGACTCCTGGGTAGTCTGGACCTTGTCGTAACTTAAAAATGTTGTAAGTTACAATGGGGTCATCGGAGCGCATCTCCATCGTAAGTCGGGGACTCCCTGTATGTATGTGTGTGTTTGTATATATGGTGTATTACAATCATAATGTAGTGCGTACACATGTTACTAATGGACAGATGCTGAACAGAACCAGTGATGCTAAAGACAGTCTAGACTGTCTTTAGCAGCTGTCTCTAGTGATGTCTTTAGCATCACTGGTTCTGTTCAGCATCTGTCCATTATTAATTATAAGAGTACGCACCACATTATGGTGGTATTAAAATCTAAAAACCTGTTTATGTCTGCATATTGTCTTCGACAGTGCTTGGAAAGTGTAATGGATGAGATGTCATGATACATTTTATTTGCACCGCTCTCAATCCCTGTACCGTGCTCGCCATGCCTCTTTTCTTTGTGACAAATTTGGGCCAATTTATGGTTGTGTATAAAAGCTATGAGGCAATCCATTCCGAGCTCTCGCTCTCTGATGTGCTTCCCTCTGATCAAACGCTCAGCCATTCATCAAACCCACTTCAGCGGCTCTTAACTCCCTTCAGGATCTCTTCTGCTATGAGATATCAATGCATTACCTCAGTCTTTCAGCCCAAAAGCCCAAAAACAGGATGAAACTCGTGTTCTTAAACAAACATATTTTGATCAAATAGGCTTATTCCAATTATGGTGAGTCCTTTAAGCTTCCATATTTTTCCCTCACTTCCCCCATTTCTACCACTGTAATGGAGGAGCTGCCTTAGGAGTGGCCGAAAAAATGTATATTGAAATTTGAACACATGGTGTGGTAACCATACACTGTTGCTTTAAGATGGCTCCACATGAACAGATAGCGAAACACCTGAAATTACTGTCGCAATGGTAAACACTGCCATGGACTGCAATTAATATGAACAGCTATGGAGCAGTGGTGTGTGTGTGCGTGCGTGTGCATGTGTGCGTGTGTGTGTATAGTATAATGAATGAATATCAAAACATTTCTTCCTCGTATCATCTCATGCCCCCACCACCATTACCTCTGGCCACACTTTTGATTCTAATTGTTCTCTGCTTTTGGCCTTTATCGATACTATTATATTAACAATAGTTTTCTGTATTTTTGCCCATTTTTTACGGTATGACTATAATAATGGTAGGGTGTATGATTTGCCAGGAGGACTTGTTTGAAACATTCAGTTTATTATAGTAAAAATTTTCAGAGATTATCCCCTCACACTGAGCGCTATATGGCACATCATGGCTCACAGCATTAGTACTTACTTTTGCATTCTATTTTATGTATGAAATGCCATGTGTGATGGTTTTGTTTTATGTATCCATTCCGTCTTGTCATTGGTCCTTTTGTTCATGTGCCTGTTCATTCACAGCTATTTCTATTCATTCCCATGTGTAAGATTCGAGGGTGTATAGAAATCATGTCCTCGCTCAATGGACCAACCAAACCGTTGTTTCATGTTTTCTTGTTCGGCTCCCAGTTTTGATCTTGTTTTGACTTCTTCAAATCGAGAAACTTCTGACGTTCTCAGAAGTTTCTTTTCTCTAGTTAATGTTGAATGTTGATCTGCCAGCCTGTTGCCTGTTTATTCTTTATCATTTATTGCTGCAAATTTGGAATACCTATCAATCAATATCAATTAAACATTTCTTTAACTATGCTTGCACTCTACTTTAAATTAAATATGCCCCAAACATAAATATGATAAACCCCAAACATGTCCATTTCCTGATAACTTTATGGTCATTGTGCAGAGGACAAGTACAGGAACGATGAAATGCAGCTAGCATCTAACCAGAAGCACAAAAAGGGCAAAGGCAGAAAACGGCAACCAGAACTAAGCTCCAGGTTTAACTAAACCTGGTGAATACTATGACCAAAGAAAGTTCAGAGAACTAAACAAAGTCCCGCAAACTATGATAAACCCAACTAGACACGTAGTGTACGTAGCTGATGTAGTCCAACACTGTTCATCAGCCTTAACTGTAAAATGGACAATGAGCTGGTGGGGGAACGGAGGTTATATAGCAAGGAGGCTAATGAGTGCCAGGTGTAGATGATTAGTAGGTAGGAGAGCTGCTTTCAGTGATAGGTGGGTTAGGTGAAGGTGTGGCTGGTGGATCCCTGACAAATATAGAGTACAAATAGTAATGCAGTATAAGGTAAACAATGAAGGGTATTATTTGAAAAGTGCCCTTAACAGTGCAAAAAGTTAACATGAGGTAGAATTTTGAAATTGTGAAATAGTAAGAGAGTGACATATATATGACACAAGATATCATGACTTGAAAAATATTAGCGATTGACTGAGGTCTTGTTTTTTATCTATTTCAATTCAATTCCATGTCATGATGAGTTTATATGACAGACTGCTGGTCAGTATAGTACGTGAGCTTTATAGTTAATTGAACATTGGCTTTTTTCACTGCATCGTCTGTGCTGTTCGGCATCAATCAATAATTCAATCGGTACCCAAACAATGCAGGACAAAGTGCTCTTGCGATAACAACCGGATGATTCCCGTATCGATCTGCACCAGGATGTTTTAGTACAGCTGATCAAAAGAGATGGCCGGGCTTTCCATTTGCCCGACGTGTCCGACGAACACATACGATTATCACCGCGGGGGTAATCTAATCCCGGAGATGACAGTGAGCAAACCGGCTTCCTGTTTCTTGCCTTTCGCCAGCATGTGTTTCTGCTGCCAATTTCTTTTGTGTCGTTGTGTTGTGTCTTTTTCTGCTCTTCCTCTCTTTTTCTCTTAAAAACGATATTGCACTTAATTTTTTCACATTTACATCTAAATTGCTGTATACAATATAAGATTTGAACAAAATTAATGGTGGACACACTGAGAAAAAAAGCACCATAAATTCAATTTAATTAAATATTATTTGTTTAGCTCTTTTACCAATGAACCCTACCAATAATCAGCTTTATATTTCTACAGAAATATATAGATTATGAATATAAATTTTACATTAA
The DNA here is from genome assembly GCA_039877035.1 of Silurus lanzhouensis. Taxonomy (NCBI): domain Eukaryota; kingdom Metazoa; phylum Chordata; class Actinopteri; order Siluriformes; family Siluridae; genus Silurus; species Silurus lanzhouensis. Next base: position 1,920,957 of record JBCEWE010002368.1, read on the forward strand.
TCAATTTGTTCCTACAATTTTATTACTAATGACAAGACAAAGGTAACAGTAGTGAGTGATTTCTCAGACGATATAAGGAAGAAACCTTGAGAGGAACCAGACTCCAAAGGGAACCTCATCTGGGTGACACCTAATGTTCTTCTAATGTTCTTCAGGAGAACGAGTAATATAAGAAAATATTGACAATTTTAATACAATTTCTAATCAAAGGAACTAAATAAACTAAATGACTTTAAAAAAGAATTCGTTCATTTTGATGAACACGATTCAAAGAACCAAGTCACTAAAATTATCCGATCTTCCTGTCTCTATTGTTGAATGCTGTTCATTGATGGAAACTTGAGTGCAAGACTATTCGTACCATTATATACACCGATCAGTTATTGTTTTATGGCCACTGATCAGGCATAACTTTATGACCACCTGCCAAATATTGTGTTGTTCCCCCTTTTGCTGCCGAAACAGTCGTGACCCATCGAACATTAATAGCATTACCTTTTTAAACAGTTTGAGCTACAGGAGCTCATTTGTTGGATCGGACCACACAGACGAGCCTTCGCCCTCTACGTGCCTCGGTCGCCCACGAACCCAGTCGCCAGTTTACCACTGTTCCTTTTTTGGACCACTGCAGACCAGGAACATCCCACAATAGCTGCAGTTTTGGAGATGCATTGACCCAGCTGTCTAACCAACACAATTTGGCCCTTGTTAAACTCACTCAAATCCTTACGCTCACCCATTTTTCCTGCTTCTAATACATCAAATTTTAAGACGAAATGTTCACTTGCTGCCTAATAAATACACCCCACCCTCTAACAGGTGCCATGATAAAGGAATAATCAGTGTTATTCACTTCACCACTCAAAATGTTAAGCCTGGTTGGTGTATACAAGCTTGGAAATGTAGTTGCATTTGGGACTGCCTTTTGGACTTGGATGTTCTGTGCAGCTCTTTGATTGAATGCACTGGCCAGTTCTTCCCATTTCAAGGTTGTTGCATCTACAAATCCCCCTTCACACAAACACACAGACACATATTTCACATTACCATCCGGTCAGACATCGCTGCCTTGTTGTGACAGTTTCATCTGTGCACTTAATGCCCACGCTCCCTTCACTTCCTCGTTCTGAGCATCACCCAGACAAGTGGAAGGCTTTACAACACCTACCGATGCTATCCATCATCCTCTCTTTAAGACGAAGTGCCATGCTTCATATCCGTCTGCTCTGCGGTCAGTCCGGATTTTTTTTTTTCTTTCTTTGCGGTCTTAAAGGGTGAACGCTGTTTTCTCTCCACCTTGTTTTCCGAACACAGTAATGGCTTGAGGTATTCATAATTCAAGCATCATTGATTTGCGGGTTGGAGTCGTGCATTAGTGCTAAGGTAAGAGAAAAGGGTATCTTCATTAACTTCGAACGCACACAAACACTTTGTGAATGGAGAATTTCCGAGCGAAGAAGATGCGAGTATGGATTTTCGTAGCTTTCAAAATGTGTGGCAGCTTGAGGAAACCTTCACATGGTAACATTTTGACATTTTCTACTATGCAAATGTTGTCTTGGTATCTGAACCCAGCATACAGCGACGAAACAACATGATCAAATCTTGCTATTCGTTCTGTGAGGAAAATCACAATCAGCTAGCAAGACTTTAGGCAGACTGCCTGCTATTTTCAGCGCTGTATTTATTGATTTCAGATGATATTTGCAGAAAGAAATCCTAAAATGCCAGATTTTTTGGGCTCATCAAACTCCACCTCGATTATAAACTCCCACTCAAAACCTAAAGAGACTAAAAGACATGCGGCAAAGTCTTGCCATGTTTTGCTTGCCTTCAGTTCATCAGATGTCTAAATCAGACCTGAAGTTAGAATCAATGGCAGCTGTAAACAGGCTGGATCTACCTAGGGAGGGCATTAGGGTGGAAAAATCGTTGTCGAGCAGAACATTGGAACACAACCGGGCAACATCACAAAACGATTCTTAATCAGGAATCAAGAACTCAGCTGAGTGTAAAAACCAAGTGAGGAAATACTCAAACAGCAAGGTATTGCTGGAGGTGGTAGCTTAGTGGTTAAGGCATTAAACTTTGGATCTGAAAATCGTGCATTTAAATCCCAGCCACACCAAACTCCCAGTTATGGACACCTGAGCAAGGCCTTTACCCGTGTAGTGTGCTTAGTTGTATAAATGAGATCAAATGTAAGTCGCTCGGGATAAAAGCTTCTAGCAAATGCCGTAAACTTAAATGTAAATCTGTTGAAAGAAAACACGACAGGTAAACCGAAACGACACGTAATCAGCATTTAGCGGCACAGTGCAAAAACCGATTTGATCATTTTCCGTTTATTGAATTTATTGCATCCTTTTTTTTTCCAGAAATGCCATGGGAGTAGATTTGCACTACTCGTTCCTGACGAAGACGGCAATAACAGATCGAGATTAGATGCAGATAAAACCGCGTTTCATTAATAAGCGTTGCGGCGCGATTTGGGACGCGCCGGAGTTGCGTCTCGGCAGCGCGGTGACAGTTCTGTTGTGTCTATTCCCAAAGTAAACTTGCCTTGAAGTAATTACACTGTGGGTCAGCATCTAATTAATAAGCTAGAACAATGCAATCAGTCATCACAAACAGTTGTGAGCCACAGCAAGGCTGGCAGGAGCTGAGTGTATTACTATTATTAGCACGCTGTCGCATGCTAAGCAGGACGGCTTTCTCCTCTACTCAGGCGGATTAAATTACATTATTCATTCGGCAGACTTTTTTTTTTTTTTTTATCAGACACGAAGCAGAACGTAACCCAAAAATCCAATTCATACAAACGAACAGGTGGAGGGTTATACATCGGGCTGTGTAGGGATTTGACCTGACAACCTTCCGGTTGCTGAGTGAATGCTGCAGTAGGCTAATTAAAGCGCACAGGCAGCTTTGGGTGTTATGGAACATCAGGTATTTTGAATGTGTGCAAAGATCTTACTGGGATTTCTGAATTTTAAATGATATCATTTGGCTCAGTTCACTAATAAGATGCAACTCTTTGACCCCCAAATGACTTATTTTTATGAAGCTTTAAATATATAGATGCAGTCAAATATACTTTACAGCACAGTGAAATTCTTTATTCGGATATTAATGTGGGGTTCTGGGTTACTGGTCGGTGGGCCCCGGTATCATCAAGCTGCCCTGGTATTGCCAATCTGCCCCGGTATTGCTAAGATGCCACTCTTGGGGCCCCTGAGGAGGGCCATTAATCCCTCAGTGCCCCAGGGGCACTGTGTCATGACTGACCCTACGCTCTGGCCCCAGCTTCCTAATATCGCTGGGATATGGAAAGAAAGAATCTTACTCTCCTGGTGGTGCTGGGATTTGAACCCATGACCTTCCAATCAGAAGTTTAACTTCTTATACAATGAGCTACCACAACTATCAGTGGGACAACATGGTCATGCCCTCTAAATGAGAGACATGGCTTACACTCTCTTGCCTGTCAATCACACTAATGACACTGACCAATCACATGCATCTGTAAACTCATGTATGCAGAAGAGGGCAAATAGCACAACCTGAGTTGTATTGTGATGAACCCATGATGCGGTTTGATAAAGATGCAGCTGGTTCACGTCAGCTTCTAGATTTTGCAGGACATGGGAGAGCTTTTGAGGGAGAAATTCAGTAAGAGATGTGTATTGAGAAATACAGTGTGTATTGTGTCTCCTGTGTTTGTGATTTGTTTACTTTTATCCTAATAATGAGTTTGTACTAATTTCCCCAGTACACTTTTTTTTGTGTGTGTGTGTGTGTGTGTGTGTGTGTGTGTGTGTGTGTGTGTGTGTGTGTGTGTGTGTGTTTGTGTATATGTGCCTCTTTGTGTGCCTCTGTATGTGTGGGTCTCATCTTTTGTGTATTGCTGTGTGCCTATGGTTTGTTTGTGTGTCTGTGTGTGTGTGTGTGTGTGTGTGTGTGTGTGTGTGTGTGTGTGTGTGTGTGGTGCGAATCATTCTTTCCTCCCCAGTCATAGGAAAGTAGGCCAGACAGAGTAAGTAGGCCCAGTTTCCAGAAGTGTCTCAGGCAGAACCCTTTCCTTTTATTTATGTTTGTCATTTTTATTCCCTGGACAAAACCATTATTTATGCAGTTGACCTCCAAAATTCGCCATTCAGTGTCTGTGTTCAGTAGATAGACAATAGTTATTGATAAAAAAGTGAATATGTTTAAAAAGGTGTCATTTTTCAAAACCATGGATGTATGATTGGTGTGGGATCTCCATGTTTCTTGCTTTGTGTAGGCCAAACGTTACCAAACAATAACTCAAGTCCCCACTTTTGCTGATATAATACCTGCCATTCTTCTCAACAGTGGCAATGCTGGGACTTGAACCCCTGACCTTATAATCAGTACCTTTATACCAGTCATTGTTTACCTTTGCCTATGGAGCAATTCGATTGCATTTGTTATGTCTAATCTACTGTCTAATTAACTAATTAACAATATTTTGCATTGCATTTGATGATTATGAATCTTAGAGAAAATAAATCTCGTTTGACATTAAGCATCTGCATTTGTCAGCTGTTCCAGCTGTTTTGTTGGATTTGAATCCATGACTTTCCAATTAGAAGTCCAACATCTTATCCCTACTGCAACTAGTGTCTAGAAGCCTGAAAATCAACATGGCCAAGTCATCTGAATGAGATGGACGGCATACACGCTCTTAGCTGTCAATCACCCAAGTGACACTGACCAATCAGAGGCGTCTATGAGCTCCTGTATGCAGAAAAGGGGAAAATAGCATAATCCAATCCAAGCTGGGAATACTTTCTAGCAGATATTGGAGGAGGAAACAGTAGTGAGGGCAAGCTTAGATATTAGATGAGGAGGTCTGGGGTGCAGTTACTGCTCAGTTCATCTCAAAAGTGGGGGTCGAGTTCATTGTTCTGTTCAGACCACTTGAGTTCTTGGCAAAAGCATGTTTTCACTGAGCTCGTTTTGTGGACGGGGGCATTGTGATGCTGGAACTTTAGAGTTTTTTATTATTATTGTTTAATGTTTAATATTTGCTGTAGTTTGCCTGTAGCCTCACTTAAGCATTTCATTCTACAACCTGTCACTGACATCTGTACATATAATAAATAAACTTGAAACTTGTGGACCCTTGATATAAGATTGGTTTGTGCTTTTTGAACATCTTATTCCACATGTAGTCCCCATTTGCTATTTTAATGACCTTCACTCTTCTGGGAAGATGTTCCACTAGATTTTGGAGTGAGCTTGTGGAGATTCATTCAGCATCAAGGGTGTTAGTAAAGTCAGGTACTGATGTAGGTGAGGTGAGGAGGCCTGGGGTGCAGTCAACTTTCCAATTCATTCTGCTCAATAGGGTTAGGGTCAGGAGATCTTCCACTTAAAACAATGCAAAGTATATCTTCATGGAGCTGATTTAGTGCACATTGTAAAGTTGGAACAGGTTTGGGTCTTCTAGTTCAAGTAAATTGAAAGACTCAAGACATTCTTTACAAGTGTGTGCCTCGAATTTTGTGCGAACAGTTTGGAGAAAAACCACATAAGAACACAGTCAAGTGTCTCGATACTGTCCATGTAATATACAATAAGAGAGAGAGAGCGAGAAAGAGAGATGAAAGCTGGCGATTGACAGCTCATGCACAGGAGACTGTACAATTTCTTCCTGTTAAGATAGAGCAGTATGTCTTCCCGAGAGCTCAGGGCTTTGTCTTTCTCACGGATCGGTCTCTACGGGCCGTCCTCGTGTTGACTAAGAGCGGTTAAGAGCCTTTTCTTTCTCCTTCCTGCTAGTCTGATGGACGCTGATGTACTCGGTGGGATTTAAGTGCTCGGGCCTGCAACTTTTTCTTCATCTCATCACAGCAGAGATTCTCAGGGCTCTAACCTGCTCATCTTTAACTTAACAGCTTATTTCGATTTATCCTCTAACTCTTAGGTGGGGGTCCGAGCACAGGGCTTTATCTGGTCAAAAGTCAGTGGACTTTTTTGTTTTGTTTTTAAGAGTTGAAGTGGAGTTTTCAATTGCTAAAGGATTGAGATTTATTTAGTTCATCCTTTTTTGGCATGCATGAATAGACATTAATACGGCCAAGCACATGGGAAATGTAGTTGTGAAATCATACACAGAAAAGGAATCATTTACTCATGTTTTTGCCGCCACAATCAGTTTAAAATGTTATTAAAGTTTGTATTGTATTCCAGTGATGGAAGATGATACTTGACCTGCCATCTCCATCTCCAACTCCATCTCACTTCCTTCACTGCACATTATTACTTACATTAATAGTGAATACAAATAATTACTTTTATTTGCATTACTTACACTAGTGGAACTTTAACTGGACTGGACTGGACTAGCACAGCGTCGCATTCACTTTCTTCTTCATTTTTTTTTACACAAGCAGATGGACACTTTAATGACAATTACATCACACTGAGTCACTTTACACACTTCTGTACTTCTGTCATACATATCCATCCATCCCTTCTGTTAATTCATGTATGTATATACATCTAAATACTTTTTTTGTTATTTTGTGTGTGTGTGTGTGTGTGTGTGTGTGTGTGTGTGTGTGTGTATATATATATATATATATATATATTATATATATATATATATATATATATATATATATATTCATACCTATACTTATAGTCAGATTATAATTTTATAATACTTTTATACTTATTTTAATTATTTTATTCATTTGTTATGTTATTGTTATTTTATTCATTTGTTATGTACACTTCTGTACTTCTGTCATACATATCCATCCATCCCTTCTGTTAATTCATGTATGTATATACATCTAAATACTTTTTTTGTTATTTTGTGTGTGTGTGTGTGTGTGTGTGTGTGTGTGTGTGTGTGTGTGTGTGTGTGTGTGTGTGTATATATATATATATATATTCATACCTATACTTATAGTCAGATTATAATTTTATAATACTTTTATACTTATTTTAATTATTTGATTCATTTGTTATGTTACTTTACTCTTTTTTTATCTTATATTGTATTTCTTTCATGTTTACAAGTTGGACATTAGTAAAAAGCATTTCACTATATGTCGTACTCTATCTGAAGGTGTGTGAAATAAAATGTAAATTTTAAATTTAACAACGTTATCAAGTTAAAAATGTGAACAAAAGGAGACATGCAAAAAACTGTAAAAAGTAAAGAATGCAAATGAACTGTAACAACATATTTGTAACTAAGTAGTGTTTTTTTACAAAGTAATTGTAGCAAAGTAACTGTAACTAATTATAAGAAAGTCATTGTAATAAAGAGGTAGTAATAAAATAACTAATAAAGTATTTGTAAAAGTAATTATAATAAAATAATTGTAACAAGGTAGTTGTATTGAAGTAACTGTAATAAATTAATTGTAACAAGGTACCTGTACGAAGTAATGTTCTAAGTGATTCTAGAAAAGTAGCTACAACGGTCATTTTTCCAAGGAAATTGTAATAAAGTAATTATAATAAAAAATTATAACATTGTAACCAAGTAATTGTAGCAAATTAATTGTAATAAAGTAATTGTACAAAATTGTTATGCAGTAATTGTTTTAACGTCATTGTAATAAAGTAGTTGTGACATTGTATTTTTACAAAGTAATCATTTGTAATGAAGAAATTCAATTTCTGTACGTCGGCGTGTAAGGGCGTCTACTAAATGCCAGAAATGTAAATTATAAGAAAATAATTTCAACAAACAATTGTAGCAATATAATTCAACCCCAGAAATTTTTACAAAGAACAATGTATTTGTAATTAAGCAAATAGTAACACAAATTTTCAACAAAGAAATTGTACAGTACTTTATTGTGTGGTAACGAAACGAGTGATAATGCAAATGCACTTGTTATTGTACCAAAGTGATTCTAACAAAGTGATCACCTCTGATGTCTCAATGGATTCATCATGCAGCAAAACTACAATTTCTTACCTGCTCATCATTATTGCAGAGACGCTTTCCCTTCATGAGGGCTGTCATTCTTCTGCTTTTTTATTGTTCCTGTGTGCGTGTATGCCGGGGGGCAGCAGCAGGAAGAACGAGTGGCTCCGGCTGAGCTGAGACCCGGCCCTGGGCTTGACCTTCTCCACAATAATTTCCCAGAGATTCGGACTCCTTGTGGTCAGCTAATTAATAATTCAGACGCCACATTATCTGTCCTGTTCACAGAGTAAGAGCGAGGAGGAGGAAGGATGCTTTATGAAACGGAAAGTCCACTCTCTTGTCCTTCTCCGTACCTTGCTCTCACTCTACTTTTGAGCTCCACAGGGTCGTCACCTCAATAGTTAGCTGTCAAACACTGTTTGTGTTTTTCTGGCTGAGTCCTGGCCAACAAAAGCTTCCTGCTTCAGGAAAGTGTCTTTCAGAATGGAAGGATAAAAGCAAATCCACAGCCATTTTCTGGAAGCAATATTGTGTTGTTATTATTATTATTATTATTATTATTATTATTACTATTATTATTACTATTATTACTATTATTATGATTATTATTATTATTATTTATTATTATTATTATTATTATTATTATTTTTATTATTACTATATTATTATTATTATTATTATTATTATTATTATTATTTGTCCACTCTTATTTTCAAGATGTTGTTAGGATTTTAATTATTTAATGTTGCTTATATTGTCTTATATAGCAAAACACGCTGATGGTTTTGGGTCAATTTATTAAAAATGTATTCTTGTTTTTTTAATTAATAATAAAAAAAAAAAAAAAAAAAAAAAAAAAAAAATATATATATATATATATATATATATTATATATATATATATATATATATAATTATTTATTTTTTTTACGTTTAAAGCATGTTGTAACCGTAAAGGAATAAAAAAAAATGGTGACAAAAGGCGAAGCTTCATTCACAGGAGCCTCAACACTCAAGATTCATTATCTAGGATAGGGATGAGGAAGGTTGTATCCTTGAGCTACATATTGTCTCACAATATTGAGTGAAGTGTAATTCAGCACAGCCTCCAATGGTGCCAGTTAAGGGCCTTAGACACTCAGCGTGTCATCAGTACCTCTCTGAGCTGGGTTAAAAATGGTTAGGAATACTGAGACCAATGCCTTTTTCTGCACTTCATAAACAACAGAGCTTATTTCTCTTTTGTTTGACTTGTAACACCAGTAATTGTGTTGGTGTGGTATTATTTTTAGACTCTTTAGAATGTTCACAGGTTTTTATTCATCTGAAATATTTTATATTCAACATTAAGAGTGGGACAGATGCTGAGAATGTTGCTGTTTGTTAGGGAATGTTTGTGTATTTTTTTTATACAGATACTCATGTTGTAAAAGACTCTGGTAAAGGTTGAAGTAATGACTATACTTTTTGAACTATAATTTAGTTAAAAGCAAGTAGTTTGAGCGCTGACATGTACTTAAGTAAAAATTTGCCATTACTACTACATGTTTTGGAAAAATTAGAATTTCAAATTACGTATGAATGTATCCAGACTGAACAACCACCATATAGCAATGACAAGAAAAACAGCGCACAATGAGAAGACAAAAAAAAATGTATCATGTCACGAACAGATTAAAACTAAAGTAACAAGTCTGATTTGAAAATAAAGGAAAGTACAAATATTTGTGTCAAAAATGTAATGAGTGAAAATAAAAAGTAAAGTATTGATGCCAGAAAAATCTACTTAAGTACAGTAACAAAGTATTTGCACTTTATTACTTCCCACCTCTGTGTTTAAATGTATCATTTTTATAAATTGAAGATGAATTTTGGTGTTTAATGGTGAATTCTCATGGCGAATTTTACCGTTTGATGATTAGTGGTGAACAGTAATGAAGTAAATTTGTTACTGTACTTAAGTAGCTTTGTCTCGTATCTGTACTTTACTGAAGTATTTCCATTTGGGGAGACTTTTACATTAACTTCACTACATTTCAAAGTCAAAAATCATATTTTTTACACAATTACATTTTGCGAAATCAGTCGTTTTTTTTATTTATGAGGGGATAAAAACGTAGCTGGTCAAACATGCAGCAAAGCACCAATCAGGGTCGAGCCAGTGCTCTGTTTTGAATTTGTTTTGATTGCCACTTTATGGTATCTACTTCTATCACCAACATACAGTTCAGTATTAGTTCAGCACCAAGCAGAACATTTTGAGAAGAATAAAAGATGGAAGAAACTCCTGACTCAAACCTACAACAACACCTGTGGCCTTATTTGCATAATTTTCTTTTTTAAGTAGATAAAAAGAAAGTTTTGGACTCATTAAAATTTGCATAGATAGCAATTAGTGTTTTAGTGTTTTAGTCAGTAATATAATTTCACAACTACACTATATTTCCAAAAGTATTGGGTCACCTGGCCTTTCCTGCTATATGTGGTTCTTTTTCAAAGAACCTGTTACCTAGAGGCACTCAATTGTACAGGACATCTTTAGATGGCGCTATAATAACATTTTGCCAAACCCAAACCTGTTCCAGCATGGAGATGCCCCTGTGCACAAAGTGAGTTTCTTGATGATCTGGTTTACATTGTTTGGAGAGGAAGATCTTAAGTGGCCTGCTATAGAGCTCTGATCTCATCCCTACTGAACACCTTTGGGATGAATGTGAACGCTGACTGCACCCCAGGTCTCCTCACCCTACATCAGTACCTGCCTTTCGTAACACCCATATGGCTGATCAACACAAGTATCCATAAGCACACTCCAAAATCTAGTGGAACATCTTCCCAGAAGAGTGGAGGGAATTGTAAGAGCGAATTGGGACTAAATGTGGAATGCAATGCTCATTTATGACCAGGTGACCCAACACTTCTGGACATAGAGTTTAGATCGGTGTGCTAAGAGTGACATTAATTATTTTTATATAAAGTTGATTAAGCAAAGAGTCTTGGTGTCATAGTGTGGCTATAATGTTTCTATTAATATATATATTTTTTCAAAATATGTCATCACATACGAGGGGGAACCATGGCAAATTAAAGTTGAATATAATACAGTTTGGTATAATGCGACATTTACTCAATCAAGTTTTTGGACCTGAAAAGGAAAAATTTGGAAACCTCTGATTTAGTCCCACCTCACCAAATATTTTTTGTTTGTTGTAATTTGCAACAGTTAAAATTCTTCATCTTCAATCTTCAAAAGTCCTTATTATATGTTTGTATTTATTTATTTATATCATTAGTTCCCATATCGCTAATTCCCATGTTAGGCCCTTGTTGAAAATGCATGGTATCACTTGGTCCCAAACATGATTTGGTATATGATCCAATTAAAGTAAAGTCTTTGTGGTACGCCTCGCTGTTTGACGGCCCTCAGCCGAGGGTGAAATTAGAAATTACTTTCATTGATATTTTCCATTGTTTTTTTTTTTTCGAGGCTGTGAACCTCTTGTGGCTCTTAGCTGATTGAAAGGCCGTGTCAAGACGGATTCGAAGGGTGGAATAGTTGCATCATAGTGTTACTCTTTGTTAGGACCCACCATTACAGTATTTATCACCCGTAAAACAGGAGGGAAGAAAGGGGTGGCATTTAAATATTCAGAACGATGCTAATGCTAGGTCCTGTTTGTGGGAGTTTTGTGTGTTTTTTTAGAGCGTGTATTAAAGCATACCGATTAGCAGAAAGTGATTCATTACCTCAAGGTCTCGTTATCGTTTCGGCACACTTTGTGAAGAAAAACAAAGGGTAACATTTTTAAACCAGCCTGAATCCTCGGGAGCGATTTCAAATGGTATTGTTAGCTATGTAGTTATTTACAGTTATGCTTTTTCAATAAAAGTTGGTGTCTGGGACCTTATTTATAATATTGAGACAAATGGAGGCACGGCCATGAAAGGCACTCGGCTGATTAACTTGCCCGCAATGGCTTTTTATCTGTTGCCCGTTTGATGTATTACGTCTTTTTAAGGCTCGGTCGAATGCAATCACAAGCTCTTTCATTGCACGGAGCTCTTAGATGCACGAGATTGCCTGTCGCTTCCCAGGGGAGGTGCTCCTTCAAAATTATTGACTAGCGGACGGTGAGGGAGTGTACGTGCTGAGCATGCGTGTGTTTATGTTTGGGAAGACAGGGTCATTAAGAGGGCAGAGTTCAGAAAATCGGAATGACAAGCCAATTGCTTAATGACTAATGCATTTGTACAGTTCGAGCAATTTATCTCGTCTGAATTAGAGCAGGACCGCCTTGTGTGTTCAGGCTCTTTTTTATAATATTCAAACCTTCTTTTGCTTTTGCCTCTGCATCCTGACTGTAGAAAATTCTCGTTCTATGGTCAGGTTATTTGATGAGAAAGCACCGAGGTTTACAAAGAAAGAGCAGAAATGAATAAGTGCTGAAGATCTGAATCTCCTGCCCCATGTTTGGCCCCTAGAGATGAATGTAGCAAGAAGGCTGACTCAGGTTTTTCAAACTAGCCGACTATTGTATGGAGTGGACTTTGTTGCCACCTCTCTTCATGCCCTGTTGCTAGAGTGCTAGTGGGGAATTTCCTGCCTCTTTTAAACTTGTGAATGGGTGTGTTTCCATGCCAAAGCGCAGCTGCATAGCCTCGTCAGGGGTCCTTGTCCTCCACCCTTCAGCTTCTCTTATTGTGACACAGTGATTGCAAGTCTTCCCTCCTGGAAATTCTCAATACCAACTTCTTATTGCACGAGTCTAAACAGTTACTTTAATCTCTTCCCATCTCCCATATATGGCAATGCTCTTAAAGTACTTAAGCACAGACACTGTCTTGTCTTTACTTGATTCGTTAAAAATCTCGCTTAAATAAAAAGCAAAGCAAGCACATGTTCTGAAATCAATACATTTTACAAAAAAAAAAAAGAAACATCTTAAAGGGACCATTTCAGAATAATCCATATTGCTTCTTTGTCCAGGAGATGTCTGTATTGCCAGCGACCGCTGACCAGAGCCAATAAAACAAGAGGCCTGCTTTGTGAAGAGAGAAAGCAACATGGACTCGGCATATGACCTTTGCCCCGCCTCTTCCCGCCACCGCAGCAGTGTTCTTCCATGTCTGTGTCGTAACAAAAGCGGAAGGTCCTGCCCTATTAAACGGGCTAATGCCCCCCCCTGAGGCTGATAATAGACAGCTAATCCTCTTATCCTCCGTTAGGAAGGATACCTCTGCAGTAGCATCTTTCAGCAAAGACAGACACATGAGTGAGGTGGTAGTTTAGTAGTTATGGTATTGGAACTTTAACCCCAAGGTCAAATCCCAGCTACGCCAAGCTGCCATTGCTGGGCCCCTGAGCAAGGCTCTTAACTCCATCGGTACTCAATTGTATGAATGAGATAAAAAGAAATTGTAAGCCGCTCTGTATAAGGGAGTCTGCCAAATGCCATAAAATGTAATATTATGGCAGTGATCTCCAGGAATATAAAACTGTAACCACCACTGCTTTATGGAATGATTTTGCCAATGATTTTTTTTTGCTACACATTGTGATCATTGTGATAGCAATATGCATTGGTGAAGTTGGATTTGGTGGTGGGCGAAGTACACAAACCATGTACTTGAGTTTAAACTACATAAAAAAATATATATTATATATATGAGAATTTTTCAAGGCAGGCAGAGAAGGCACTTGAAAATAAAGAATTTGTTTTTCTTTTCAATTACTTAAAAGAAATCGTGTAAATAAGGACAAGGGTGTTGTGGCGAGTCAGAGTCAGGAGTTTCTTCCATCATTTATCCTCTCAAAATGTTCTGCTTGCTGTTGAACTGATGCCAAAGTGTATGTTGGTGATAAGTAGATACACCAAGCAGCAATGGAAACAAGTTCAAAACAGAGCGCAGGCTCTACTCTGATTGGTGGATTGCTGCATACTTGACTAGTTTTTTTTTATCCACTCATAAATAGAAGAAACAAACGATTCTGCAAAATATAGTTGGGTAGAAAGTACGATGTTTGAGTTTGAAATGTAGTGAAGTTAATGTAAAAGTCTACCCAAATAAAAACAGTTCAGTAAAGAACAGATACATGAAAAAAATACGTAAATACAGTAACACATTACATTTACTTTGTTACAGTCCACCACTGATTCATTTAAGCAAAAGTCATTTTTTTTGGATCTTGCCATACCAAGAGTTAACGGAAGAGTCACAAAAATAAAACTGGAGAAAGCCAGAATGTGCAAGGCAGACAAAAATTCTCATCATGGTTTGCATATTGTAAGCTTCATTGACATTTGGATTGCAAACATCAAACTGACAAACAAATCAGGTTAGCTGCAGCAAGGGTTTAGTCACTGTAGAGGTCGTCAAACAGGTGTTTCATTTGTGGGTGCTCTTGATTTACCTGCCAATTTACATCCTTGTCTTATCTTAAGAATAAGGTGTACTGATGGTGGAAAAGAGGTTTCTCCACAGGCTTGCTGGGTTTGCTATCTGTGATAAGGTAAGGAGCTTGACAATATGGGAGGCTCGAACAGAGTGTGGACACCCTGGTTGAGCTGTATGAAGTATATCCTACTGGATACTAGTCCCATGGCACTTTAAGAAGCTGTAGGCTTTCTCATAAGAATCTGGAATCTGTTGGTTTGGGGATGGAAAAGTACTGGTTGTATGGATTGGTGTGATCTTCTCAGCATGATTCTGAGGCAGAGAATCTTCTTCTTCTTCTTTCGGCTGCTCCCATTAGGGGTCGCCACAGCGGATCATCCGTCTCCATACCACCCTGTCCTCTACATCTGCCTCTCCCACACCAACCACCTGCATGTCTTCCCTCACCACATCCATGAACCTCCTTCTTGGCCTTCCTCTTTTCCTCCTACCTGGTGGCTCCATCCTCAGCATTCTTCTACCAATATAATTCATGTCCCTCCTCTGCACATGTCCAAACCATCTCAATCTCGCCTCCCTCACCTTGTCACCAAAACATCCTACATGCGCTGTCCCTCTAATAAACTCATTTCTAATCTTATCCATCCTCGTCACTCCCAACGAAAACCTCAACATCTTCAGCTCTGCTACCTCCAGCTCCACCTCCTGTCTTTTACTCAATGCCACTGTCTCTAAACCATACAACATCGCAGGTCTCACCACAGTCCTATAAACCTTCCCTTTCAATTTTGCAGATACCCTACTATCACAAATCACTCCTGTCACTCTTCTCCACCCACTCCACCCTGCCTGCACTCTTTTCTTCACTTCTCTAACACACTCTCCATTACTTTGCACTGTTGACCCCAGGTACCTGAATTCCTCCACCTTCTGAAGCTCTTCTCCCTGCAACCGGACCACTCCACTGCCCTCCCTCTCATTCACACACATGTATTCTGTCTTACTCCTACTGAGTTTCATTCCCCTTCTCTCCAGCGCATATCTCCACCTCTCCAGGCTCTTCTCAACCTGCTCTCTACTCTCACAACAAATCACAATATCATCCGCAAACATCATAGTCCAGGGAGACTCCTGTCTGACCTCGTCCGTCAACCTGTCCATCACCACTGCAAACAGGAAAGGGCTCAGGGCCGATCCTTGATGCAGTCCAACCTTCACTCTAAACCAGTCTGTCGTACCTACTGCACACTTCACTGCCGTCACACTGTCCTCATACATGTCCTGCACCACCCTCACATACTTCTCTGACACACCTGACTTCCTCATACAATACCACAACTCCTCTCTTGGCACCCTGTCGTACGCCTTCTCTAAATCCACAAATACACAATGCAATTCCTTCTGTCCTTCTCTATACTTCTCTATCAACATTCTCAAAGCAAATAAGGCATCTGTGGTGCTCTTCCTCGGCATGAAACCATACTGTTGCTCACAGATGGTCACCTCTTCTCTCAGCCTGGCTTCCACTACTCTTTCCCATAACTTCATGGTGTGACTGATCAACTTAATACCCCTGTAGTTACTGCAGGTCTGCACATCTCCTTTATGCTTAAAGATTGGTACCAGCACACTTCTTCTCCATTCCTCAGGCATCTTCTCACCTTCCAAAATCCTGTTAAACAATCTGGTCAAAAACTCCACTGCCATCTCTCCTAAACATCTCCACGCTTCTACCGGTATGTCATCTGGTCCAACCGACTTTCCACTCTTCATCCTCTTAATCGCTGCTCTCACTTCCTCCTTACTAATCCTATCTACATCCTGCTTCACCAACTCCACATCATCCAACCTTCTCTCTCTCTGATTTTCCTCATTCATCAGCTGCTCAAAATACTCCCTCCACCTTCTCAACACACTCTCCTCACTAGTCAACACATTTCCCTCTCCATCCTTTACTGCTCTAACTTGCAGTACATCCTTTCCAGCTCGGTCCCTCTGCCTGGCCAATCGGTACAAATCCTTTTCTCCTTCCTTAGTGTCCAACCTCTCATACAGCTCCTCATATGCCTTTTCCTTGGCATTCGCCACATCCCTCTTAACCTGCTGCCGCATCTCCTTGTACTCCTGCCTACTTTTCTCATCACTCTGTCTATCCCACTTCTGTTTTGCCAACCTCTTTCTCCTTATGCTCTCCTGCACTTCCTCATTCCACCACCACGTCTCCTTGTCTTCCTTTCTATTTCCAGATGTCACACCAAGTACTTTTCTAGCTGCCTCCCTCATCACTCCTGCAGTATTTGCCCAATCATCCAACACCTCCTTAACACCACTGAGCCTCTCTCTGACCTCTTCCCTGAACCTCACACTACACTCTTCCTCCTTCAGTTTCCACCATCTTATTCTTCTTTCAGTCCTCACTCTCCTCCTCTTCTTCTTCGCCTCCAAAACCATCCTACAGACCACCATCCTATGCTGTCTAGCTACACTGTCCCCTGCCAACACCTTACAGTCGCCAATCTCCTTCAGGTTGCATCTCCTGCATAGCACATAGTCCACCTGTGTGCACCTTTCTCCACTCTTATGATCCTCCTTCTTCTTAAAATAAGTGTTCACCACTGCCATTTCCATCCTTTTAGCAAAATCTACCACCATCTGCCCTTCCACATTCCTCTCCTTAAAACCATACCTACCCATCACCTCCTCGTCACCTCTGTTCCCTTCACCTACATGCCCATTAAAGTCCGCCCCAATCACCAACCGTTCTTTCCTAGGTACCCCATCTACCACTTCATCTAATTCACTCCAGAATCTTTCCTTCTCCTCCATCTCACAGCCAACTTGTGGAGCATAGGCACTGATGACATTTATCATCATCCCTTCAACTTCCACCTTCACGATCATCACCCTATCAGAAACTCTCTTCACCTCCACTACACTCTTACTGTACTCTTCCTTCAGAATCACCCCTACACCATTTCTCTTTCCATCCACACCATGATAAAACAGTTTAAATCCACCTCCAATGTTCCTGGCCTTACTCCCTTTCCACTTGGTCTCCTGAACACACAGCATATCTACCTTTCTCCTCTCCATCATATCAGCTACTTCTCTCCCTTTACCCGTCATAGTACCAACATTTAAAGTACCAACCCTAACCTCCACTCTCCTACACTGCTCCTTTCCCTGCCGTCTCTGTAGACGTCTTCCTCCTCTCCTTTTCCTCCTTCGGCCAACAGTAGCCCAATTTCCACCGGTACCCTGTCGGCTAACGATACCTGTGGCGGTCGTTGTTAACCCGGGCCTCGACCGATCCGGTATGAAATTCTCATTTGTGATCCGCATATTTGATTTGGCACATGTTTTACGCTGGATGCCCTTCCTAACGCAACCCTCCCCATTTACCCGGGCTTGGGACCGGCACTAAGAATGCACTGGCTTGTGCCTCCCTAATGGCTGGGTTATTCTGAGGCAGAGAATAATGGAAGGAAATGTTTGAATGATTAGTATGATAACAATTAATGTAGGGTTCATGTTTTTATCAACGCATCCAGGTCAGGAGTCTATACAGATTATCTGCGCAAGTTGGAAAAATATGGCTTGTGTGTTTTGGGGGAATCTGCATACTAATTATGGTAGATACGTGTTTTGTGAACTTATTTTGTGAAGATGGGTGCATGTGGTCCATCTGGTGTTTCATGTTAGTTACTGGTAGTCTCTGAGTTATGATGGTTCGACCTATGGTTTTTCGATCTTACGATAGCGATGAGACAAAATTATTTTATGTTTAGCGCAGCAGGCAAACTTAATATTTTTATTTTTATATTTCTGGTGTTTCGAATACCAGTTTCCTTTTTATCGCCGTCGCTGGACACTAAAACAGAAGGTACTGATTAGTCTTATCAGCTAGCGGTGTACTTCGTAGCTCTACCCTCCACTCACAAACTGGCAAACAGTACGGTAATGCAAATTGCTTGGTTTTGTTAAATTATGTACTATTATTTGAAAATTATTACCAACTAAGTGTATACGACCAAATACTGATCACCATGCCTTAAGACTCCTGGGTAGGCTAGGCCATGTCTTGACTTACGCTATTTTGAAGTTACGATGGGGTCATTTACATTTTATTTCATTTAAACGACTGAGGAGTTGAGGGTCAGGGTCCTTGTGGTGACAGCTTGATGGTGCTGGGATTTGAACTCACAACTTTGTAATCAACTCAAACTCAAAAATCCAATACTTCTTCATCTACTACATCCGTCAGTCAAATGTTGTGGAATTCAAGAGGGTCTTTAGTGACAGAATTCAAAAGACGTATACCATCTGAACAATGACTTGATGGCAGCAGGGCAAATGCATCATGGATTAATACAGCATGTAGCCTTGTTGCCCAAGGTCTCCTGTACCTTCAAAGCATCAGACTTTAATGGACTCCTTTGTGTTGTCCTTTAAGCGATGTATCAATGACCCAGCAAAAACACGTGCACAGGCATTTGTTAAGCTGTTATCAATGGCATCTCGGAATTCATATGAGTGACAAACAGGATGGAAACACGGTGACAGATGAGCAGGAATCCTATAGCAGTGCTATATATTCGAGCAGGATGTCAATGCTGCCGAGATAAGCGCCATATATATTTCGACTTTTGACAGGAGGTGAGAGAGAAGTCAAGTAGGAATGATTACAGCTACCTAGGAGTACAAATAAGCACGACTGGACAAGATATACAGAGAGAAGATCAATTCACATAAATGCCTCGTTTTACACGTTGCTTGTCCGAAATGCTGGAAATTGAATTTAGATGAGTTGCATCCCACTTATGGTAATGGATGCTGCCTTTCAGCTCATCTCCACAAGCGTTTTTATTCTGCCTTGTTGCCTCGCAGGTTTGAGCCTGCCGAGCTTAATTGGTGAGATGCACATCTTTCACCGTGTATAATGAGACAAACACCTCACTTTCACTTAATAAAAACTATTCTTAAGTATTTTTTTACTTCTTTTTAGAATGTATTGGATGCGCAATGTGCTGTTTGGAGGTGGTTGTGTAACTGGGAATGCACTGTAAATGTACAAGATGAATGTGTGTGCTAGTAAATCTTCTGTTAGAAGCTCTTCAGGATCTCCAGTGGGAACAATGATAGATTTTGGTGTTTGTTGAAAAATATTTGTCTAATGGTAAAAATTTGAGTAGGAAACATTTACTGATTGAAGGCAAATACTGTAGTTGGTATTTTATGGAAACCTTTGTTGTGTGTGATGGTTAGAATGTTGGTGTTTGATGTAACCTTTGGTGATGTAAGTATGTTGGTGTTTGTTAATGAGAATGTTGGTATTTGATGATGTGAATGTTGGTGTTTGATTATGCAAATGTTGGTGTTTGATGAGAATGTTAATTTGGTGGTAAGAATGTTGATGTTTGATGTAAACTCAGTGATTACCAGTAGTAATGTTACTGATTGATAGTTAGAATGTTGGTGTTTGATGTAAGCTGTTGGTGAGTGATGATAAGTATGTCGGTGTTTGATATTAAAAATGTTGGTGTTTGATGTAAACTCTTAGTGTTTGATATTAAAAAAAATGGTGTTTTATGTAAACTCTTAGTGTTTTATATTTAAAAAATGTTGGTGTTTGATGTAAACTCTTAGTGTTTGATATAAAAAAAAGGTTGGTGTTTGATGTAAACTCAGTGTTTGATATTAAAAAATGTTGGTGTTTGATGTAAACTCAGTGTTTGATATAAAAAATGTTGGTGTTTGATGTAAACTCTTAGTGTTTGATATTAAAGATGTTGTTTGTGTTTGGTGATGATAATGTTGGTTGATTAAAGCTGTTGGTGTTTGATAGTAAGAATGTTGGTGTTTGTTGTAGCTGTTGTTGATTGATGATAAGTATGGCAGTGTTTGGTGATAGGAATTTTATTGTTTGATGTCAACTCTTAGTGTTTAATATTAAAAAAATTGTTATTTTATGTAAACTCTTAGTGTTTTTTATTAAAGATGTTGGTGTTTGGTGATGAGAATGGTGGTTGATTAAAGCTGTTGGTGTTTAAGAGTAAGAATATTGGTGTTTGATTAGAATGATGGTGTTTGATGTAAACACTTGATGGCTGATGGTAGAAATGTTGGTGTTGATGGTGAGAATGTTGGTGTTTAATGTAAGCTATTGGTGATTGGTGATAGGAATATTGGTGTTTGATTGGAATGTTGGTTGATGTAAGCTGTTAGTAATTGGTGTTAAGAATGTTGGTGTTTGATGATGAAAATATTGGTGTTTGTTGATAAGATTGTTGGTGTTTAATGTGAACTATCAATGTTGGATGAAAATAATGTTGGGATTTGATAAGAATGTTGGTGTTTGATGATGAGAATGATGATATTTGATAAGAATGTTGGTCGATGTAAGCTGTTGGTGATTGTTTTAAAAATGTTGGTGTTTGATGATAAGAATGTTGGTGTTTGTTGATAAGAATGTTGGTGTTTGATAGTAAGTAGAAGGAAGAAGCTTGTACCTCTCACCCCAGTTACTCACCTGTTGTTTTTTCTGTTGCCAGGTGGTTTATGGCTTGCTGGCTTAAAAGATAAACCCCTTGTACATGTATCTAACATCTTCGCTAATTTTCTGACGAGTGACCTAATATTATAGCTGTCAAAGATACAGTAATTAAATATATACAACATCTATTTACAGACAGGAGTAGCAGAAGGAAGGTAAAAAAAAAAAAAGGTAAAGCATGATACATACACTTTAGTAATACTTTCGTTTATTGTAGTAATAATTATAGATTTCGAAAAAGTTTTATGTAGCACGTAAATTTTTTTCAGTAAAAAAAAAAAAGCTGGTCATCTGTAGGGCAAGAAGGTTAATATGTGTGTGTATTGTGTAGGGAAATTTCAGAAGAGCTGTAGAGGTGGTCAATACCATTCAATTTGGAAAATTCCATAAATTGATCCACTGATTTATGCTGATGAATATTGCACTACAGGGAGGGGTGAAGGGGTTCTGCTGAGATTGATTTCAGCTTTTCATTACTGAGGTTTTTTTTTATTTCATTTTGCTTGATGGTTCGCAAGAGTGAGGTCAGATCCTGTGTCGTCACCCAGACCTTCATAAACCTTCAGTTAAAAAAAAAAAGAATTAAAAAAAAGAATAATACATGTTTATAATTAAATTATATATATTTTTAATGTGTATTATGATAGTTGTGATTATTATAGTTTTTTTATTAAGCAGTTAACAGAAACTATAATTGAAAAAGTGTTTTTCAAATGATTAATATGAATAAAAGGTACACAATAAGACTGGTGTTTGCTGAAAAATTGTAGTATTTAATGAAGAATGGATTTGATGGAGAATATTTGTGTCTAATGATTGAACTGTTGGTGTTAAACACAAGAGGGCCTAAATGTTGGTGTTTGATGGTTTGAACTGGTGTTTGTTCGTAAGAATATTGGTGTTTGATAGCTCAGGATGTTAGTGTTTGGTTGTTAAAATGCTAGTGTTTGAAGATCAGAATGTTTGTGTTGGTGTTCGGTGGTAAGAATGTTGGTGTTTGTGAGAATGTTGGTCTTCAATGGTCTGAATTTGTTTTATTTGATGGTGTGAATTTTGGTAGTTGATGGTGAGAATGTTAATGTTTGATGTTTGGAATGTTGGTGTTTGATAAAAGTTTTTTTTATGAGGAATTTAGGTGTTACATGGCATTTAGGTGTTACATGGTTGGTGCTTAATAAAGAATAGATAGATAGTTACAGATAGATACAACTTTATTGTCATTGCATAGTACAGGTACACAACAACAAAATGCAGAAATACCAGTAGTAGCATTGTGCAAATTTACAAGTGCAGATGAATATGTAAATTTATTTCCAACCATTAAATATATAGGCTTTGAACAGTAAAAAAAAAGCAAGTACAGTAAGAATAAACATGTATAAGATCTATAAGCGAAATGAAAATTTGTAATATGTTCAAGAGGTGTGTAAAGCACAATATGTGGAGAAATGTAGATATATAAATCGAGATATGTGCACTTTACAATGGTACAGGAGATATATACAGTGTATATACAGGTGGTACACAGATATATAGAATATAATCTCGGATATGCTATTAATACCTGTGTCTAATAGTAAAACTGTTAACTGTTTTCCTCATTAAAAGTCAGATTGTTGGTGTTTGATGAGAAGCATTAATTCTGTTGGTGTTTGATGGTAAGAATGCGTTCGTGTTGGATGTAAACTCTCAGTGCCTGATGGTCAGAATGCGAAGGAATATCAACATAAGTATTACAGATGTATATAATTAAATTTAATTAAATTTTTAAATTGCTTTTTACAATTAACAATTCACAGAACTAAATTAATTATGGATATGAATTTTAAATTCATAAATTCATCCTCATGAGTTTATCCCTAATGAGCAAGCCAGAGGTGATGACAGCTGGTGAGGGAAAAACTTCCTGAGACAATATAAGGAGGAAACCTCGAGAAGAAACCAGACTCAAAGGGGAATATGTTCTTATCTGTGTATTTATTCATTAAAGCTCCATTATTGTTAAAAAAATATTGTCCTAATTTAACTTCTGATACTTTAAAATCATAGATTTTAATACATGGTGACTTTACCAACTCAGTCTTCCAGTCCCGTAGATGAAAACGGAATAATGTTTAGTAACCAAAGAAATATATAAATAAAATCTAACCACATTATTTCTACATTAAGATTTTTATCAGAGAGAAAATCTTTCAGGATCGATTCAACACCGGAGGGCTTTTGGGAGAACAGATCATCTGCTTGCTCTTTAGTTAGTGTTTATTCATGCGCATGATGAACGTCCCTGAGAGAGCGCTATCAGAGCTAATGATGACTCCATAAAGGCCAATAAAAAAAGTAAACAGCTGTAAGTGTGTTGCGGTTTTGTGTCCTTTTTTTTAATACTAACTAAGTGAAAGAGGGTTTCGAGGGCCTAGCAGAGTAAAGCCATACTAATCAATATGTGAATGAGAACACGGACTTGGAGTTAGCCATTGTGCATCAGCGGCTCTGTTTTAGTCGATGTAGGAGAGTGTGCACTTGGTTGACGGTTCATGGTCAGGAGGTGTTTGAGAAAAGCTCGGCCTCGGCCTCGGCCTCGGCCTCTCTCTTAAATGATCACACTAAAAGGGTGAGCTAGGTTAGCTAGTTTTACAGTCGCATGAGCATCAGCATTGAGACCCAGACAGATTAAGAAATATTTCTCCTGTTTTTTTTTTGGTTACTCCATCCAGATTATACCCCAATTCTTTCCCGCTCTTCTGAGCTTTCGTCCTCGAATGCTAACACTCACATTTGTGCTACTTTTGTGGCTAATCGCAATGTCAAATCCCTGTTTAGAATGAGTATTTTCCTTAATATGATATGCAAAATGCACCAAGGAGTAAAATAATAGACAAGAAGACGTTTGGGGAGTTAGAAAATGTTGACCTAGCAATTTTAAGTTGCAAAAAAGAGGCTAAATGAAGCACCAGCTCTGTTTCCTTTCAGAGGTTTCCGTAAAACCTCTGAAAATCCGTGACACAATTTTTGGGTAGGTCCAATATAAGTATAGCTGGCCAACCATCCCAGATAATTAGCCTCAGTCTCCCAGGATGCTTTGCACTACGTGGTTATTTTCCCGTACTAGCATACGCATAAAATTTTTTCCCCTTACTAAATATAAATATAAAACTCTTTACTGTAATTTAACAAACGCTCGATTTGACACCTGTGAGGAAAAAATCTTGTCTTTATGTACCCCAATATAAAGATTAGCTCTGCACCTCATGTGGACCAGATTGTTATGTTGATACGAGTTCCTGACTTGAGTTTATTGTTACAACTATTTTCAAGAAATCTATAATTTTTGTGTTTAGTATTTAGTACATATAATACAAATATAATAGTGTAAAATAATATATAAACAAATAAATAAGAAATATTTAGTACAAATAGTAAAATTTCTTTATACGTAACAGGATAGAATATTCAAATGTGGACAGATTTCTTGGGACTCGAGAAAAAAGAATCCACAATTTTCGCTGAAAATTTGAATTGGAATTGTATTGAAAATTAATTGGCATCCATCATTGTGCTTGTGCGTTAAGTTCATCTGTGCTAAGTGTCTACTAATTAGGGGAGGTAGCTCAGCAGTTTAAAAAAAAATTGGGGTTTCAAGCCTAGTTAGCAACATGTTGCCATTTTTGGGGCCCTTGAACAAGGCTGTTAACCCTCTGTGCTCCAGGGGTGCTGTATCCTGGTTGACCCTGCGCTCTGACTATGTGAAGAAAAAATTTCTTAATTTCAGAACTTTCAGAATTTTAGAGTTTGTGAAATTCTTGTGCCCCGAGCCATTTATTAAATTCGCCTTATTTACTATATGGGGTATTAAAATGTTTCAAGATTATCTCTGTTCACAAAAAAGTACTTTATTTGTCTACGTTGACACACTATAACCTTCAAAACCCTAGCGCTCCTGCCAATTCTGGAATGTGCCATTGAAGTCTTCTTTTCGAAGCTTGTCAATTCATGCTGGATCTCCTCAATGGTGTCAAAACGGTGATATTTGAGCTGGTTCTTCATCTTCGGGAAGACCCAATCTGGTGAGAAGGGTTTGTGTGTAAATGAGACCATGTGGATTGTTCTCAGACAATCATCATGCAAAAAGCTAAACGAACAGGCATGTTGAAGGTCTTCCTGATCTCTCGTCGTCTTCCAGCGATGTTCTTTTGCTCTTGAAGCATTTATTGCAGCATCACCGTATGTCAAACATCTCTGTGGCAGATTTGCCCAGTTCCATGCAGAAATTTCACGTTTGCTCTTCTAACTTGATGAAATCGCAGACGTGGTCAGAGTAGCGCCAGTTACACTATTAGTCTCGAAAGTTTTTGACACCACCTCATATATAGCACAGGGACTGCTAAAACCTTCTTTAGTAAAAGATGCTGCCTCGATTGGCTGTCTGAAGTAGTGTCCACCATTAGCCCTTTCTGTGATCAATGGGGTAAGAAAGGGTGTGGGAAACACATGTCTGGAAGCCTCCTGTTCCTTATTACCCCCACGGAGGAGGTAAAGGGGCCATTGGGGTTGTCTTCAGGGCTGACAGTCTGATTCATGTTTTGATTAGTTTAATCCAGCAAGCCCAGAAAAAAGAAGCTCACTCTGGCCACTGGAGGACCTCTGTGTTTATTTCTCACTTTCTCTCTCTCTCTTTTGGTCTCTCTCACTCTTAACTCATCTGTGTTTCAGCCTTTCTTTCTGAGAACGATGAAACCGAGCTGTCGCTCTCTAAAAGATAGCATCGCCAGCTGACGAACTACACAGCGGCGCATCTCAACCCGACCGCTTTTAGTTATCGGGGCCACCATCAAGGTCAAGGCTGATGGATCATAGAGAGGTTTTTACATTAACAGGAAGGGAAAGAGCCTGTCCGTGGCCCTGCGATGCTGGATCATACCTGCACGGTTGAAATTAGATGCTATTTTTGGGTGGGGGAGGAAATAATGGAATCCGGGATAATGGATTAATTAACAAAAGGTTAGAGGACAAAAGATTCTTTATCAGGTTCCTGCTGAATCTCATTTATTCAGGTAACTATTGACTGAAAAGCGCGTGATATCCGGGAAAGATGTATTTTTTAAATTAGGTTTTTTTTTTTTTTTTTTTATTAGTTTCCTGCGATAGAAGAGTGAAAAAGGAAGGAATCCAAAATAAATAATGATAGCTGAGTTATACCTGGAAAACGATCTCAGTTTCATTACATGGGCTTTTTTTGTAACTCATAGCAGGCATATAACAGAAGTGATACACGTGCTTTTCAGTATACGAGATAACAGTTACTTGCTAACAAAACTATATCCTGGCCCTTTTTTAATATCCTGGCACTAATTTTAAGATCTCTACGTTTCATTTTTTTCCAAATAAAAAGCAGCCCTGTGTGTGTAACACTGTTATCTAAAAGTAAAAGGTGACGATACAAGTAATTATTTTTCGTCAAAGGTAATAGCATGCTAACAGTGCAAAGTCTAAGAGCACCGCGATGTTCCTTTCCGTTTCGACATAGAGCAGTGAAAAAAATTCCCAAGCAACACAAATTTGTGTTCTGCATTCAATCTGCATTAAAGAATGGAACCTTGTGTTTTTTATCCATTTATAGTAATCGTTTTATTGCAATAATTTATCAATAATCTTCCAGAAAAAGTCTGATCGTACGTTTTAGCAACTGGAAACAATAGTTTTGTCTTTTTTTTTCTACAAAAAGTGCTAACTTCTAAATCCTGGATATTTCTTATGTCTAAGAACCCAAAGCTACAGTTTTTCTGTCTAATTTCAAAGCTGACACAGAAGACTGGAGACTCTTTCCATGAAGGAAATAAAGGTGCTGGGGTCAGCCATGATACAGCACTCCTGGAGCACTTAGGGTCATGGGCTTGCGTGGCGCCCCAAGAGTGGTAGCTTGGGCTTGAACCCCTGACTTTCTGGTCAGTAACCCAGAACCTAAATCACTGAGCCACCACTTCCTATATTTATTGCCTTAAAGAGAACAATCACTCAAAATGGCACCATATCAACAATCACTCGTTTTTTTTTACCATTTAGGTGAAATGTTTCTTAGACAAATGCCTGTGCAAGTTGTTACTATGGGACAGATCATTTGTATGAATGAATGCATTAACGTGAGCCAGAGTTTGCACTTTATTCTGCTTTAAAAAAGTACATGTATAGGATCTTCTATATTTACTATATATTCATTTTATTACAATTTCTGCGAGCCTCCAATTTGGACATCATAATCTGCTTGGAATAAACGGACAAACGTTTGTGAACACCTGCAGAACAACATTCGTACGTCATTTTTTGAACATCCCATTCAACAATTAATCTCCATTTGCTGTTATAGTAAGCTCCACAATACCGGGACGATATTCCACTGTTTTTGTGTAGATTTGTATGGACATTTCGTGCCACCCAGATGAGGATGAGGATGAGGTTCCCTTTTCAGTCTGGTTCCTCTCAGGGTTCTTCTTTATACCATCTATGGGAGTTTTTCCTTTCCACAGTCACCACTGGCTTGTTTATTAGGGACAAACTTACTATTATAATTCAAAAACTTATCTTTTATCACTAGTTTATCTGTGTAAAGCTTCTTTGAGACAATGTCAATTGTTAAAAGCTCTAAACAAATAAAACTGAATTGAATTAAATTGAATTTGTGGATATTAATTAAGCCACAAGAGCACTAATAAAGCCAGGTACCGATGTAGGAGATCTGAGGTGCAGTCAGGGTTCCTCTTAATTCATCCTAAAAGTGTTTAATAGGGTTGAGGTCAGAGCTCTACAGCAGGTCATTCAAGATCTTCCACTCAAACTCATGTAAAGCAAAATCTTCCTGGAGTTGGCTTCCATGCTTGAATCTTGTAGTTCAAGGGATGGAAAAATTTAATATTACTGCATCCAGAGACTCAATTTACAATTGTGTGCTTCCAAATCTGTGGTAGCAGATTTCAAAAAGTCAAATGTCCCAATATATTTGGTACATAACAATAAGCATAATTAGCTTATATGCCTCGTGCTCGTTCTATATTGCTTGCTGTTTCAGAGGGCGTCCACAAAGAGCCCAAAGTCAATGTTCTGGAGAATCATCATGGCTGTCGACGACACTGTTTCGAGTTACTCCGTGCACCTTGCTAAATAGGTTTAAATTTTTAATTTGCTCGGGAACAAAGATCACATCATCGGAGGATAGCGTAGCTGTAATTTATTTAAGATGTCCTCTCAGCGGGGAGAGTGAGAGTTATTTTTGTTTCAGCTGAGGAGGAGAAGTGGATATGGGAGGTCTCGCCTGTCTCAGCGTACCTGAAGGTCACACCATGAGCCTCGACGGGCGAACAGAGCGATCAGAGCTACAAAGTTTGTTTGAATAGCGTGCCGTGGGGACAGAGGAAACCATTTGAGTGTGGACCTCTTTGTTGGTCTTAATTGAGCCGGAAGAACGATCGTGACATTTCAAGCGATTTCAATGCTATGGCTATACACTGGAGCGATTGGAGATGAATTTAGAGAAGGAGTAGGTGCTTTTACTTGTCACACGTACATTAGAGCACAGTGAAATTCTTTCTTCGGATATTCCTGTGATGTTAAGAAGCTGGGGGTCAGAGCACAGAAATGATACGGGGTCCCTGGAGTTAAGGGCCTTGCTCAAGGGCCCAAGAGTGGCAGCTTAGTGAGACTGGGGGGAAGTTGGGGCGAAGAAACGCAAAGCATAAAATTGCTTGGTGTTTTTTATTAACATAATTTATTTTAACACTTTTGAACATCGCCGGTTTAAATTGTTTTCAAAACAAATTTATGTAAAATGTCGCCTCGGTTTGGAATTAAAAAAATAAAATAGTATAAATCAAACTAATTCAATACACTTTTTTATTATATTGATTAAATTGAGTATTCGATTCAAGTAATTTGATTAAATAAAATTAAACAAATGGAAAAATGTTAATTAATTTGTTTGCATTTGTTCGACCCCATTTCGGTAATTAAAGTGTGTGTGTGTGTGTGTGTGTGTGTGTGTGTGTGTGTGTGTTTTACATTTAATATTCACACGTTCTATATATGTTAACTATGAACTATTCAACGTATTTCAGCATAACAAACGTCTGCACTTAAGAAACCCACAAGACAGTTCTTTATATATTCAATTTATTTATTTATAAAATCATTCATTCCTTCCATCCTTTATTCATTTAGTCTCTCCCTCGCTTTGTGGGATTAGTTCTACTTATTTTTTATTTTTTTAATTGACGCTGAACATAAAATGCAAAATAATCCATATCTATAAATTGTTCTAAAAAAACGTTGCCAATAACAAGAAGTCATCATTGCAGAACAAAAAAATTTTTCTCACAAAAAAAATGTTTTCTGCAGTACAAATCGTGTTTTCGGTACGGATCAAGTAGCCACAGTGACACATACCGAGAAAGAAAGAAATGTGTGTGTGTGGTTGTGTTTGTATGTGTGTGTTAGGTTGGCATTTAAAAACTAAGGACTCATTGCTTTAATTCACTAGTGCTAAAGAAGCTAAAGAAGTATATATATATATATATACAGTGGAATCCGCTTATCTCGCCCTCGGTTACCTCGACAACCCTATTAAGTCGACATTTTTGAAGTGGAACCGCCAAATTCTCGCTTTTTCTAAGCATTTTTTATCGGTTATGTCGACTTTTTTTATGTCGCCGAACCCTAATATTTCGAGCACAGGGGGGGGGGAAATTTGCCATTTAATGTCGGTTATCTCGGTGCAGCCGCAGAAGAACTCGCGGAAGTGTCGGGAAAATCAAGTCTTACAGCTGCTACAGGTGTTGTATTGCATACTGGTGAATCTCTGCTGTTAGTTAGTGCACATATGCCTTTTGTTGTTAAATGTTATGCGATGAACGGGAGGCGAAAGTCGCGCTTGGTGGCGCGGAACGTGTGATGACCATCCAAAATCATAAAATGAACACCGGCAGGATCGGGGGGGGAATCCGCGATGCGCTTTGCGGAAGAAAAGAGCAGCAGTTGAGAGAGAGTGCCGGTGGGAAGACACGTACCGGGATACGCATGAGCGATAACAACGACCGCCGTGAACCAACATATACCAACAATAACGGACAGTGAGAGTGTGGAAGTTTAAATAGAAGCTGGTGATGATGATAAATGAGCACCATATGTGTGTGATTGAAGCGGAGCTTCAGAGAAAGCGGCCGAGAAAGCACCTGACACGCTGATGGGGGCCGAAGGGGGCGTGGCAGGTGGATTCCTGACAGATAAACATGTACTGTATGTATTTTTATAGCATGCCTTCATCAAACAAATTGCGGCAACACTGTTGTGTAAAAAAACCCTTCAAAAACACGTGCATGCACATCCTCATTTATTAACGCACATCATGTACATAAAGAAATTTCAAGCACGTTAATATACTGCCGCCATTTTGATTTTCGTTTATCTCGATCATCGGTTACCTCCATGCTTTTTTTTTTCGACATAACCGGGTTCCACTGTATATATATATATATATATATATATATGGACAAAAGTCCGTGGACAACTGAGCATAAGATTTGTATACAATTTTTGAACATCCCATTCTGGGAAGATTGTGGAGAGTGCTTGTGAAGATTTATGGTGATTCATTTAGCCATACTCAAGCTCTTCCACTCCAAACCATGGAAACCAATTTGGGAAAGGAACCAAATATGGCTTAATGTCTATACAGTGTGTCTTGATGGTGTCCGACTTCTGCGAATAAACTGAAATTTAATTTCAGTAAAAGCCTTAATTAACCCTTCAAACGCTTTTCCCCTTGATCACACATCACCAATGACCAATGTCATCAGCATTACATGTTAATGCACGTGTCTAAGTGCTGATCAGCAGTAATTTATTACATTTGTCATCAAAACCGCCACTTATCCGTGATGGGGATTTTTTTTTTCTCGTTCCGGCTGCTGGACTTTGCTGGGGTTTTATCATGCAGCTCATCCTTAATGAGTGTGGATTAAAAAGGATGATCCGAGCTTTACAATCCGAGACTCGCTTCAGGCCTCTAGAGGTCAAAGTCCAAATCCTTTCCGAGCACATATTATTTTTTTGGGTGTGTTTTTTGTTTTTAAATATTTTTTTTATGTCAATGTCAGTAGCACTCTTCCCATGAGTGGATACACAGTGATTATACCTGATTATATGCTTCAATAACTAATTTTCTTGCACATATTCGACAGATTGCTACTACGACTGATTTCGGGTTTGTTTAATATCTCTGGAGGCCGTTTTCTAAATTACAGCCGTGCGTACGAAAAGAAAATGTGTAATGGTGATACCGTTGAGTTCACTGTATTATCATTATGTGTGTGTCTGTGTGTGTGTGTGTGTGTGTGTGTGTGTGTTAATGATTTATAGTAATTAATCCACCCTGTCCGGTATCCTGGACACATCTGTGGCTGTGTCTGCAAGGGCTGAAGGACACTGAGCATTAAAGCTGTGCTTTTTTAAATTCCATAT
Source organism: Silurus lanzhouensis (assembly GCA_039877035.1). Lineage (NCBI taxonomy): Eukaryota > Metazoa > Chordata > Actinopteri > Siluriformes > Siluridae > Silurus > Silurus lanzhouensis. Next base: position 1,952,329 of record JBCEWE010002368.1, read on the forward strand.
CTAAATGTATATTTCTAAGATACACACTATACAGACAAACGTTTGTGGACACCTAAACATAAGATTTGCTTTTTGAACGGCTTTATCCACATTTAGTCCTCATTTGCTGTTATAGTAACCTCTACTCTTCTGGTAAGATGTTCTACTAGATTTTATGGAGATTCATTCAGATATAAAGGTGTTACTAAAGTCCAAAACTGATGTAGGTGAGTTGAGGAGGCCTGGGGTGCAGTCTGGTCTTTTTGGATATTGCCCTAAGTGTTGTATCTATCAGTGCTACATATAGTGATTGCTTTTGGGACAAACAACCTCCTGTACCACTGCTTTCTACAGCCGAGCTGAATTCATTCTCTGCTGAAGGGCTCCGCTGTTTCATCAGTAGGTCGTGGAGGAGACACTGTTCATAATCCAGAATGTGTGTGACTTTAGTGTAATCTTCTTTCCTGACCCACGATGGTAATGTGGCTGGTTGCAGTCTTCGTTCTCCTGCAGTCCATCACCATCTTTTCGGTCTTGGCTACATCGAGGAGAAGATGGTTTTCGATGTAACACCTAAGAACATCATTAGAGCAAGCTATTCATGTGACACTTTCTAGCCAATCAGAATCAAGAATTTGACAGTGCTGAATTATATAAAGCATTATAGTTGATGTTATTTACACATTACGCCTTATAAAACTCAGTTATGGAGGTTCCCCGGTTTTTGAGCCAGGTTTGGCTTTAGGTTCGGCTTTAAGCACGAATCTTGGATTGCGTCGTGTAAATCAAAACCACCTATGTGTATATATATATATATATACATTTCTGTCTAGATCTTTCTTGGCTGTTTTCATTGTAATGCCTTTAATATCCTCAAATTATTCGTTTCCATCATTTCAGCGTTTTTCAGATCCCGTTCTATTGTAGGCCCTCCAGTTTCATCTTGACCCCGAGCCATTGTGGGTGATTATTATTCAGCTGTTCCAGAGAGCCTTTGCTTAAATAATGAGTGCTTTTGCACTTATCTGCACTAAACATTCTCGCTATTGCAACTCTGATTCAGAGCGTCTGGAGCCAGAGAGAAATTTACAAGCCGTGAATTGCGTTTTGGGAAGCGACGTTTGAAGAGAACAATGAATTAGTATTAGTGGAGTGTATTGGCTGCATGTGCTAGACGACCGGACTGTGGCTCCATGTCTCGCTCTTACAGCATGTGGATAATCGCTTTCTTGTGGTTCAACATCTCTGCGCTGTGTACATTCCCATTACTTGGCATTTGTTCTCTCCGAGTCGACGCCCACTATGGTATTCTGGCAAATTGCAGCATAAAATCTGTAGTGCTGTAACTGCCAGTAAGCCTTCACTACAAAGTGTTGCATACAAATTAGCTTAACAGCCCAAGTCCAATATTTGAGACCTGGCCGGGATGTGCTCCATGCATCCGGCGTGATTTACAGCTGTTCTTAATGTTCCTTTCTTAATGTTTCCCAAAAGCCTCGGCTTCTGACTCATATCTTCAGCCGCAGTGTCAGAATCATGCCCTCACAAAGGATTTGTTTTCAAATCCGGGTTTTGTATTCGAACCCATTATCTGTGCGAAACGGATGTAGGTGCAGGCCAAACGTGCAGTGGTCATGTTGCTCACGCAGTCCAAATAAAAAGATGAAGACTGATTGAGCATCTCTGGACGGCTCACAGGTATCGAGATCCTGTTTCATTTTTTTTATTATTTTTTTTATTTAATCAGTCATATGGCAGACAGCGAGAGGGGAAATTGTTAAACTACCCCTGCAACCTCATCCCTGTAATTGAATTCGTTATTAAAGTGCCAGTGTTAAGCCATAGCTCTGTCCATTCAAATAGCCTAATCTTTGCCCTTTATGTTGCTTAGCAACCAGCACTTACTGTTACCCAAATCCACTGCACGGTGGATGAATTGATTATGAATGTTATGATTTTATTTTGACCTGTATCCCTTTCAGACAAATTGTTCATTATTAATAATATACAATCTATTATTTATCGAATCATTGTTTCTGGAATCCCAATTACAATAAATAAATGACATTTCATAGTGCTGCTGTTTTAGAGATAAAATGAGTGTTACAGAAACTCAAACTGAAATACTTTGCCATGCCGCTTAAAGCTTGCTGAAGGTGTTGAGGATTTCTTTCTTGTGATCCAGTTCATCCCAGAGCAGTTCAATAGGATTTAGGTGCAGTGACTGAGCAGGATATTCCATGATAGATAACACTCCAGACGACTGTTTGCTCTCTAAATAAAGCTTACAGATCTTGTACGCTTCGGTGTTTTGTTTTACGGGGAAGGCAGTTCCAATGAGTCGCAGTCTAAACAGAATTGAAGTATGGAATGGTAGCCATGTAGGTTCAGGATTCCTTTCATTTCCACCGGGAAATATGTCTCCAACCTTTTCCAACCCCAAACGATTACCGTATTTTTCGGACTATAAGCCGCTTTTTTTTCCTACGTTTTGAACCCCGCGGCTTAAACAACGAAGCGGCCAAAAAACTGAGCCCCATAATATTAGACCAATGAAATTTCCGAACGGAAACGAAAAAACGCACATCACCTGTGTTCTGAGCTGCACGGCATCGGGAGAAAGAACTTCCACCGGTGTTGATTTTTAAACGCACGACAATGCCAAAAGAAAACCTCTCGAGAGAAATAGTTTTAAAAGTAAGGAGGAAGACATTGAACAAGACATTTAGATACAAGCCGTTGTAACGCGTTGAGTCTGGGTGAAGGGAGAGCTCGCTAACTCCAGTTGCAACAGAAATCATATAAGCACAGACAGGTTTCCAAAACTCGTGCTTTTTCATTTTTTCTTGGCAACAGCGTTACGGGTTAGTCAAAGAAACTTAGAAATGAGCATTAGAAAATAATGAGGACATAATCCTCGGTCTTGCACACATGCAGTAATACCGGAAAAAATGCGTCGGTAGGCTATTCCCAAAATACAGCCACAACATATTTCACCCGTTACACCATGTAACAGACACTGTCTTTCGGTAAAGCCTGTATAAAGTTCATTAGTTTCAGTGTAAACACCTGCGGCTTAGACAGGTGCAGTTTATTTATGTTCAAAATAAAAATCTTTGTCAAATTCAGTGGGTGCGGCTTATATATGGTGCGCTTTATAGTCCGGAAATTACAGTAAGCTGTAACTATGTTTGACTGTGGGGGTAAGGCAGTCTGCTAACATCTTCACTCCTTTTTTTTTTTTTTTTTTGTTAGAGACAAATATTTGGACTCATCTGTCCACTTTCTTCCAGTAATTCATTTCCAAATTGTGTTTTTTCATTTGCATAAAGCACTAAGTGGTTCCAAACTTTTGACAGGCTCTGTATAGTTAAAATTGTTTTCTATCTTCCTAGAAAGGCTTCTAACTAAGGTATTTTTTTTTTTTTGCAAATTTGTAGTGTTTGATTTAAACACTAGTTCATTACCCAGCACAGATCATTTGTAATAGTTCTAAATGACGTGTTCTATGGTACTTTAATTACAAGAATAAGTGCTCTAAATGAAGTGTGTGCCATATGGATGGTTTGCAATTCATAATGATAGACAATTAAAAGCTTTGGGGCATTAAATCAAAAAGCGGAATAAATCATAATTTAGTCCAATATATTCAGAAGCCACACTGGTGTAACTGTTTTTTTTTTTTTCTTCTTTCTCTAATTTCCCAAGAGTAGCTGCTTGTAGTAGCAAAGCTTTTGGCGTACCGGGTTCATCACAGATCCACCATCTCCCAATTTACAATACCCCATGATGCTTTGCCATCTGTCGCTACAGCTCCTGCTTTCCACTCCGACATGTTTGGAGCCGTGAGAAAACAAATGCGATTGGTCTTTTGCTTGGGTGTTGAGAGAGGAAATGGGATTCGATGCTCCACCCATGTTATATAATCCAACATGCATGCTATTGATAGCTTCCTAACTGTGTTCCACATGCGTTGTAGCCATCTGATTGGCAAAACATCGTCGTACAAGAAAGAACCCATGATGTGTAGTATCGTGTTGATAAAAAGAAGATTTTGATCATCCGGGACTGATGTTAGCATCAGAATAGCATATCCTGTAAGCCCCATGTTATATAATCAATCATTGAAAAGACTCATAGAGCTTCTTAAAAATACAACATGATGTCAACTAGCTGTGGTGAGAATTAACACTGATATAGTGTGCCTGTGTGTGTGTGTGTGTGTGTGTGTGTGTGTGTGTGTGTGTGTGTGTGTGTGTGTGTGTGTGTGTGTGTGTGGGAAGTAAATTGCCGTACATTAGACGAAATCCCAGGACAGGACACTTGACAGAAAGGTTTGTGAGGACGCAGCGCAGCCCTGCAGTCCTTTGGGATTGCTCTCAGCCGTTAGCTGTTATGATTGGCTGAGCTCGAATTAGAGCGCCCTGCCAGGAAAAGGAATCGTGTCCGGGCTGGTTGTCTAGGAAACCATGCCCCAAGAGGCTCCTGGGATGAGGGAAACAGGGATGGGTTTGATGAGGGAATCACTGTTGCTTGAGTAAAAAGAAACTAAAAGGAGAGAGAAAAAATGTGATATTTCTTTACCTCACAGGACAAAGTTTCAACAGTTAATTTTGTTGTCAAAAAACAACATACTTTTATTACTTTTGGAAATGGGGTCAGTGAAGATTCAGCAAGGAGAATACGTTGCTTTTTTTATTATTATTATTTGGCACAGTGCTGGAAGTCACAAGTGACCACTGAGTTGCATTTTTTTACCACACAAATGCACAATCGTCTTAAGGGTATTTCCCATATTGCAATGTGAAATGGAGCAGAAGTAAATATTTTCCTCAGAAAGTGTAGTTTTGACAAAAATTTGGAAATTAGGTAGCTCACTGGTGAAGGTGTTGAACTTTTGATCAGAAGGTCTTGAGTTTAAATCCCAGCACCATCAAGCTGCCACTGGTGGGCCCCTGAGCAAGTCCCTTAACTGCTCATCTCTGGTTTAGAGCATCTGACAAAAGGCTTAAATGTACATATTATTAATTAGTAAAATTATAGTAATATTAGCAACACATTTGATGCTGCTTACCTCTGGAATCAGCTTGATCACACTGACAGGAAACACCATGTAAACCTGATTGTATATTCTATCTATTATTGATGTGCATCTCCATATCTGAGGCTGATGCGATTCACATCTCGATGCACAGCCAACGATACGATACATTAAAGATACGTATAAAGCAACTACCGATGTGATACGACACGATTCACCCCGTTACGATTCAGTGTGATTCCATTTCAATTTGATTCAATTTGAGTGGTTAATGAGCAAATGAGTGGATCAGTAGGGGATATTAATATCAGTTCATTTAATCAAATAAAAAAATCCAATGTAAGTTTTCCTGATTAGAAGTTTGAACTGACAAATTCAGAGGATTTTTTCTATAGTACTTCCAATTCCAATAATACTCATGTAATGAGTATAAATACCCCCAAAGCAATACAGGTAGTCCCATAGTTACACTGGAGATTCTTTCCAATGACCCTATTGTAACTTGAAAACATCGAGACATGGTTCTGTAATACACAGGAGTCCTCAAAAGTAGTGATCAGTATGTTCTAGTACACTGTAATTTGTTAATCATTTAATTTGTACATAGTTTAGCAAAGAAATGTACAGTACCGTACTCTATAAACTATACAGTAAAGATGTATGTAGCAGCGGGGTCACGGATGAGCGCCGGTTCACGAGTGGAGGGCGGAGCTTATGCTGCTATGTTTTCCTGCTGCACCAAACGTAAAATATCGTATCGCTATCGTCCTCATACGATCGAAAAATCGAAAATCAGACCATTGTAACTTGGGAACCATCTGTACTCTAAAATAAAGTAAAATTTGATTTTTCAAGCCCTTCCTAACTTTCTTACAGTATTTATTTTGTTTCATTGTATTTTTTTAACAAATAGGTTTCATTGTAACAGCAACAAAAACAAATAGACAATTAAAAATGCTTACATTTACGCCATTTGATAGATGCCCTTCATCCAGAGCAATTTACAATTACCTCTTTTATACAAACTGAGCAAGGAAGCGTTAAGGGCCTTGTTTAAGGGCCCAGCAGTGGCACCTTGGTGTTGCTGTGATTTGAACTCATGACTTTCCAATCCAATCTCCAATGCCTTAGCCACTAATCTACCACTTAATACTAACTCATTGTGTTATTATAACAGAAAGCTGAATAGGGCGAATAAATATTTACTATATAATAGACACTTTGCATGATGCTAATAAAAATCTAGGCTAAGGATTTTGGTGGAACTTGAAGGCTACAAAAAGTTTGAGCACCCTCGATGTAAGCAAGAAATGATTGCAACACTTAAAAAAAAGTGCAGATTTGCTCTCGTCTTCCTGCATAATCAGAGCGAGTGGTCAACGTCGAGCGTGTTGATCATGCTGCCGTTTCTAGAGAAGTGGTCATCATTCGGTAGCCCTTTTCATCCATTTCTCTTTCATTCTCTGTTCATCTTAAGGTGCAGGCAGCTCGGGGCAGGAAGGAAAGGAAAAGAGACACTGAAGAGAAAAGCTGAAGAATGAAGCTACAGAACGTCTGAAAACTACACAGTGGTAAGAGCAGTGGATTAAAGTCTAAAATGGACTTGCTTTTTTTGTATTTGATACACTATATGGACAAAGGTTTTTGGACACCTGACTGTAGATTGGTATATGCATTTTGAACATCGTATTCCACATTTAGTCCCCATATAATAACCTCCACTTTTCTGGGAATGTGTTCCACTAGATTTTGGAGTGTGGAGATTTGTGTTCGTTTAGCCACAAGAGTATTAGTAAAGTCAAGTCAAGTTAAGTTTATTTCTATAGCGCTTTTCACAACAGACCTTGTCTCAAAGCAGCTTTACAGAAATCAACAGTTAAGGTGAATGGTGTGCATTTACAGGAAAAACTACCTTAGATGTTATGAGGAAGAAACCTTGAGAGGAACCAGACTCAAAAAGGTAATCCATCTTCATTTGGGTGACATCAAGAGTGTGATCATGGTACTGATGAAGTTCATGCGAGGAGGCCTGGGATGCAGTCACAATTCTCCTTCATCACAAAAGGTGTTTAATAAGGTTGAAGTCTGAGCTCTATAGCAGGCAATTCAAGATCCTAAACTTCAACCCATGTAAAGCATATCCTCATGGAGCTCTGTGTACAGAGTCATTCAACCACTGGAAAAGTCAGGTGTCCCAATGCATTTGTCCATATCGTGCATTTCTGCTTAATCTCAGTCATCCATGCCAGTGAGGTTTCAAAGTAAAACAAATATTCACAAACCAAAATGCATATTCTGTATGTCTGAACTGAGTTGAAGTTATTTAAATTCATGCATTTGACAGTATTTTTTTTTTTTCAACATAAAGGACTTGTTTTAGATATAAAGCCGCTTTTAGTGACAAATTACACTGCTGTCCTTGATTAGCCAGGTTGTATTTGGTGTCCAGGAAATATGCTCATTTAGCTCCTTATCTCGGCTAATGTAGCTAACTCGTCCAACTTTTCAAGAAAATCCCCATTCAAAGATCCATGCATTAGCCTCTTAGTAATGGATTTCATTGTTTAAACACTTTTTTGTGAACTAGCATAGCATAAAAAATTATATTTAACTTGAAAATCACTCATCATCCACATCGCTTCCTGTTCCACACTACCGTCTCTAGGTTACGTATGTAACCCTAGTTCCCCGAGGAACAAGACGCTGCGTCGAAACTCTTTGGGAACGCCCCAAAGCGTTTCGACGCAGCTCGAAGTTCCCGAATGGGGAACACTTTACTCCACTCCGGGCTCTGGCTTTTTGAAGTTTGAAGTTGGGTTCCCATTCGGGAATTTTGAGCTTTCGAGTTTCGAACGCAGCATCTCGTTCCCTCTGGGAACTAGGGTTACATACGTAACCTAGAGACGATCTCAAACTGTGCTGAGAAACAATTATGGCTATCCAAGATGGCTGCCTCTATAATGTTACAACAATCAGGATTTGAATACTAGCGAAATATTAAATGGAAGAATTACAAAATATTTATAATGTGCTCACAGTTTTCTTCTGCTTTTTTAATTTAATTTTTTATTTTATAATAAAAATAAAAAATACATTTTTTTTTTTTTGGGCGGGGGGGATTTCCCGAGGAAAGCATGGTGGTGGTAGAATCAGAATGAGAGTGACCACTATACTTGACCTTTAGGTTTCTTCTTTGACTTATTCCATAAATATCTGACTTTTTTGTGATGGCAGTCAGTCTTGATTGTTGTATATTCTTTAAATTCTAACAGGATTTAATAGCATTTTGGATATTTTTTTATAAACCCCTCATCAATTCTTATTTTTAAGTAATTTTCTTTTTAGATTTTCTTTTTGTTTTAACTGTTGATTGCTTTGCATATGCTGTTTTTTAAATAGAGATAAATTACATACAGTGCCCTCCACAATTATTGGCACCCCTCTTTAAGATGTGGTCGTGGACTTCAAAAAATTCTCCTTTTTTTTAAAACAACATAGAACCCAAATGCAAAAAAAAGAGAAAAATCCAACCTTTTATTTAAGTACATTACTTTGGTGGTAAAAAAATCACACATTTAGAAAAAAAAAAAAAAAAACTTGAAATCATGTGTGCCACAATTATTGGCACCCCTGATGTTAATACTTTGTACAACCTCCTTTTGCCAAAAAGACAGCACTTAATCTCCTCCTATAACATTTCACAAGATTGGAGAACACAGAGAGAGGGATTTTTGACCATTCTTCTTTGCACAATCTTTCTAGATCATCCAGTGTCCTGGGTCCTCTCTTATGCACTCTTCTCTTTAGCTCGCCCCACAGGTTTTCGATTGGGTTGAGGTCTGGGGACTGAGATGGCCATGGGAGGACCTTGAGTTTGTGACTGCTGAACCACTTTTGTGTAGATTTTGCCACATGTTTTGGATCATTATCCTGCTGAAAGACCCAATGACGACCCATCTTCAGCTTTCTGGCAGAGGCCATCAGGTTTTTATTTAAAATATCCTGGTACTTCAAAGCGTTTATAATGCCATGCACCCTAACAAGGTTCCCAGGGCCTTTGGAAGAGAAACAGGCCCACAGCATCACAGATCCTCCACCATACTTCACGGTGGGCATGAGGTGCTTTTCGGTATACTCATCTTTTGTTTTACGCCAGACCCACTTAGAGTGTTTGTTGCCAAAATGCTCAATCTTAGTCTCATCTGACCAAAGCACACGATCCCAGTTGAAGTCCCAGTACCGCTTAGCAAACTCCAGACGTTTACGTTTGTGAGTGTTAGTGAGAAAAGGCTTTTTCCTTGCATGCCTCCCAAACAGCTTGTTGGCATGTAGAGAGCGTCTGATGGTTGTTTTGGAGACTCTGTGACCCCAAGATGCCACTCTTTGATGCAATTCTGTGACGGTGAGCTTGGGAAATTTTTTTACTTCTCTTACCATCCACCTCACTGTGCGTTGTGGCAAGATAAACTTGGGACCTCTTCCAGCCTTGTTTGTCACTGTTCCAGTTGTTTTAAACTTCTTAATGATTCCTCTGACTGTAGATACCGGCAAGTTAAGGCAAGTGGCTATTTTCTTGTAGCCATTGCCTGACTTATGAAGGTCGACACACATCTGCCTTACTTGAATGGTGTGTTCTCTTGTCTTTGCCATGTTGACAAATGGGTAAGAGAATTAGGCCTCTGTGTCACGTCATATTTATACCCCAGGGAAACAGGAAATCATGAATTACTAATTAAAAGTCCCTAGATACCCTGACCAACCTTAGCAACTACAGAAAAATATATAAAAAAAAAACCAATTAAATTTTTCAGAGGAATTGTTAGGGGTGCCAATAATTGTGGGACACATGAAGTTTTTTTTTTTTTTCTAAATGTATGATTTTTTTTAACACCAAAGTTATGTACTTAAATGAAAGGTTGGATTTTTCTCTTTTTTTGCATTTGGGTTCTATGTTGTTTTAAAAAAAAAGGAGAATTTTTAGAAGTCCACGACCACATCTTAAACAGGGGTGCCAATAATTGTGGAGGGCACTGTATAATCCCATGCCATTTCCAGGTTCTAACTCTGTGGACAAAAGCGGAAAAAATTCAAGAAGAAGTGAATACTTATGCACAGCCCAACAGATAAGAAATGCATTTTCAAGAGAAAGGAAACGACTTTCAATCTCTTTGAAATGAGTACATAAGTCTGCATACGGTTTTCAAAACATTTCATGCACCTAACATGCGTTTATCTGAATAGCTGCTCTGTCATCTCTGTAATTATGTCTCCTCCTCCTCCTACTCCTCCTCCACCAGTGAATCAGACAGATTACTTATCATTTCTACCCAACCGGTTATTACCTTTATTGCTACTTGGCTAAATTGTCAGTAAATATTCGGGCCCCGGATGCTACGAGGTCCTCCGTTCCTCAAGGAATTAACTTCTAGTCCGCATTCAAGGCATTTCCTCATGAGTGTTTTATGTTGCTTTTATACAGTAGATCAGAACCTGAGCGATTGGATCTAAAAAGTCTGTCTAGGTTGGGAAATGTTCTGACATTATGTGCCTGTGTTTCTTTTTTAATACATCACAAAATCCTGCTATTTTAGCAGGTGGGGTAAAAACTTTCACTGTTTTGCACTGTACATGCCTCCGTATGGATCAATGGAGCTCTTAGGCTTGCACTATCCATGCCAAAAAGCTGACAGATGTAGTTACTAGTAGCTGTGTGTGTGTTTGTATGTGTGTGTGTGTGTGTGTGTGTGTGTGTGTGTGTGTGTGTGTGTGTGTGTGTGTGTGTGCGCAATGTGCAGTGAATTGATTTTGGGTGTTAAAGCTATAAGAACACATTTTTGGTGGAGAGAATGAATGCGGCAGCTGAATCTACAGCTACAGCGAGCATATTGTGAAGGATAATAACTTTAGGAGTGACGAGCCCGGGGCTTAGGCATATCTGGATGTGTGCGAGGGATAACGTTTAACACCACGCATATGGGTTTAAAAAGGATGCTGACAGCAAAAAAAAAAATATTCATACTCTATATGGACAAAAGTATTTGGACACGTGGCTTTTCCAGCCATATGTGGTTCTAATTTACATTTGGATGCGGTCCCATGACATTTTTTTCATTTACTTGAACTAGAAGAACCAAACATGTTCCAGCATGACATTGCCTCTGTGCACAAAGGCAAAGTCACAAAGCCCTTCTGGCTGAATGAATCCCCTCAAATCTCCATGAACACATTTCAAAATCTCCAATCTTTCCAGAAGATCGGAGGTTATTCTAAAAGCCGAATGGGGACCAAATGTTGAATGGGATGTTCAGGTGTCCACAAATATTTCTCCATATAATGTATATTTTAAAAGACAAAATCCACTCAATACACTCAGTATGAAACTGGGCTCCACCCAAGGAATTACATAGTACCTGTATTCCAGAGTTATACACATTTTTTCGCTGTACCCTTTTTTTTTTAAGTAAGACCTCAAGCACACGACGTAACCACTGTTCAACTGTTCAACAGGTCGTATCTCAGATTTGCCTTTAGAAGTTCTGCCAACTCCAAATGAAAAGCATGAAGGCTGCTTTAAAAGAAATCTTTTAAGCATCTGCATGAATGAAGGGTTATCCTGGCTGATGAGCAGGGCAGGTGTGTGCTGATCGTCTTTAGTGTGTGTGTGCACCTTGTTGAACAGAAGGGATTAACTCCAGTCGGGGTGAAATAAGCAAGAATCTGCGCCGTGCGACACGAAGCTTTCCGCCTACGAGGCCTGCAATTAAACCAGGCTCGATTAATCTTTACGGCCTGCGCCCGAGGCGTCGCGAGCGAGCGTGCACACCGGCTTGCCTGTCAGGCTGCTTAATGCACCCTCTGGGCCTCTCTGGAGCCCCTCCTCCGATCTGTAGCGCGCTATAAAGAAACAGCAATAAATTACCGTTATTCAATTATCAACGTTTCAGTTATTTACTAGCAGTATTTAAAGAAATGTAAATGAAGTCTCGCCGTGTCTGGAGGTGATGAATTTTTATTGTGCCCGCGTATATTATTTCACGCTATTTTGCGTATCAAAGGCGCGTCGCTTTCCTCGACGTGACGGTAATAGAGGCGCTGATTAAGTGGCATGTCGCATACCTAAGAGGATCATTTTTTATTCAGGTTCATATTTACAGTCGAACCCGGAACTCGGGTCCGTGCGCCGCACGTGTGGGTGTGCGTGACATTTTTACAATGTATTACCATAATTGCTTAAGCTTTTAGCCCCATTTTACAGCATTATAACGCCATTATATCCGAGCTGCGGCTTTATCCACTATCGGAAAACTCTCATCGAGCGAAATTAATTATGGCGTACCTGGGATTTGTCTCGTGGAAGATTTTTTTGAACGGGACAGAATTGATCTCACTATAAGGAGAAAATGGGATTTAACTGTGCCATTCATTGTTTTTCTGTGTGGTTTGCTAAATCAGCCATTTTCCGTGCCTTTGGTGTGTATGTAACCTGAACCATTTATACATCAGAGCTGGGGAGGGTTAATGGCCTTGCTCAAGGGCTTAACATCGGGGTGGGACCTGGATTTGAACTCACTACCATCTGTTTTAAAGTCCAACACGCTCACCACTAAACTATCACTACCCAGAAATTAGTTTGAGTTGAACAGAAATCATATAGATCTGCACATGGAAGTAAACATTCCATCAGGGACCACCAGGTGTGACGTGGCTGCTCAGTGGTTGAGAAGTTGGACTTGTAAGTTGCTCTGGATAATCTGCCAAATGCCATAAATGTACCAGCAAGGCAAGAAAGAGCCATGAAATTTCTGAGCAACACAAGAACATTGAGAATGGATTTGGACTGTAATTAATATTAGATTAGATTAGATTGGATTAGATTAGATTCAACTTTATTGCCATTGTGCAAGGTACATGTACAGAGCCAATGAAATGCACTTAGCATCTAACCAGAAGTGCATAATTGGCCTGTTGACAAAAAATAACAGTATATAAATAAGGTATGAGGTCCATATATACAGGGATGAAGGTGATTAATGTACAGGAGGTGCAGTAGGTAATAATATATGGTGTATATATATAGTAATATACAATATACAGTCTACTACAATGGTTCATGACCACAGGTTGCGTTTAATTGCCATTTAATAACACCGTAATAATGATAAACTTCAGTGCCACTCGGATGAGGACGGGTTCCCTCTTGAGTTCCTCTCAAGGTTACTTCCTCGTGCCATCTCAGGGAGTTTTTCCTCACCAGTCGCCACTGGATCCCTCATTAGGGACAAACTTAGAATGAAAAGAAACAAACTTATACATTCTTTTATAAACGCGTTATCGCTGTAAAGCTGCTTTAAGACAATGTCCATTGTTAAAAGTGATATAAAAATAAAAATTAATTGAGTTGAGTTGAGTTGATTCAACCTGCAATCTTTGGTTTACAAGATTGACACCTGGAAACGTTCGCCATCAATCCATTATATGTGATTTCTGGTAGTTTAGGATGCTTCATTGTATTATCGTAAAAAAAAATTATACATAAATAAATAAATAAATAAATAAATAAATAAATAAATATAAAAAAAATCCTTTATGCTAATTGTAACTAAGGAATTATTTATAATCTGAAAAAAATAAATGCTTTACTGCAAGACTGGAGACAGAAATCAATGGTGGTAATAAGTGGCATTTTGAAGCTCCGTTAATAACCAGGTGAAGCATGTTGTGGGTAATTCCGCACAGTTAAATAAATGGTAGCGCTCCGGCGTGCCCGGCCCTGTCGAGGCCAAAGTGCAGCGTGGGCGAATTTCTTTTCTTCTACAGAATCACCCAGGCCTTGATTAGTCTGTCTATTGTGGGAGCCACAGGGCTTCGCTATAATCACAATCAGCGAGAGGAGGGAAAAGGCCACAGATTAATAGTGTGTAGGTGTGGATGTGTACATGGACCTCTCCTTTTTTTTTGTCTCTTCGATGATAGCGTGATTTCAGTGACAATAAATCAATTCGTACGGATGTTTACTATGCAGTCCAATCTATCATTCTGTACTGCTAAAAAATAATAATAATAAAATATATATGACCAAATCCTTCATATCCTTTGAAACATTTCTCACAATTCTGTGATTTTTCCTCAAAATATCAACACTTAAATCTATGATTTTATTCTCAAAATATTTCGACTTAATTCTCGCAATTTCTACTTTATTCTCAAAATTTTTCGACTTTGTTCTTGTAAATTCAACTTTATTTCCTTCCTACTATGACATTCTTGTTGTATTGCTGCGCATTTATTCTCGTAATCTTATATTCTTTTTTCTTTTTTTTACGTGGCATTATAATGCAGTCATTCTCCTCTGTAAATTCACAAGTCAAAATGAGATTTTGTCAAGAATATGTTTCCATACTAGAGCTTGAACCAATAGAACAGACACTTAGGAATCCCATCAAAAATAAAAAAAAAACAGATTTCAACAAAAGATATTGAATGTAATCCTTCATTTCTCATACACTTTATTACACTCATTACATTCTGTTTTTGCATTAAAACTGCTCACAAACCCAATAAACTTTTTTTCCAATGTTATTATGTTAATTACAATTATACACCCATCATTTATATTTATTATGTATTTATTTATGGATATATTGATGTATTTATTGCACACAGAATTTATATGGGAATAAATACAAACCATACAGTTACCATTGAACCATTTTTTTCAATTTCTTTCTTAAAATCTGTAAAAAAAAGTCATCGCACACCATCCAGACGCAAGACCCTGCAGCGAAAATCGACTGTGAGCGAGTGCGAAGTTGAAATCTTTTATTTCAAACAGCATACTTAATGTAACAGAGAACAGAAACGGATTTATTTCATAGATGTTCCCCAGCGATAATCTACACTATATGGAAATTAGTTTTGGGACACTTGACTTTTCCAGCCAAACTTTTACCACAAAGTTGGGGGCACACAGTTGGAGGCAGTGGGATGAAATAAAAAAAAAACCTGATTCAGCATGACAATTCCCCAGCTCAATGAAAATATGATCTCCATGCTATGGAGTGGAAGATCTCCTGCTATAGAGCTCTGAGCGTAACCCCATTGAACACATTTGGGATGAATTCTTCACTGCACCCTGAGCCTTTTTAGCTTACCTACATCAGTATCTGACTTTAGTAAAGTGGCTGAAGGAGCACAAATCTCTACAAGAAAACTCCAAAATCTAGTGGAACATCTTCCCAGAAGAGTGGAAGTTATTGTAAGAGCAAATGGGGACTAAATGTGGAATGATGGGATGTTCAGAAAGCACACGCAAAATCTTTAGGCAGAAAATAGGACGTAGAAATGTAAGGTGGTAAAAGTAACTTGATGTTACATCTGGGTGCATCAGAGCACCGTTTTCCCGGAAGAGCTGCACACCATGTTTTATTCTGTACATAGTGCATAGAACAGCATTGTGCATAATAACAGGTGCATGTATTATGCCTTGTGTGTGATAGAGAGAGAGAGAGAGAGAGAGAGAGAGAGAGAGAGAGAGAGAGAGAGAGAGAGAGATGAGAGTAGTTCAGTTGCTGTTTGCTCTGCAGTGGCACGTTGTTCTGGGCCTCTGACCGACCAAGTAAACAGAACAGAAAAGCCTCATACTCCAACCGTTCCCTACCAAATAAGGCCAAGTCAGGCACTACACAGAGGAGCAGCACTCTACCACACTCCAGTGCACACACACACACACACACACACACACACACACACACATTTTTCTCCCCTGCCTGCTCACTCACTCTTTTTTTTTATCTCACGCTCACTGCCTCTCGAGTTTTTTACCCCTTTGCTACACTTCCTCTCTGTCACTTTAAGTCTCTCATTCACCTGCTCCTTCTCCATGTCGTGTTTACTCTCTCATACTGCCTCTCTCTTTTACACACAGAATCTACCACCTGGATTTGCCCCAGACGTTCTCAAAATGGCGTCTGAGTTGGTGTGTTGTTCGCTTTAAGTCGGACTCGAGCTTCCCGTCTGACGATTTCTAGATTAGAAACAGCTTTCCGTGGCCTCCTGCGCGGTGTCGGGTTTCTCTCACGTGGAGTGAATATTTTTCAAGTGCACTCTGTTTTTTGAATACCTTTTGTAGGTAGAGGTTTTTCAGAGGAAACGTTCGAACCAGAGGAGCCCTGTGAAGGGTCACAAATCAAACTTGGTTGAGGGATGTGGGGGTGAAAATAAATGTTGCATGGGACTAAATATTATATAAATATTAATGTTATTGTGGTTCCTCTCATTTATGATTTTATAATTTTAAAAGATAGATAGATAACAGATAATTACTCTCTATTGTAGTTCTATATCAGTAAAAAAATATATAGTACAATAATAAACTAATAAACAATAAAAAAAATTGTACAATAGAGTTCAGTGCCTGGTATACCATATATATATATACAGTATATTATATGTTGGTTTTTTTTACCATCCCTTTGTACTGATAATTATTCAACAGTTATTGAAAGACTTTGTTATCCTGGAATTGTTTTAATAACATTAAATACTATATTAGACGTGATTCAGATTATTTTTTACAAATCTACTGTTTGAAATACTTACACTCTATGGGCAAAGGTATTGGGGCACTTGATATACCATATGTGGTTTTAAAAATGTTTTCTTCAAATTTGGCCACAATCTTGGAGACAGCAATTGCATAGGATGTCTTTAGACAATTTGGTAGCATTACATTTTCCATTTACCCCAATTAGGAGACCCAAACTTGACAATTCCAGCATGACAATGTCTTTGTGCACAAAGCCAGCTCCATAAAACTATCATTTACATGGGCTGGAATAGAGCATTTCCTGCTATAGAGCTCTGAACCTGTTGAACACCTTTGGCATGAATTGGAATGCTGACTGCACCCCAGGCCTCCTCACCTCATCTACATCAGTACCTGATGTTTCTAATGCCCTTATGGCTGAATGACCACAAATCTCTATAATCAAACTCGAAAAATTCATTGCAACATCTTCCCAGAAGAATAAAGATTATAATAGCTGCAAATGAAGAATAAAGGTAGAATGGGATGTTCAAAAAGCACATTTAAATCTTGTGATCAGGTGCCTATAAACCTTAGTCCAGGGGTCACCAACCTTTTTGAAACTGAGAGCTACTTCTTGGGTACCATTAATATGAAAGGCTACCAGTGTGATACACACAGTTTTCAGTTTGATCTGAAATAACACATTTGCTCAATTTACCTTTTATTATATGTCATTATTAATAATTAATGATATTCATTTATGTGAAGACACTAATAATGTAAATGATTTCTCATAATAAGTATCAACAATGATTTAACAAAGTAGGAAACAGCTATTTTTAAAAAAGGCCCACGGGCTACTCATTTGGTCCTTGCGGGCTACCTGGTGCCCGTGGGCACCACGTTGGTGACCCCTGCCTTAGTCTATGTATTGTATGTGACCATGCAAAAAAATAAGGTTTGTGTTACAGGATTTGTAAAAATTCATTAAAAGCTGTACGAAATTGCATTTAGTTTTGCTTTTAGAATCATTCTGTGTATTTCTACAATCATGGATTATGGTCTGGTCACGATTAACATAATAATAAACAACACAATAAACGACTGACTCCACGCTGTTGCCCGTCTTTTTGCGCCTCTTTTTCTGTGCATCTCCATCAAAGTAATGAATTCATAATCCTAGCAGTGGCCTTCGTAGATGTTTATCAGTCCATGTGGCTTCGCTGTAACAGACGACAGTCTGCTCTTCTTTCTCCGTGGCGACCTGGGCGAGCTTTACACATAAGCTTAGTGTATTCATATGCATCTTATCTGCACGCTGGAGCTGGGAGATGAAAGCCAGTGAAATTTCTGTCACAGGAGATAATGTGTTTGAGAGCTGGGTGTTGAATAGAGGTCCCTCAGGGCTTCATGTGAGGCCCCACAATTCATCTGCTCCAAAAGCCAAACTCGCTGCTTTGAGCCTTGCAAATGAAAGCATGCGAGTGTGAATTCAAACAGAAACAGGATGACCGCTCTAGTGAAACACCAGGAAATGAAAAAATGGTATTCAATTCTTTACTTATTCATCTTCTCAGTGATTGGCTAATAGAAATTTCATTAACACTGTAGTAGCAGAGTCATAATTGTGCGTTTGCTTGTTGTTATTTTCTTCTTTAGGCTAATATTATACTTTATTAAATTGACAAATATGCACTTGTCTGTATGATTAAAAAAAAGAAACTTTCCATTACTAGCTAGAATTGGTGTAAATGTTTGTAGACATCTGAGCATAAGATTCATACATGATCGTATATGCATCCAATTCTACATTTAATCCCCATTTGCTGTTATGGTAACCTCCACTCTTCTGGGAAGATGTTTCACTAGTTTTTTAAATGGCTTGTAGAGATTTGTGGAGATTCATTCCGGGTGTTAATAAAGCCAGGTTCTGATGTAGGTGAGGTGAGAAGGCCTGGGGTGCTGTGAACGTTCCAATTTATCCAAAAGGTGTTTAATAGGTTGAGGCCAGAGCTCTACAGCAGGAGATCTTCCACTCCAGCCCATGTAAAGCATGTCGTCATGGAGCTGGCTTTGTGCACAGGGGCAGTGTCATGCTGGAACAGGTTTGGGTCTCGTCAATCATGTAAAGGGAAAATTCAATGCTACCTTGGTCAGGTGTCCCATTTCTTTTTTCCATATAGCTAAACTGAAATACTAGGACATAAGAGACATGAAATACAGACATATAGGAGATGAATACAAGTGTAAAAAAGCTTAAAAAATAAAAAGTGCAAATATACAAAACCAACAAAATCAAATCAAAACAATTAAAATAAGTAGCAAAAATAATGACAAAATACCAAATAGTAGATGCCAATCCTGCAAACATCTCTATCCATCTACAGACGTACCAGCTCCATTGGATTCAACCTCATTTGGAGTTTGGACATTAGACCTCTGAGTGTTTAAAGGCTCTGGCATTGAGACACTGGTGTTGGATCTGTGATGATCGCAAATGTTGAGCTTTTTTTATGAGTTGCTCAGTAGCTTCTTGTTCCACAATCTTAAATGACTGTTTAAGACTGTAGAAAAAACATTACTCATAATCTTACTTTCCAGTGCTCATGTTAGTTCTCATTCTCCAGTGTTCTGTATTGTTTAAAGACTATAATCACACTCTTGATATCACACAAATGAGGATGGGTTCCCCTTTTGAGTCTGGTTCCTCTCAAGGTTTCTTCCTCATAACATCTAAGGGAGTTTTTCCTTGCCACAGTCGCCACGGCTGCTCATCAGGGATAAATAATAATAATAAGAATAATAATAATAATAATAATTCATTACATTTATATAGCGCTTTTCTGCAGCACTCAAAGCGCTTTACATATGAAAGGGGGGATTCTCCTCAACCACCACCAATGTGCAGCATCCACCTGGATGATGCGACGGCAGCCATATTGCGCCAGAACGCCCACCACAGACCAGCATATTAGTGGAGAGGAGATAGAGTGATATAGCCAATTAATATGAGGGGATGATTAGTAGGCCAGCGGGCAAGTTTGGCCAGGATGCCGGGGCACACCCCTACTCATTTTCGAAAGACATCCTGGGATTTTTTAATGACCACAGAGAGTCAGGACCTCGGCTTAACGTCTCATCCGAAGGACGGATACACATACACCTAAATACACATCGTTCACCTTAACTGTTAAATTCTGTAAAGCTGCTTTGAGACAATGTCTGTTGTGAAAAGCGCAATAGAAATAAACTTGACTTGACTTGACAATCGTGGAACGACAAACGAGAGACACTGAGCGAGGTGAGTGTGCTCATTGTGGTGAATGTGCTAAAGTGCCAATTATGGGGGATGTTACTTAAATGTGTCCAAACAGACATGTGACATAGTCCAATGAAGTGCAGAAGTGGATGGGAAAATCCATGACTGTAATCCTGATCATTTGAAATGATGTACAGGGTTTTCCATATGTTTCTCTTCTCTGTAATTGTTCTCATTTGCCCACATGACTTTAACCTGCGCTATAGTTTTGCCAGTAAGCCACATAGCTAATGTTTTTACACACCTGATGAGCTCTCCATAACAGTTTTCCTAGTGAAAATCAGATGAAAAAAATCAACTGGTTCACTAAACAGAATCCATAAACACTTGTAAGAAGCAGCCTTACATTAAAAACCCACTTTGCCACAAGGCTTTTGTCTATCACCGGCTTTATAATTATAATTGCTTCTGTCCTGTTCCCACGCTGAGCTCACCCCTGACTTCATAACTTTTGAAAGTGCAACTTTTTTTTTCTGAAATGCATGAACCTGTTATACAAGCAGGAATTTGGATGTGAACTTAGCAAAAAGCCAAACGTTAACAGCTAACAGCTGAAAATAGGAATGCAGGGGATGCTCATGAGGAGGTGAGGTGTGATGTGAGTCTGTAGCTCACAGATCACAATCATCGACTTCTTCCTGTGGGTGGCAAGCTTGTCTGATATATATATATATATATATATATATATATATATATTATATATATATATATATATATATATATATAGTGGAGAGGTATATATATTTATATATATGTATTTTGCAGAATCTGAGCTAAGCATAGCATATTGACTCAGTCACTCGACAGTGACTCATAGGCAGGTTTTAGACTTGAACTCCAAATCGTCAAGTCATTTAAACCCTCACCATCTTTGTCACCGATACTCCATGATGTGACTAAAGAAGCAGCTGTCCATGGTATTATTCAAGTCCAATTTATGCATATCAGTAATATCCTCCAAAAATGCTTTCCGAGAACATTCTGAAGTTTTATACCACAAACATTACACGTCATTCTTATAGAATTGATTAAATATCAAATATAAATGAGATTACGGTGGAGGCTAAAAACGTATAAACCGTGCAGGGATTTGAACTTACAACGTTGTGATCACATCTAATACAGTAGCTTAAGGCTACAGTTGCTACGAACAGTTTTGCACTCAAGTGTCCGTCAGTGAACTGTTCACAACCTCTACAATGATGGAACTATAATGAATGAATATCCAGTTTTACCCCAGATGAAGACAGGAGTCACTCTAAAGTTCACTCGTATCTTCTCAAGGAGTCACTACGTCAATACCATCACCTCTGGTTTGCTAATTAGGAGAAACATATGGTGACAAATCTTCGAATTTAAACGCTATATTTGGAATCTATTTAGTTTCGTGACAATGTCCGTGCTTAAAATGTCTATACAAAGTATACTGAATTGAATAATTAGCTATCAATTATTAGCTACGCTTGTATGTGTGTTCATGCATACAATTATCCAATCTTGTGTCAGCAGTGCTGTTCACAAAACCATTCAGACACAGGTCAGAAGCTTCAGTTATGTTTCATGTTACATCTATCAGGATAATAACGTGTCATGGTGGAGCATTTCACAATCTGCTAATGTCCTGGGATTTTTTAGAACGTTTACATTTACAGCATTCAACTGAGCGGCAATGGAATTAATGCATGGGGACCCAGGAGTGGCAGCATTGTGTGCCTGGGATTTGAACTCATGACCTTCGGATTCATAGTTGAAGTCCAAAAGCAACAGTCTTTAGAGTTGTGGGGGAAAAGCTGCAGTTCTATGGCTGAAAACTCCTAGTTTGTTCAGTGAGCTCATTGTAAACCAAGAGCAGAAAAGCAAAATTAAATTCATAATTCATAATTCAAACCATGTCCAACCTTGAAACATGCAACATCAGTACAAGATCGAATCACGTTCCCATCCTGTGGAAAAACCTCACATGACAAGTTGAATTGAGAATTCCATAAGGACAAGTCTACAGGTGGGTGTTATAATGAAATGGCCAGTAAGTGTGTATATAATACAGAGCTAACAGCCACTGTTTGTGTGCCTCTATAGAGCATCTTTACCACTGCTTTCACAAATGAAGACATTTGCAGCACCCAAAAAAAGGCAAGGCTCAACAAGGCTCATTACACCCTTATGGATTGCCCTTGTCGAGCAGTAAGTGCTCCTTTGTCATTCCCCACACTCTGGTGAAATTTACCACACTAAGCTCGAGCTCAACACCTGGGGACAGCGCTGTCGAGGAAAGCCCGAGATTTATACGCCTGATTAAAGCAGGCAGGTGTGAATAAGAGGTGCAGTGGAGAAAATCAACATGAAAACCACAGTTTCACTTTTACAGGACCGTCGTATTGATCAGCTCCTATACCTTTATGCTGTTCTGCATCGCCTGGGATTTTTAAACAAAGAATGTTTTTGTTCAAATGATGCTAACATCCAGAAACCCAATCCGAATAATTTATCCTGATGTATTCAGCAAATTATATCATTTTGGGGACTCTGATTTTTGGGAAAACAGCATTTGTTCCATTATATTGTTGTGTTGTTGTAAAATTGGCTGCTTTTTCTCTTGGAAATACGTCATTTGTGTTGTATATTTTTGTCGTTCAAGCATTTTGAGTTTTAATGTAAACGAATGAAAGTGAAATTTTGAACATTTAAAGCATTTTCCAGATTCCCTTATTCAAAGGGACTTACAGTTATCTCACTTATACAGCTGAGCAGTTAAGGGCCGTACTCAAGGGCCCAACAGTGGCAGCTTTGTGGTGCTGGGATTTGAACCACTGACCTTCCAATCAGAAGTTCAACATATTAATTTGTATTATTAATTGAATTTGATGTATTTGTATAGTGCATTCAACAGCGGATATTGGCACAGACAGAGGTAGTTGTGGTGGTGGTGGTGGTGGTGGTTGTGGTTGTGGTGGTGGTGGTGGTGGTGAGGAAAAAACAACCCTGAAGCAATAAGAGGAAGAATCTCCCAAAATCAATGATGAGTGAACTCGAGTACAAAACATTTTGGCAATTAACCTTAAGCGGTTTTAGCTCAGTTGTTAGGATGTTGGACTACAATGTTGGTTAAGATGTTTGGCTTTTGGCAGACCTTTTTATCCAGCGCAACCTCTAACTAAGCAGTTGAGGGTTAAGGGCCTTGCTCCAGTTCCCAGCAGTTACAGTTTGGTGGTGCTGAGATTTGAACTTGGGACCTTCCAATTGCTCATGCGTGCAATGCCTTAAACCACTAACTTCATGTTAACTCAAACTGCATGTTTTTCTGGAACTGAAATCTTCATAGCACCAATAAATATTCACTATATACTAGACACTTGTATCATTTGCTCAGAAGGTTGTGGATTCAAATCCCAGCACCACCAACTTGCCCCTGCTGGATCTTTTGAGCAATGTCTTTAACCCTCAACTGCTCATTTGTATAAATGTTGCTCTGGATGGAGGTGTCTGCCTCATGGTTATTTCGGCTGTCTGGAGAGTGAATATTATTATTAATACAGTGGTCTGATATCACGTAATTAAACTCGAACCTTTGAACAGTTATTCTTATAACCGTTTTTCAAATTTTAATGGAAATCCTGTAAACCGTCGGATTGCCTTTCCTGTAAAAGTGTATGAATTACATATTTTGTAATTTTAGTTTTTTTGAGGAGACATATATTGACATGTTCCTGAGGTACCAGTGACCAGTGTTCCTGTACTTTTCCTGTCTCGGGATCTGCCTGGTTCGTCCCGGCACCCTACCTCTGGATGGAGTTCTCCTCGATTGGAGGTCACTCTGTTCAGCTGGAAATAGCTTTGTATCGGCAGCCTAGGGATCCATGAGCTTATGAAGCAACAGAGGAGCTTTATAGATGGATTTAAACTGTAGTTAATGTCAACAGTCTACTACAATGGCAACACCTCAACAATGATATTGATTAAATATATTGAATGAACATTCGGTGCCACTCAGATGAGGATTCCCTTTTGAGTCTGGTTTCCTCTCAAGGTTTCTTCCTCATGCCATCTCAGAAAGTTTTCCTTTCCACAGAAGCCACTGTCTCACTCATTAGGGACAAACTTACAATTATAAGACGCAAACTTACATACGAATTATTACTGATGTATCTCTGTAAAGCTGCTTTGAGACGATTGTCCATTGTTCTACAAATAATAATGAATCAGATATAAAAGGCTCAATGTCTCATTGGTGCATTCTTGAGACTTCCTCCTTAACGTTGTTTAGCTACGCAGGTCTAATTACAAGCTAATATTAGCTGTTCTGAGGCTTCCCTTTGTCATTTTTCGACACATCTGAGGGAAATGTTGACGTTCTCGACATATGTGATCTTTGTCACTGTACCTTTACATCATGCTAAACAGCCATTGGCTAGCTAAACCTCAGTTATTTGCTAGCTCCTATTCTCATTTGCCAGGCATCCATATTTTACAGTTGCCTAGCAACAACATTCTCATTATTAACTGTTTTGCCATCTCATTTTGGAAAGTGTTTCCAGTTTAAGGGCACCGCCGTGACATTTGGAAGTTTGCGAGGTATCAAAGTCTCACACGTTAAATATCACGGCGCGCAACGTTTGCAGCTGTTGCATCGGAGTTTAATCCCTGTACACAAAGCTGAGGCTTGGCATATTGAAAGCCAGCCAATGATCTGCCTTTATGTCCACAGTCTGTACCGTCTCTATCTTTGAGTCCCGTCTGGCGCGAGACAATTGTGCGATATTCAGAAGATGCAAACCGAAGATGATATCACAAGACACTGAATACTGAAATAAACAGCCCCCCCCCCAAAAAAAAGAAGAAGAAAAAAAAAACGGGATTGATGTTTCATGGTGTTGCATTTTTTTTTTACCTTCTTGACCCAGCAGACATCCCAAGAGTATAACTACAAGCATCACACATTCACGGCTTTGAAGATCTCACTGCCCTCTGCCTCCCGCTGCTTTGATTCAGCGCTCGGAGGAATATTGATTCGCCCGCCTTCGCTCTATCTCTCCTCAATATTTCATTCTTCTCATATCATAGTCATAACATTATCACAATTCGCTGCAATGCTATTGTCTGTGTTCGCTAAAGGCATGAGAAAACTCTTTGTGTTACCCATTAGGCTTACGGTATCATTTAGTCGATGTATTGTTAAAGATAAAACACCCGGCTGGTGTAACCGGTTATTCTTTTATGTAAAAACAACATGATGTGTAAATGTTTAGTTCATACACAGGGTTTTGTTACACGCAGGCTTTACTGTGTTTTGAACTGCGGCTATGATGTTGGTTCAACGGGGTCGTAGATGCGAGTCGGATGTGAACAAAAGATGCACGAAACCAGTGTGAATGATGAGGAAAAAATTCAACATGGTATTGAAATAATGAGTAGCAGTTCATATGCATTCTTGGTGTTGCAAACACCATTTTAAAAATACTGCACGCAGGTTCGATTTATATATTCAGTGAAAGAAAGTGAAAAAAAGTAATAACTCTTCACCATTGTAAGACATCCAATAGATCAGAGTGGTACGAATTAAAATAAATATCTTTGATATTACATTTAATACCGCTCCTGTGCAGTTAATAAGTTGACAAAAACCTGAAAGAGAACGCAAATGAATGAATGAATGAATAAACAAACGAACGAATGAATGAAAGGATGAATAAGTAAATGAGCAAATAAATATGTGAGTAAATGAATAAATAAATAAATGAGTAAATGAGCAGGGTTTTTTTTTTTTTATAAATTAACAAATAAATAATAAAACATTTGTGTGTATATATATATATATAGCCTAAAAAAAGTGTATGTTAGAATAAATTAAAGCCATTCATTTAAATACTTTTTTATCATTTATTTTGCATGTAATATTTATATGCAATTATTTATTTATTCACTCGTTTACATATTTTTTTTATCTATACTTAAGTAATTTTCTGTAATACTTTAATTAACTATTAATTAATGCTGGGTTTTCACTATGCAACATTTTACACTGTACATTCCTGGTTTTGTGTTAACCAGAATTCAGAGCGCCTGCTTTCACACTGTACTTGCTTAAAACGAAATCGGTCCTAACCTCGTGCCTAAGTGTGAAACAAAGCTACCCCAGGGTTAAATGCAGGGTTAAGAGCGACTATACCCTGGGGTTAAATGTGGTGTGAAATGTTTTACTGACATACATATAATTCCTCCCAACTCATATATTTTCCATCTCCATGTCCCCTTAGGGATTTCAAACACTGCACCATCACTATGGAACAGAATTACTTACAGAGTGACAACACACAGAAAAATAGGGGTGTTGTTTCTGTACCTGTAAGATACTGGAAATATACCTTAAGGTGTCAACTGTGGACCTTTGGTTTTTTTTTTATTTACGCATTTGTACTCTTTTAGGTATATTCCTGTTCCCTTGATTTTTCTGTGTAAAGGAAAGTTGAAGTTTAAAATTGAATAGTAGTAACTTCTCACTGGTTCCGCTGGGTGTCGTCGTTTTACCCCCTCAAGTCCCCGGGGTTTTTTTTTTTTTTTTTTTTTAACATGGCAAAGGGGGAAAACAGAGACCCCCCTCTCCCCTTCTCCCTCTCTTTTTCTTCTCTCTCTCCACCCCCAGCCAGGATTCCCAACCTGAAGAAAAGTGCTTGGACGTGGACACATATTAGCGGAGGAACAGCTGAAAACTATTTCAGCCGGTCGGTCCGCAACTTTTTTTTTTTTTCTCAGCTCCACTCGCATTTCAGGGTTTAACTGCGAACCCGAACCGGAACCGGACCATCATGCCGAACTGAAAAGCGGAGATTTCTCATTTTCACCTAAACTTTTAGGGGGGTACGTGTGGATTTTTCTTCACCTCCTTCTCCTTCTTCTGCTTCTTCTTCTTCTTTTTCATGGATGCGACTTAAAGCAGGAATAAAACTGATCCGCATTTGACCCGTACTGACCTGGAGATTTGGACCGGGACAGAGCGCGCGCTGTGGTGAGTTTAACGGAAAAAAACCTGTGCGGTTCTGCTTTGATGCTGGTACTGAAAATCCGAATCAACTCCGGAATGCGTGCACACCTATTCATTCATATACTACTATATTATTCTTTATTTTCTTTAGTTTGTTTGTTTGTTTTTGTTTTGTTTTTGTTTTGCTATATATATATATATATATATATATATATATATATATATATATATATATATATATATATATATATAATAAAATCACTAACAAATCATGACAAATTCCTTATTCATGAAAGCATTACATTTTGATTTTAATTCAGCTTTACAAAATAACCTAATGATAACAAACAGAATTTAATAAACACCAAAAAAAAAGATAAATAATAAAATCGGAGCAAAAATTAACCGGTTCCAGTGAAAGCCGCATTTGTCAGGTTTATCCACGGAATTCATTATAAAGCATTAAAAAAAATTAATTATCATAATTTTCCTTAAGTAAACATTTTCAACATCATGTTTTATTAAAATGATGAGCGGTGTTTGAGCTTCACGAGTCAATCCGAATTCAGATTCGGTTTTGAACCCGGTTTCTTTTTTCTTCTTTTTTTGAACCTTTTATAGAAACAGCTTTAGAAAGTTTTTTTTCCCTTTAATCATGTATCTACATGTGTATATTTGTATATAGATTTTAATGCGTTTAAAAAAAGAAAAGGAAAAAAAATGGAAACTAAAATAGCACACTAGTTTACTATGTAGTAGGTTTAAATAGCACGTCCCAAACGGTCGCGCGCTCATTGGTCTCCATTGCGACCTGCAAGCATGCGCACTTCCATACTAAAGAGAGCGCACTAACCCTCAGGGCACCTTCCCCATAGTGCTACAGTAGTGCAGCTCCGTGAATGCGCACTGTTTACTTCCTGAGTGCGCAGGACGCCCCTCAGGACTACTTTTATATATATATTTAGAAATTATTCACCATATAAATGGGTTATACATGAATTAAATATGCTATATTACTATTTGTTAATATTTGGGTTCACAGGTGGAAATGTTACACTGAAAGATTTAGTTTTTGACATTATTTCTATGTTCATTCATTCATTCATTCATTAATGCCTTTATCTATTTATACTTAAGTGTTTTTTTTGTCCTCTGTGCCACTTTAATCTGATTAACTATTAACTAATGATGGGTTTTTACAATCAAATGTTTCACACTGTATGTTTGAGGTTTGTTATTTGTTAAATACATTCACAGGTGGTACAGAATAAAAAACAACAACAAAAATGCTGATGCAGCTATCTTTGTTTGCTTCGACCATTATAGAGTGAAAAATATTTTGTATAGGTATCTGGGAGCAACCGGGCATATGTGTTTTGTATGTGTATTTATGCAGTTAAGTTTTCTTAACGAACGGATTAATCTTCTCGCAATATCCCTTCTACACGTTTTAGGTGTTTTTAACTTTTCAGAAACTGGAGACTACATGCATTTATTTCCACGATGCTTGTTTACTGTAATGCGCTCTACCTGAGGGCCTCTGCTGTACCTCGGCTTTAACACCTAGGAGTCTGGCCCCTGCTTATCGTTCAGATCTTCTCTCGCATTCAACATTTGGTCAAAGCGAATATTCATCGACTAGCTTCCCTATGGATTCCCAATGATTAAAAACAAAGGGTGAAAGAGCGTTCTCTGTTGCTGGACATAGGCTCTGGAATGAGGTTGTGGCCTACAATTCATTTATACGGCTTTATTCAATTGGGGGTTAAGGGCTTTGCTCAAGGGCCCAGGAGCAGCAGGTTGGTGGAGCTGGGATTTGCACTCGCAAGACCTTTCTATCAGAAGGCCAGTGTCTTACCCACTGAGCTATTACTTGCATATCAAGGTCTTAAGTTATGTCATTAAGCATATTTTGTTTAGCATATGATTCAGTATACAATTCCCTTTTGATGTTTCTCAGTTTGTTAATGTCTATGGGATTTTTTAAATACTGTAGTACAGCATGTCATTGATTTTAAATCTGCTTTATGAATAAATTGCGACTGACTGAATAACATAAATTTACCCAAAGCCAACAGACATGGTTTAAAAAGACAGTATGCTCTTTTATCCTGTAATGGCTCATTCTAAAAAAGTCAATCACAGCTGATCCCTGACCTCTGCTAAATGTTAGTGTATGAACTGGAGCGATTAAACATCAAATCCTCTTTATTCTCTAAAAAAAAAGCAAAGAAAAGCCAAATTACAGGTGAATGTTGCCCTGAATGTGACATTTCTCATTAGACTTGATTAAACATGATCTCTTTCTGTGGTTTTATGTTTGAAATTCTGCTTTTTGGGGAACAAAACACAACAATTTCGCTGGAAAGACTTGTGTCTTTAATTTGGTTGTGTGATTTGCCTGATAGGGTAATTATTGTGTTATGAACGCTTTTTTTTTTTTTTTAAGTGTTAGCCTCCTTTTGTTAGTCTGGTGTGTTTGTAGGATCTTTTTTGTGGCCCTCTGTGCAAGTTCTCTACAATATCAAGCTACAAAGCAACAGGAGGCAATCTTTTATATCTTGAGATATACGTATATACAGTATATACACACACACACACACACACACACACACACACACACACACACACAGTCTCAATAAATGTGTATGGAGATATTATGAAGTGCGGCTAGCTAGCTTGCTAAACTGCAGGCGAAGCTTTTCCAAAGCCTAGCGTGCAAACTCATTTTCACAGTGATTAGTTCATCAAAGCTCTAGCAAGGTTTAGCTTCATTTACTTTACAGTTACTACTGTTGGGATTGTTTTAATGACAGACAGTAATATAACAGGCGGATAAATACAACAAAATAAAATAATATGACCGGCATAAAAAACAGTATTTTTTAAATATAATTATAAACGTGAATCCACTGTGTTGTTTTTTTGTTCATTTTGCTCGCTTGGGGGTTTTAATTTAGCGGTAATGTATTATGTGTTAGCGGCTGGAGCCCCTTTAAGAAGGTAGTGAATGGAGGTAAGACATGTGACCGAGGCATCTTGACATGCATCAGCAGTGAGTCATAGACGGATGTGGCGGAGAGAATCCAGTCATTTTCCAAAATAAAACCGTTTAGAATCAGATAATAAATAAAACTGAAATAATGTCAGTTATGTATTTTTTCTGTGCGGCCCGGTATCAATTGACCCACAGACCGGTGCCAGTCAGTGGTCCGGGGGTTGGGGACCACTGCCGTATAGCATGTTGATGAAAGGTTCAAAAGCAGGGAAATGTTTTACGAGCTTTTATGATGTGCCATATAAATGTGCTGATATATAAATAGCAAAAAAGGAAAATAAAGCAAGTTTTTTGATAACGTCTCTGCCCGAGCTGTTCTTGTGAGAAGTTTGTTTTCAACTTGCTTTGATCACATTATGCCGCTGATCCACCGCCTCATCCCGGTGACTGTGATACCTGCCGTGATCCAGCGATGGACATCAACTAATTACATTCATCAAAAAGAAGAGCTGTTTTTTCGGTGTCAGGAAGTCAGCGGGACATCCTCTAGCCTGCAGTCAATACACTTTAATTCAAACAGAACCAGCTTTGCTCAGGCATAGCGCTTGGAAGCAGTAATGAAGGAAAACACGCTGTATGATCAAAACAAACAATTACCGGGGCCTGAAAAGACTCAAACCCTTCAGAGAGGTTATCCAAAGAAGGGCTGCATCTCAGCTCGCTCGCATTCATGGATAAAATGAGCGTTCTTTGTGTAACAATGAGAGATCTGCAATTACCCGGCGTTTGTCTTGAGTGGCAGAAGCGTTAATGGCAGCCGCACCAGAGCGCCTTGTAACGCCAACACATGGCAAGGAGGAAAGGGAAACGAAGGGAGAGAGAGAGAGGCGTGTACGCGAGTGCATCTGTGCTGCCAGCTAATTGTGTTTATTCCTCTTAATTTGTCCTGAGTGCTAAATCGGTGCTCTTCAGAGCTGGGTGGGTGCAATTTGTCTGGTGGTAATAAAAGAACAAGCGCCATGTCTTTGAAATCTGCCCTCCTCCTCCTCCTCCTTTTCCTGCAGCCAGCTGAGCTAATGGATCTACGACATCCATTTGGCCATGTCCATTCTAGGCCTGGGTAACCGTATTACACCTCCAAGGATGAATGTTCAGTCGGGTGTAGTTATCAAGAGCTTGTTCTGAAATGTTCTCTATAGCGGCATAAGATCTGGTGCAAAACGATATGCATTCGTATGCGCACTTCGGGTTCTGCCACAAGCATTCTTCCAAATATCTTTGTATGAACAATTGCATTCTTTCTTCTAGAGGGTAATCCTTCATGTGTGGTATCTTAATATCATAAACCACATTTCATTTATCATGAAACCACTTGAAGTGCAAAACCCTCGAGGGAGTTACTGTGGACACCTCAAAGTAGCCGACTTTCCACTTAGAACATGCTCAGATCTGTTTTATTCCACTTAAACCACACCAATGTGTTTAATGTATTTAAAAAAAACTGCACTTATTAGTTTTCCACTTGTGGCAACATTTAAGTAGCAGCACGAAACAATTACTGTTTTAGATTAGATCAGATTAGATTCAACTTTATTGTGCATAGTACATGTACAGAGCCATAATGCAGTTAGCATCTAACCAGAAGTACATAAGTGGGCTATTTACAGTAAATAGCATTGTGTTAAATGAGGGTAGGGGCCATATGTACAGAAGGTGCCATAGTTAATAAGACATGGTATATATAGTAATATACAGTATAACTGTGCAAAGATTGTGCAGAGGATAAGACATCTCAAGAAGATGCCATTTTCAAATAACACAATATACATATTCAATTAAATTGTATTTTTATAGCACTTTTTTACAATGGACCTCGTCTAAAAAGCAGCTTTACACAAATAAAGCAATAATAAGGTTCTATAAAGGAATGTGTAATTTTATTGCATACAAGGTAGTTTCTTCTAATTGTTTATCCCTATTGATAAAGCCGGTGGTGACTCTGGCCAGGAAATCTCCCTGAGATGGCATGATGAAGAAACGTTTAGAGCAACCAGACTCGTCTGAGTGGCACCAAATGTCCATTCATTGCCGTTCCATATGTAAATACATGACTGTTTGTTTACTACATTGTCATTAGAACGGTGTAATAGTAGCTATCAAACGTTATTCCTTTCCCTTTCCGTTTCTGTATCGGAAATTGGGTTCATTAGCACCCTGGTATAACCGAAATAGGTGGTGTAATCGACTTGTTTGCTAGCTACTTTTTTTTTATTTTGCGGAGTGAGCGGTTCAGGACCATGTCAAATATCCATTTACCATGCTGACTGAGTGTCTGAGCGTTGCGAACACTTAGATTATTTTCTAAGAATGAGAAATAAAGCATGCTGTTTTCTAGATCAGAGCCGGTTAACCTTTGTGTTTATCGCTGCAGGCAAACAGTCAGCGTGATGGTGTCTGTATTAACTTCTGCAAACGACAGTCGATCTAAAAGCCGGGTATCTCTTGAAGCAGGGCATGTTGGTAGGAAGAAAAAAAAACGAAAAGCGAGAGGGAAAAAAATAATCTCTGAGAAGGGAACCGAAATTGTATTTACTCGCTGGCCTCTTGTACAGAAGAAACGGCGGGTTAGCGGCTCTGAAAAGATAAGGAGCAGAGCTACAGGAGTCGTCGCAGACGAAAGGATTGATCCCACTAGTTTAATTTCATCCTCCTCTTTGGCCGCTCGTCTGCGTGCGGATGTGGATGTGGAGCGACTGGCTGATGCAGTCCATTCCTGAGGCCAGCTGATAAAGCTGTGACGTAGCGTTCACCTCCGCCAAGTCCAAAGGGTCTCGGATTGAACAGACGCCGAGGATTTCAGACAGCTTGGCTTGATGGTTTCAGTAAAGCATCTTGATCCAACAGACCATCACACACCCTTTGTCCCTCTTCCTCCCCAGACACCATTTTTACGCTCGTGCTGTTCTAGGGTGCCTCCTGATTAACACATGTCAAGGGCGAGAGAGCAGGTTGTTTCTGTGCACGTGTGATTTTTTTTTCCACTTGGCCTACATTTAGCATTTTAAACATGATGGCCAGCTGGAACGCCTGAGATGATGGAGTGTTCAGACAATGTGGGCCTGTCATAAACTCACTGTAGCCTGAGTTATGAAGCTTGGGAGCTTCTCCGAGCAAGTCCATTCTTCACAGCTGGAGGTCATGGGGGCCATATGCGACTGGCCCATTTATTCTCCACTTTGGGTGAGGGTGGATGGTTTATATTCCATTCGGAGGCGTTGATCTTTATGACTAGCTGGAGTGGCACATCAACTACAGAATGACCTGTTGTCAGATTTAAAGAGTGAAAGATTGACAAATGGAGTCCTGCTTTTGCAAGATAAAGTGCGCATTAATAGATAGAAAACTGAAAAACTAAGAATATGAAGGGTGGCAATAATTGTAGCATTGTTTTTGCAGAATATTCATAGCTTGACGGCTCACCTGTTTGGTGTCACACCGAATTTAGCAGTGTTGTTTTAAGCCCAGCGCATTAATAGAGACTCGATTTGAGTTGGACTAAGCTGGCTAAAGCTGTCGTTGCATCCGTTAGGCTTGGATGCAAGCCTGGGGGCAAGAGGGCTTTGTTTGGGGTGATTGAAGAGAAGAAAGAAGGGTACAGTCACTCCATCGGTGCCAAATGTGAATCTGAAGGAGTGATGGTGGTGACTGTGGAGGGTGGGGAGGGGGGATGCTTTTTCATGTGCTAAAAGAGGCTAATCCTCTTCCTTTTGTATGAGGCCTTGGGGGTTGGGGCATGATGGGTAGCCTGGGAGGCTTTTTTTCAAGGTCTTTTGTTGTCATTTCACTCCAATCTAAGGACATCTGTTGGGAGTGGGTGTGGCCTACCAGCTGATGGCGTGGGGGGTGATGGAACTGCAGAACCAATAGGGATCGGGGGAAATGTGTGTAATTGTTTGTAATGTGAGTATGAAAACATGGCCTCTGGGAGCTCGCTGGAGACAGGAAGGGAGGGGAGGGGAGGGTAGGGGAGGCCAGCTGAACATCCATCAAACCTTGACGGGGTTAAACATTAGACCAAATATCTGCCTGTTAATGAAAGCCACGTTTTGCTTAATTAGGAATGACAAAAAGATTCGGTTGGAGAAGCAGCGAACTCGGCAGCCTCTAACTAGCATGATTGTCACCGTATGATTAAGCTCTGCTGGAAATCTCTCATTATTGTAAACCTAGTTTTTGGAAACAACAACCTGCATTTCAGTGGAAATCACAACCCCAACTCAATCTCCCCCAGAAATACAGGAACAAAGCTTTAGCTTATTGCTGAAGTGGTAGCATCAAGGGGACAATCTTTGTTCTCTCTATGGTACCCTTAGAGAATGCATGCTTTGCCAAGAAAGGTGCAGAAAATTAGCGCCTAGATTGACGCTTTAAAGCACGAGCGGTCAAAAAAAGTATGATTATATAACCATGCTTTATTGCGATGATCTCATACTCGTACTGTGACAAGTCCTAATACTAAGAGACGGCTGGAATTGCTCAGTCTAACACCGTGAAACATTCTTGACACCTGAATCAGGGTGCAGCAGCGGCTCTAAATCGGTTGTGTGGAAAGATATGAGTGTCTCTGTGTCTTTTGTAGCAAATCGCACTCGTTTTCTCAGAAGTCGGACGATGAGAGAAATGTATTGCATAACTATATCCAGAGTGAGAAAGCTTCACAAAGCAGCAGTTTTGGCTTTGCAAATATCCTTAAAGCTTATTAAAGGGATTTTCTTGATAAATTATACAGAAAACGTCATCTGTATTGATTCACTTCATGCTCTGATGCTCAGGTGGGTGTATGATAAACCACAAAAAAAAAAAAAAGATGAGCTTAAGCTCTGCCTGATCTGTCTGCCAGCAACATGTCCAGACTCAACCAGCAAACCCCTTTATAACACAGCCTACGGCCTTGTTTTTTTCTCCCGTATCTTTTTTATTAAACGTGCCTCTGAAACTTCCAGTGCAGTTCAGTGTAATTGGGAAAAAAAAAGTGAAATTCATCTGAATAAACAAATGAACTCACGGTGTCAGTGGAGATAATCCTGCTTAAACGTGATGGCGCGGCAACGCGTGAGATTCGCTGTGGCGGAGATTACTGCGTCGAGGACAAGAGGCGCACCTTATTTACCGATTTACTCTGAAAGAGCGGGTTTTGTTTTTCGTCTGCCCCTAGCGATTTTTTTTCTACCTCCTTATTTTTCTGCTCTTTGTTAACGGTGAAGATGGGAAGTGAGGCTTGGATTTTGGCTTTTACTACGAAAAGTGGGGATTTGTAGGGGATCAGCCGGCCGCTCCTCCTCATTAAATCCCCACTTACAAAACCTAACGACATCTTTCTACTTCTCCCGATCACCTTTTGTTGCATTTCCTCAAAGCTAGGGCACATATCAGACCCTCGGTGAGAGGTACATTTTTAAAAGCCTGCTATTTGCTATAGATAATGTTTCTGGTATAGAAGATATAAATCATACATTTGTTAATTAGCTGCCCAGGCAAGAAGCTCCAGTGTGCTGCACAGTCTGGCCCAAGTCTTATGGTGAGTTTGGTAGGAGTGTGAACGTAAGCAAACAGGAAGGATAATTGGTATGTGCTCAGGAGACACAGTCTGAGCAGACAAAGAAACACAGGGTCTGACGCGACTGTACATACGACCTCTTCTGTTTGGTCGAGGTTTCTTCATGAGCTGAAAGAAACTCAGCGGTCTGGGATGGGAGCAAAGAACAAATGCTAATTGCGGCCTAGTGGGAGGAGAAGAGGTATTATCTGTGTGATAAGACAGCAGGGAGGTTCAGGTGATCAGTGTAGCATTAGCATAAAGATATAGATGGCCTGGTTAATCAGAGGCCCATAACACCCAAGTGTGTCTCCATGTTTACAGGGTTGTGTATGGAGGCTTTTTGAATTTGAGCATTTCAGGCTTATATGAAGAAATAGGACTGTAAAAAGGAAAACACAAACACATTTTTCCAGAGCAATAAGTCTTTTTGAAGTAGAAGAGCCAGACCAGCTTGCCAAAAAAGTGATGCTGTGTATCATCCCCCGTCCCGTTTTGTATTTGCATCATTGACAAATAGCAGCTCTTAACATGAGGGGAATGTGAGGGAGAATGTGTAAGGAATGTGAGGGAAATGTGAATGGAAGTGTGAGGGTAATTGTAAGCGGAAATCTGTGGGGAATATGATAAATGTGAGGGAAAACACATGGGGAAATGTGAAGGGGAATGTGAGGGAAACTGCGTCGGGAATATGATAGAGGAAATGTGTGAGGAATGTAAGGGACACTCGAGGGGAAATTTGTGGGAATAGGGGAATTTAAGGGAAATGTGTGAGGAATATTATTGGAATGTGTGAGGAATATATGGGAGCTGTGAGTGGAATTCAGTGTAAATGTGTGGAGAATATGAGGGATATATGCGAGAGTCAATGTGAGAGGAAAAGCCATAGTAAACGTGAGGGAAATGCATGTGAATTATAAGGGAAACTGATGAGGGAAAACCTTACGAGGAATATGAAAAAAGTATGAGAGAGAAATGCATTGGGAATGTGAGGGGAACGTGAGGGGAATGTGAGGTGAATGTGAGGTAAAATGCGAGGAGAAATGTGAAGAAAGGAGAGGCAGCTTAAAGGACTATCACATAGTGATGGGTATTTTTACTTTTATCTGTTATATGGGATATCTGAATCCTAAAGCAATGAGTAGGAGGTGGAAGAAAGTACGAGGCAGTTCTTGGATTTGGCAGAGCTGCTCCATGAGCTTAAGGTCAAAAACTAGCTGTGTTCTTGAGGTGCATATGATTCAGTTAAGAGCGTTTGAAGTGGGAGTAATTTTGCCAATAGCTAGATCTTGTGGTATGACTCTATGACCTTAGAACGTGCACATGCAGTGAGTTTCCTGTTTACAAAATCAGTTATATCTTTGATATTACTTTCATTTGTCATGTTACTGTTGAAAAAAGTATTTAATCCTGCTCAGATCAAGACTATTTATTAATAGGCACTAATGAATAGAACATGGTTATCTTTTGTTATCTTAATATTGTCTTCACTGACATAAAGGACATTTGGTTGAAATGTGAAGGGAAATACAAGGGGGTGTGAATAAAATGTGAGGAGAAAGTGATTGAAATGTAGGGGGAATGTGGTGGGAAATGGGAGGATAATGTAAGGGGAAAGATGAGTAAAATGTGAAGGGAATATGAGGTAAATGCCCACAATTTGAAGCCTTACTCACTTTAAGTCCTCATTACACCTCAAACTCTGGCAGGAGCATTCCCAATCTAGTCACTTGGCCAGAACATCATTCACAGGAACACAACTCCATTTTTCACATCCTTAGCTCCGTGTCCACGAGCTGTGATTCTGAATCATTAATGCTGACTATGGGAGAGGACTACATGCTCGAGTGCGCCATGAACTCCAGGGGTACGGCTTTTGTAGGAGGTCTGACAAAGCCCTAACGATGACGGAGATTTCCTCAGACATGCACTTCGGAACCGTTTTCACAAGCCCGCAAGATCAAATCTGCAGGCTTCACACGCAGAACTAAGTGGTCACTCGTCTGGGCTTTGTCTTTTTCTATGAAAGATGGTGTCATCATGATATTGATTTCTCTCCAGGAGTCCGACGCGCTCACACGGGCGTAGCTCGTGCAGATACAGATGCACGTGCGCGCACGTGAACTTGCATAAGAGAGTCTAGGTGAAGGTATGAGGCATGCACGTGTATACACACTCACAGGAGCTGGGTGGTAGGGCTTGCTTTACTAAGCATTGAATTAAGCATGGGCGGTATATAAGAAGAGAGAGGCGAAGGACCACCACGATGCTGCTGTAGTCTCGAACCCTCCATCAATTCAGCGTTTCGGTTCCCTTTGTTCTGTGTGCTTTTATATGGCATGTGGGTGACTCGCTTGCTTTCTTCCCTCAGTGTTGCTTGGGAGGTCTGTGTGTTTTTACCTCAGGGCTTAACGTCTTTTAAAGTTTTCATGTGTGTGTGTGTGTGTGTATTGGGGGGCACTACTGTGTATGTTACACTGGGATAATAAGGTACACAATTTTTAAATGATTTACAGTATAACACATATCGCATCCAGACATGCACTGCTCATTAGTTTTTAAATATATATCGCGACGATTTGTTGATTCTTTTCTTATAACGTTAATTTGTTAATATGTGTCACGTTTTATATATGTATATTTACAAACAAAAAAACTGACAAAAAAAGTGAAATGCTCAATGGTTAAGTTTATGGATTATTGTTCAGAAGGTTTTCGGTTCAAGACCCCTGCAATGTGACAAACATTTGGGCCCTTAAACAAGGCCCTTAACCCTCTCTGCTACAGGGTATTAAGGCCGACCCTGCGCTATGACCCCAGCGTTCCAAAAAATTGGGACATGCGAAGAAAGAATTTGTACATTTGACAAGTAAAACCATCTTTCTGTAAAATACTTGAGTCTGATTGGTCAGTCAGTCTTTTTGATTTTCAAATGATAAATCACAGCCACTGACAACGGGAACATCCTCCAAAAGAGGCGAGAAGACAGCAACAAAGTATTTCTATTTTTCTCTATTAAATATTGT
Organism: Silurus lanzhouensis; assembly: GCA_039877035.1. Taxonomy (NCBI): domain Eukaryota; kingdom Metazoa; phylum Chordata; class Actinopteri; order Siluriformes; family Siluridae; genus Silurus; species Silurus lanzhouensis. The sequence continues at coordinate 1,990,794 of JBCEWE010002368.1, forward strand.
TCCATTTAAAAACAAACCTGTTTTAATAAAAGGTTGACATTCCCAATGAATGAAGCGTTGCTATAGAAACCATACCATATTAGAACAAGCATATTGTTATAAACTCGTGAATGGTATGACAGCAGGAACTAGGGTCGGAACTGCTGTTATAGAAAACGAATGAGCATTTTCTGCCCAATCAGAATTAGGAATCGAAGTGCGCTGTGCATGTGCATGTTCTTGTAGTTACTGTTTAGTCGCTCACTGAATGACTTGAATGTAACTGCAGATTGAATTAAAAGTTCCAGTGTGTTTCTTTTGTCCTGCACAAAAAAAAACCCTGAGGCCGCATTCAGGTCTCACACACTGCAGCAGGAGCAAAGAGTACACACACACACATGCACACACACACACACACACACACACACACACACACACACACACACACACACACACACACACACACAAACACAGAGTACTCGTATAGATGTCCTTCCTGTTATCGCTTTTCCGCCAGTGCCCGGGTCCTCTCTCTCCTCTTAATTATAGAGCTTCTAAAAGCAGCGCCGGCCTCGGCACGCTAAATAAAGCCCAACGCCAGGAGAGCCTTCAGTCGAGTGGCTCAAACGATGCTTAATGGTGAAGTGTTTTGGGACCTGTGTGGTCGTGCTTCATCATGAGCACACGGACACACACACTGCCATGTTTTACTATCATCGTGTTGGTGTTTCCATGGCAACGTAATACCATACCTACTTCTAATCTTAAAGAACATTTGTGCCCAAAGTGCCAAAATTGCTCCAGACTCCTATTGTAATGAGGCCCCCATGAAGACACACACACACACACATGCACACACACACACACACACACACACACACACACACACACACACACACACACACATGACCCTGTTTCCCCCCTCATGCCTGCTTTCTAAAATAGCCAGAATAATTGTTAGGAGACAATGAGCTCACTTCATCTGAGTTCGTATTGTCATTAGCATAAGTGATTGCATGCACTTGACCCAATTGGAGGACGGTGTGTGTTTGGTGTGTGCATGTCAGACTCAGAGTGGCACATTGAGCATGCCATGGGTGGAATTAGATACCAGACAGAATGCATCTGTTTTAATGGCAGTTGTGACCTTGTCAGGACATGTGATCAGTGGCAGGCCATCGGGGCCAGAATGATCTTTTTTTCTGGCCTAAACTCACATATATTCATCAATGAATCTGTATTTAATTATTTGCAATTGTCGATTTTTTTCATTTCATTGTGTTTCCTTCGGGGGCGCTGTTGCAAGGAGTGTCTGTATAAGTTGTAGTTTCTATGCAATCAGATCTCAGCCGTCACATCGCTTAAATTTCCTTAGGGTGCTCACAATTAACCACTGCAGACATCTGGTCGTGTATTATACATGAGAAGGAAGCTGTTGCTACACAGATTTTGAACTGGAGTCACTGGAGCCTCCTAGAAGGTGTCCAATCATGTCGGCTTTTTCGCGACCTTCGATCGGATAGCCAGAGAGCGTGTTAATCAGAGTTTTGCAAACAGCATCTTTAGCAAACCGTACAAGCTTAAATATATCGATGTGGATTTAATAGCTGTTTTCTTCTCTTTCCGCAATAGCAGAAAGAATAAAAGAAAAACGTATTTGGACACAGCAATACTTACAAGGACATTAACAAAATGGACTTTTCAATAAAAGCTGGACATTGTAAGGACAAATCGGGCAAAACAGTCCGAAACAGTTGTTAAGCTTTTTCATGAAACATTTCTACTTTCGCATTTACTTGCCTGTAGTATTTTCACAAAACCAAACCAAAATTCGTAACCGTAAACCGTAAAACCGTAATGCACTGAAAAAATGGACAAAAATGCACGGGATCATTTATAAGGTGCTAGAGAAGTTGTACAGTACGTAAGCAGTGAAAGGAGACTTGTTGAATTGTGTTTATTGGGTTTCTTGCTTTAGTAATGGCGTTCGTTCCCGCTGTCTGCGATGCAGCGCTCCGTTATACCGTGTTTCTCTATAATATTGATGGTTTCTATAGCCGTGGCATCACACTGAGCGTATTAAGAGGTGGATTGATTCAGGTAGGACATCACTGAAGGCCTCGGTGTGAAACGCACAGACCACCACTTCATTTGATCATCCCTTTTTATTGAAAAAGAAAAGTCTTTGGGAAAGATTTGAGGTTTGGTGCAGATTTAGTAGTAAGGGTGTAAACGTCAGGCTTCTATAGAATACTACCGTAATTTCCCGACTATTAAGCGCACCCATATATAAGCCTCACCCACTGAATTTGACAAAGATTTTTATTTTGAACATAAATAAGCCGCACCTGTCTATAAGCCGCAGGTTCCTACATTGAAACTAATGAACTTTACACAGAAAGACAGTGTCTGTTACACGGCTTGTATCTAAACAGTAGCCTAACAAGAAAGTCATTGTTTACTGTCTTCCTCCTTCCTTTCACAACAATTTCTCTCGGGAGTTTTTCTTTTGGCATCGTCATGCGTTTAAAAATCACCATCGGTGAAGCTTTTCTCCCGATGGCGTGCAGCTCAGAACACAGGTGAAGTGTGTTTTCATGCCCGGTTGTTTTCAGCGTGACGAATGATTCGCATTTACTGTAGACAGTCCGAGTGAGCGGCAGGTCAAACGTCAGAGGAACATCATCCATATTTATGATGTGGTGCGGCCCGATTCAGTGGGAGCGCATCTGATTTAATATAAAGAGTTTCATTGGTTCACCTAAACCCGTTCGGCAATTTTATTGGTCTAATGTTATGGGGCTCAGTTGTTTGGCTTGAAGCTTGTGAAACCGGGAAAAACCCCGGAAAAATCCACAAATTAGCCGCTTCATTGTTTAAGCCGCGAGGTTCAAAGCATGGGAAAAAAGTAGCGGCTTATAGTCATACGGAAAATACGGTATATGGTTTTGATTCTCGAACGAGCAATTCATTATTTTAATTTAATTCTTAAGTGAACCACTGAGTTTGCAACAATGCGATTTGTCTTGATTCATAGATTAATGATTCATTTGCTAGTGATTTCACTCAATCTGCTGCAATCTGACTACATTTGATTCAAAGGAATGATTAAGTATTTGACAATGCAATTGTATCTGTATGTGTGTGTGTGTGTGTGTGTGTGTGTGTGTGTGTGTGTGTGTGTGTGTGTGTGTGTGTGTTGCATGAGATAAAGAGAGCCAAAAGACACTTTCGACTCTGGCTAGCGAAGTGAATTGGAAGACGACATCCTGAGAGACGCTAATGACTGTTCACCACAAGTGCTTTGAAACCACAAAACTTTTGCCAACAAACTCTCAAAAATAGCGGCTTGTATTACGAGTGAAATGATTTCCTGTCTCAGATCACTGCGCTTCAGTCACTGGCTGTGTGATAGCAAGCAGGGGGTGTGGCTTCTGTTAGTTTGACTGCACTGTCAGTCTTAGAAAAGGAGGTGTGGTTTTTGTTTATGTCCATTGTAAAAAAAACATGGCATAGAGGAAAAGGTGTGGCATCTCCCAGCCTCTGTGAATGAAAGGAGGCGTGGCCTCTGTCAGTATAAGTTCCAGAGAAATAGGCGTGGCTTCTCCGCCCATCAGTCTCAAGAAAGTAGGTGTGGCCTCTGTGCCTGATTGTCCTTGTTGCCCATTGCCATTGGATTTTATTATTTATGATCTATGAAGCTGATATTTTTTTTTAGATTAAAGAGGAAGAGGTGAGTGTGAGAATGAGTACGGATATAACATCAGCTTTTATAACACTTTTAATATTTCTCCAGAATTCAGTGTTGCTGAATTCTTTCATTTGTCCCTAAAGACGCAAATCCTGAGATTTTCAAATGATTTGCCTCTAATGAACTGCTGTCTTTTAGGCACCGCTGTCATCTGATACGAGCATCAACGGAAAATGTAAACATGCCAAAGACAGTTAAAAAAAAAAAAACAGCCGAGAACGAAGTGCTGATCCAAATATATGTAATGAATAATACGGTGTCTTATACATTTACACTGTCGTTTTTATTTAACCTCATCCGGACTTTCACAGCCCACTTGAGCCCAATGAGATTTTGTCAAGAATCAAAACACTCCCAAAAATACAATGCTGTGTTTTAAATTGAAGTGAAAAAATGCTTGAAGGTAATCGATCCTCATCCTCCATGTGTATTTTTCATCCTCGAGCTGCTTCTTGCACCTCCACGTCTGAATCATGCTTTTGATGTCGGCTGTCATCCCGAGACTTGTGATAAGACATCCCTTGCGGAGAGCACGGCGCTGGGATCCCCGATTTTCAGGGAATCGTTACGGACAGGAAATCAGCATGCCGACTTCCTTTGACTTCCCGCTGCCAGAAGAAGTGCTGTGAGATTTTTTTTGCAAAGGACAGCGTTGAGCAGCTGTGAGATCGGGATTGAGTGAGGGGGGAAGGGGGGGGGGGGACTTTTTATACGGTTTTCAGCACATCTGGCACATCTGGGTCGACACGTGCTCTGCACTTCATCTAGGCCGAATCTCTCAAAGGTACCAGGAAAAATCGAAAAGAGTTTTTTGGTTCCCTTAAACTTCCCCACCACTTTTTTAGTGCCATGAAAATCCTTTTCTGGTTCTACAAAGAACTCTGCCTGAAAGTTCTCTGTTAATCCAGTCATAAAACCGTTTTTTCTTCCAATCCAGCAGACTGCTTTATATGAGATGTTATATGAGGCACATGTGGAGCACGTGACATTTCCAACCGTATCTGGTTCTTCTCCAAACCGCTACCAGAACTTTGGAGATACTCGATTGTGCAGGATGTCCCTGGATATGGTAGCATTATATTTTCCATTCACTTGAACTAGAAGACCCAATTCTGTGCACAAAGCCAGCTCCATGGAGATATGAGGACATGGTTTGGCATGGAAGATCTCCTGCTAACAGAGTTCTGACCTTCAACTATATTGAACATCTTGCACTCCAGGCCTACATCAGTACCTGACTTTACTAACAGCCTTGTGGCTGAATGAATCTCAGACACATCTCCAAAATCTGGTGGAACATCTTCCTAGAAGAGTGGAGGTTATCATAAGTGCAAATGGAGACTCGATGTGGAATGAGATGTTCAAAAAGGAAGCATGTACCATTCTTACGGTCAGGTGTCCACAAACTTTTGTTCATATGTTGTGGTATCACAACACAAGTTTCTGTGAAGTAGCTGTTACTATAGAAACGCTAATAGCGTGGAGGATAATTCACCGCTTTCCGGCCAATCAGAATCAAGAGTTCAAGACAAGATCTGGTCGAAGTGTTTATAGGTCAAAGTCAAGTCAATATTCCTGCTGTCATAGAGACCATTAAACGTTTTACTCCCCTGCTCCTTCGTTTTTACCTTCAAGCGATCACTTAGCGTGACCTTGACGTATTCACACCAAGGGCAAGTCACTGAGGTGTGTTAAAGGCACTCTGAAGCAGCAGTCAAACGTTTTCACGGTTCAATTTAGCTTCCGGTAACCTGAGGCGAAACGATCCGGACCCGAAAATAAAAGTCGAAATGAAAGCAGGTTAAAAGAGTTGCTCAAAGTGATTTATCCTCTATTTTTTATTATTATTATTATTTTTTATCCTGAGATGACCGTTTTGCTCCGGTGCTCGGGAAACGCAGGCCCGCTGTGTGTGTTTTGCCCACAGTCGTTTAGCATAATTGCACCTTTGGTGAATTTTTTTTTCCCTTTTTCAGGGAGAGCTATCGATTTCCCTCAGCCCTGCCTGTCATGGTTTCCCTATCTTTGCAGCTCTTTATTTCGCCTTTGAATTCCTCCAGCGTGGCCGCTCTTGGACGGCGTTCAAGTTGGAAAATAGTAACGGAAGAGAAATTCGATTAGCGCTGAAGTGCTGCTCACCCGGAAAAAAAAAGACATGAATGTGGCCCGCGTCCTTGTCCAGATCAGCAGCGTATAGGAGAGGCTTAATGGGTTAAAATGGTGGGACTTCCTTATCATACACACACACACACACACACACACACACACACACACACACACACACACACACACACAAACTCACACACTCTTTCTCTTCCTTTTTTCTGTCACTTTCCATTTTCTTTTTCACCTTTGCTCTCTATTTCACTCTCTCTCTCTCTCTCTCTCTCTCTCTCTCTCTCTCTCTCTCTCTCTCTCTCTCAGCTCCCCGAGGAGGACATTTCCCGCTAATTGTCCTCATGTGGCTTCTCCGAAACAGAAGCACAAAAGCATGAAAACACGACCAGTTTGTCCCCAATTTGCGGCCGCGGCGTCATTCACGCTCGCATTCGCTCACACACTTGTTTCTTTTGCCCCGACAGCCTGTAGAAACCATTGGCTAATTATTCTGTGTGGTATTCTTGCTAACAAGCTCATGCTAACGTTAGCAGCAACATCATCATTAACATCCTGAAGACCTTCTCGGTTTACTTTTTTAATATCACAAGACGGATGGAATTCAATGAAATGAAGTTTGGCACTTGATTATTTTAGCTCCATGTGATTGCTGAAGTTTAGAGATTTATGTTAGTTTAATGCTTTAATGGCTTGTTTACTGGGTTAGGAAGTAGCCTGATGCGTTTTTTTTTGGAATTCTGAACCACGTCTGCATCATTTCTGAAGAGAATCTGTGAGGTAAAGGATTGTAATTCGGACATTAATAACATTAAGAAACCACGAGGGCTGCCATTAATACGGTTAAGTGCTGCTAACAAAGGGCTTCATTTATCAAGCTGGAAATAAAAATTCGATGACAAAGCCAGCTCCATGAAAACATCCTTCACTTGAGTTGGAGTGAAAGTTCTTGAGTGGCTTGCAGAGCTCTATAACACTAGTGTAATTACCATGAATGCTGACTGCACCCCAGGCCTTTTCTCCTCACCTACATCAAGTTCGGTACCTGGCTTTACTACCTCCATTGTGGCTGAATAAATCTCACACAAATCTCCTCAAAAGCTAGTGGAACATCTTGAGAGAACAGTGGAGGACAGCAAATGGGGACCAAATGTGAAACAGGATGCTCTAAAAACATGTAGGTGTCCACAAACGTTTGTGTAACTGTGAAAAAGAAACAGAATCTTGTTGCTGATTGATAGAGACAAAAAGTTCACTTCTTGTTTTAATCAAAAATAATACAACACTATAGAGAACTGAATCTTGCCTCACTCTTGCCAGTTCCATAGGGACCTTTTTTTTTAATTTAGATATGACTTCTATTTAATAGAATCGCTCGACTAATATTAATCGTATCGCGGCGATGTCTCTGCGATAATCTGATTATTGGCGGATGAACGAGCGAGGAATAAGGTCGCACGGCCGACTCGTAATCTCTATTCATCAGCAGGCGCAGCAGCCCAAGCAAAGCAAAGTTACTGGATTAGTCCAGATTAAAAAGTGGAGCAAATTAGGAGGGAGAGTTTAACACACGAGGCGAAACAAATCATCTGGCTCAAAAATCTTGAGTTGTTTTTTTTTTTTTTTTCTCCAGACTCAGCGATTTAGCCTCGGTGTTCTTGAGCTGCTTCTTCTTTTGGTTTAGCTAACATGTGGAGGTTTTACACACACACACACACACACACACACACACACACACACACACACACACACACACACACACACACCAGCCGGTGTGCCTCATACATTTTTTAATAGGTATGTGTAAGAGCAGAGAGCACAGTGACATTATTGGAGAGGCAGCATAAGCCCTGCAACCCAACACACACACACAAACACACACACACACACACACACACACACACACACACACACACACACACTGCAGTACTGCTTCACTCTGCGCCAATGATATTTTACTAATCATTTCTCCACATGCGTTTATGCTTTTGCACGCTTGTGCTTATTTAAAAAAAATTTGAAATGAATTTCTTCTCAACGATATCGTGCTTCTGTTATTAATATTATATTAATAATAACTTGGTTGCCCGGTAACATGAGGAGCTTAATTTTTTTTTACACAATACAAAAAAAAGACGCTTCTGAAAGGAAAGGCTGTTTACCGCTCCTATAATATTTAACAGCGATTTTTTGCAATTACACTTGACAATGATGTCCAGGATGACGCTCATTGAGCCCTGAGGGAGGGGGAAGCTGAGTGCTTAAGACACCGAGCTTCCGATCAGAAGGTCGTGAGTTCAAATCAGTCGAATGAATTTTTATTTGTAGAGGCCTTTTAACAGTAGACATTGTCTCATTGCCTGTAAGTTTGTTCCTTATAATTGTTTTATAAGGAATGTGTTAAATGAGCGAGCCAGCGGTGACTGTGGAAGGAAAAACTCCCTGAGATGGCGTGAGGAGAGAAACCTTGAGAGGAACCAGACTGCAAAGTGAACCCATCCTCATCACTGAATGTCCATTCATTACAGTTCCATCACGGTTGAGGTGTTCAGTGATGGGCGCTAATAAACTGGGGTCCAAAACCATTGATATTAATTACAGTCCAAATACATTCTCAGAGTTCATGAGTTACTCATCTTTAGGCTGTGTTGGTGGAACCATGCCCAGCTTCACCGAGTGTCTCCAATTGAATAGAACTCTATCCAAAGGTAGGGTGTCGGGATGAGTCGGGATTAGCTGAAGAGAAAGGGACAGGAACACTGATCACTGGGAGAGAGATAGAACAAGAGACAGAGAGCTAAGGAGAGAGAAATCCCAACACCACCAAGATGCCACTGATGGGCTCTTGAGCAAGGCCCTTAACTCTTGTATAAATGAGATAATTGCAGGTAGCTCTGCACGAGTGTGTCTGACTAATATCAGAAACGTGACTCTTCCACAAACACAAATATAAACAGATATATAAGGCGGAGATTTCGCGTTTTATGGTTAATTGGTGTTTTTCTTTGTCGTGTTGTTCGAATGTCCCAGCTGTTGGAATATATGCTGTTTTTGTGTTTGCAAAGAATTTTGTGCAGTTTCCTGCCAAATACCGAGCCACTGTTTCATGTTCTGTGTTTTGTGTTTCTGATCCCGGTTCTGTCTTTCGGTTCATGTCATCGATTGACTTGTTCACGTTATTTGTAATCTCCTGACCTGTGATACTATTAGATTACGATCTGGATTTGTTTGGTTGGTTGTTTGTTAATAACCGAGCATGTGTCCACACGGACTCCAATTGCATGAATTTAGAAACGAAAATCTTAACTGGTATAAGTAGAATAAAGCGTTGTTAGAGAAACATTCATCTTCAACTTCAGGGACTTTCACACCATCCCACCAATGTATCGTGGATTGTTTTTCTGTGACAGCGTAACCTTCGAATGTTTTATTCCATGCAGGTCTAATTCGATCCGAGAGATTCGTTTCTCATAAAAAATGGATTTATAGAAATCCTACTGCAGATATTTCCTCTTTATTTCCAGACAGAACTTTTTTCTATTGTCTTGAATGAACCTCAGTTATTTGGTGTGTTGATGGTCTGGTTATTGTATAGATACTGTTTCGAGTTCAACTGAACGGATATTTTTATTCGCGTCCCACAGAGGCGGTAAAAGAGCACAGCTAGGGCAAGAAAAAAGCCCTCTCGTATTCCGCTCCTTGCTCGATTGCTGCCATCGTCTATAAATACACACACACACACACACACACACACACACACACACACACACACACACACACAACACATGCACACACACCTCTACTAGAAGGCTTTGAAGTCAGCTCCTGCTTCTGCTCTCCCTCCTCCCCATCGAGCGGCAGGCAGCAGACAGGAAGTCATGCCGTCCTCACTGCTTCCGGGAGTGTGTGTGTGTGTGTGTGTGTGTGTGTGTGTGTGTGTGTGTGGGGGGCGAAGAGGAACGCGGTGTGCATGTGCTCATTGACGCACACTAGGCACGGTCCCTTATTACATTTTTTCATACCTTTTTAACTACAACTGCCAACGCTTTTTTATCTTAGTATAAAAATAATACATTTTTGGTTTAGTACATAACACTATACTGGGTAAAAAATGATATATTTAAGAAAATGAAAATAAATGGAGCAAGTGGAATTTTATTGGTAATTAAAATAAATATATATATATATATATATATATATATATATATATATATGGACAAAAGTATTGGGACACGGCTTTTACAGCCATATGCGGTTCTTCCCCAAACTATTAAGCAATTGTATAGAATGTTTTTGGATGAAATAGCATTGAATTTTCCTTTGCCTTAAACCAGGAGACCAAAACCAGGGGAGTGGAAGATCTCCAGCTATAGAGCTCTGATCTCAACCTATTGAACGCCGCTGAGATGAATGTGTACGTTGACTGCACCCCAGGTCTCCTCACATCACCTACATCAGTACCTGACTTTACTAACACCATTGTGGGTGAATGAATTATACAAAGCCCACCACAAAATCTAGTGGAACATCTTCCCAGAAGAGTGGAGGTTATTATAAAAGCAAATGGGGACTAAATGTGGAATGGGATATTCAACCAATTTTATGGTCAGGTGTCCACAAACTTTAGATACTGTTTTTTTTTAAGGTTTTTTTTTTTATTATACGACTGAGGTTTATCAGTAACTGTTTAGAGTTGCCTGTTAACCATGGTTTTTTTAGACAGAAAAAACTAATAATACAAAGACTAAATGATTAATAAATATTTAAAAAAAAATCTATTATGTTTAATAGATTTAACCAAATTAATAATATTTTTTCAATAACCACATTTATTATTCGGTTTACGTTATGCGGCACGTCCTCCGGATTTTTCCATTGAATGAGTCGTTACTATAGAAACGATAACCATCACGTTTAACAAAAACAACACGCCGATCAAAAGTTCAGTATCCGTGTGTAAAAAAAATGATGACGAAGCATAGTTGGAATGAAGCCAACAAACATCACCCTCCTTCTGTTCGAAACTTCAAACATATGCACATCTAATATTATTTCATTAGTATGAGATATGAAACAATACCCTTTTATTTTTTCTACCTACATACATTTTAAGGCATAATGGAAAAGATAAGACGCTGTAATTAGTCCTGGAATTGTTTCGAACCACGTTGCCAGATAATGCCAGTTTCTTTCTTTTCACGAAAACGGTATTTTTCACCATTCTGTCGTTTTGTAAGCTGTGAAATTGGTCTTGCGCTCAGTCACTCACTCAATCACTCACTCTCTTCCGGCTCAGTTTCAATTCTTATCTTTTACACCCTCTAGCCAGAGACAAAAAAAGGAGCGTTTTCTCGGTTACTCTCGGTTATTTATAGCCTTTGCCGCCGGTAAAAGACGGAAAGGAGTTCACGAGAAGAAGAGGAATTTTTCCAGGTTTTCCAAAAAAGCCCTAATTTACTTTTTGTTTATTCCAAATCGCCATCTGGAAAAAATCTCGCCACTGATGTTTTTCTTTTTTTTCTCCCTATTGTGATCATTCGAAATTGCTGTTCCGCCCCTTGATTAAGGGATTCCACACATCATTATGGCAGCTCTCAAATGTATAATAAACTGTATAATGAGTGTGTACCGCCTATGTGCACGATAACATCACATCTCCGCTGTGTGTGTGTGTGTGTGTGTGTGTGTGTGTGTGTTAGAAAGAGGTGCCATTTCCTCGTGCTTGTACCGTTCTCTCTTGTGAAACTGCAGTTCAGAGCACTGCAACAGTCATCCATGTACATACACACAGCATGCACTGCATGTACTTATTCCTGATTTTATAAATTAAACTTTCAATATTTCCTGCAAAACGAGCTTGCAGTGTAAGTTGCGATTGCAGGGGCAAACGTAGCAGCCATGTTTCACCATTGTTTCGGACTCCTGGGTAGGATTACATGTATAGATTAACCTGGCAGAGGTAGAGCTGCATCATCTTGGAGACAAAACAGGAATAGAGCATCTGGTTTGATTTATTTTTTCCTTTTTTTTGCACTACAAACACCTGTTTGTGAAAGGGCCATGTGTTAGAAGTCAGAAGACACTTTAGGAAATGTAGGATTTGCTGTCTGTGTGAACTAAAGAAATAAAAGCAAACTATCTGTTTTGAATTGAATTGCACAGCATCCTATTTATTTTTTTATTGAAATCGTATCGCGATGCATCGGAATAGCGTGGAATCGTATCGCATTGTTAGCTGCTTCATATGTATCCTTAACGTATCATATCGTTGACTATGCATCCAGATGTGAATCACATCGGCCTCAGTTATGGAGATGCATATCTCCAGTTTCAATAGAAGGACTAATTTCCTCCTTTAAGGTGCAAATTGCATGATGTGTGATTGCATGATGTGTTTTAATAAAGATATTACAACTCCATTCACTCCAGATCAGTAGACAATACATTTGTCATTGCAGTACTCACACAGAGTATAGACAAACTGCAGTATCTTTACTCCTCTGTTATGAAGACTTTCTTGTGGTGGAAAACCTACTGAATCTTCTAAAACTGTTAAGTGTTTAAATCTCCTTACAGAAATCTTCACCGTATCGATGAGCATAAGTTTCCTTTGTCACGCAATAAACCTATACGCAATGCCTTTCGACCAGTTCCAGAACCCAACAGCGCTGCTATAATAGTCAGGCTCGGGTTTGATTTGAGATCTAGCCAAGGAGGCATCTCCATATCAGTCCCAGGTGTGTATGATCTTTTTTTTCGATCTCTGTATTCGCAGTCCCTCAGCGTCTCTGCATGTCTCAGCAGGCCTCCTGCAGGTAGTTCCATGTTTGCTATGCAGTGATTTTGTTGATATATATCTATTTTTTTGTTGTTGTTGATGTTGTTGTTGCTATTTTGTTCCCTGGGAAGATGCGATCTGCCTCCCACATGTCAGCTCTGAATCTGAAGTGAGCCACTTGACTTGCAAATGCTGAGCGAGGTGAGTGACACGTAGCACATGGCCAACCGACCAGGATTAATGATGCCACACACAAGCATTAGATTTATCGGGGCGCTATTTCTCTAGAGGGATGTGTCAGCCATCCTTCCTGAGTGCAAGTGTGCATGTGTGAGTGATCAAGCAAACCGGGAAAGCGGCTTTCACATTTATATGCGTTGGAATTCAACGGCACCGCTTTGCTATTCGTCCGGCGCCGGGTATCACAGAGCTTTTCGGCTGAGGTTTTAATTGGTTTCCCTGAAAGAGATGTTAGTTTACAAACATGGCTGACGGTTTGGCAAACATGTCACGCCACGATATTACTCGATACATGTCACGCACCATCGCGTTTAGGTTTCCTGCTTTTTTGATTGCGTTTTGCGGAGCACGTTTGATGTCTAAAGATGCTCATGTAGCAGACTGTTTGACTAAATCATGCCATACTACACTGAAAGCCTGTGCTGCACTCGAAGTGTGACTTTATGTACATCTGGGGGGTTTACATGGCACCTCAGCCAAAAGCCAAAGCATCAGCTCTGTTTTTCTTTCCACTTTGCGCCGTCATTGTGACTGACATCATCATTATCTGCAAATCAGATTGAAAACTTCTGATAAACATTTAAAAGCATTTACTCGTTTAGGCAATCTAGACCGAAGGAAGGCTTATCTTTTTTTTAAGATAGCAACAAGTTAGCAGAAAACATCAAAGAAAAACTGGTTAGTGTTAGCGCTAAGTAACTGTCTGGAATAGCGTAATAATAGTTTGCGATTTGAAATGCAACCCTAGTTCGTTAGTCAGTTGTAGACACTTTCACAATGCTATATTGCTGTGACTATTAACATCGGATTTGAAATTACGAGGACACGCACTTTTAAAGTATGACTGAATTGAAGTATTATACATGCAGTAGTCATCTTGTGAAAAGTATCTCGGTATAAAAGTGTCCATGTGTTTATATATAAGACTCCACTGAAGCAGAATTGAATCTATTTTATCATGTATCTTCAAAGTCAGGGTTGCTGCCGATGCTGCGTGTACCCCAGGAACACTGGCCATGAGGCAGGGATACACACCGGAAGTGTGACCAAGTCTAATCTTTACCTCACCTACCCAAAATAAGAGAATAAAATACAATTCACTGCCCTCTACCTAGCCCAAAACGGAGCTACTTACTACCCCGATTTTATTATTTACAGAGCCAAACTAAAGGTTTAAAGGGTGGAAACAACCCCCTTTCAGCAAGCAAACAACAGCTCTCACAACCAACCAAACTACAGTTCTCCAAAACATTCTGAACGTCAAAACACAAGCTTCGACCTAGTCAAACGAACAGCACAAAAAAACAACAGCTATCATAAAAGGGTGTTGATGTGTTGAGCACCAATCAAGAGACAGCAGCAGTCAGCCTGCAGGAGCCAATCAGGTGACATTTCCTACACATGGCACAGAGAACCGAAACATAACAGAGAAATGAAACAACCAAAAGGTTGTAACAGTAGCATAGGCATTCTACCTGTCTACTTTGGGAGCTTCTGAAAAAAGGCAATATTCCACACAGACAGTAATCTGATCAAACCAAGGAGCTAGGAGGCGCTAATTCTATGGTTCTCTGTGCTAGTGGTTTTATGTTTCCCTCAGCTACATTATCCTCTGATCTCTGAATATAAAAACCCAGCAAACACTGGACACCAGACAAGTCTTGGCCGATCGAATTGTTGAAAGAAAAGGAAGTGTAATTGTTTAAAAAAAGGACACTCATAATAAACTCAGTGTAATGCATCTCATTATCAATATCAATAACCGGATGCTATTGCTCTGGTCATGTCCAAGCTGCCTGGGATTGTTTCTATAAAACTGATTCATCTCACTGAAAAGGATGAGGCATTGCCAATTCGCAGTTTCCCTCCACAGCAAAACCATTTTTTTGTCGTTTTAAATACCAGAATAATGAAACGGCGTCCGTGAACCCACTACACACCGGCTGCCTCATCAAGTCCCATTTTAGGCAGACCCCCCACCGTGTATTTGACTTCGACTCCATTTGGCGCCCCCTCGCTTTCCATCAGAACATTTCGAGATCGAGGATGCAGCAGGAATTGCTGACCACTCGGGTCACTAACGCACACGCAAACCGAAAGTTTTAAGGGCGGAAACGGAGAAACAGTTCGGATTGCCTGCGCGATTAAATCGCCTCAGGTGCTGAAAGCCTTCACCATACATAATACTTCTCTTTAAAGGTTCATATAAGCAGCACGTCCAAGGTTAACTACACGCCAACATTGCATCGCACCAACTTTGGACGTTCTTGCTGCGCGGCTACCGAACGATGTGCACAGTGTCCACGAGTAACAGCGGAGTGATGCCTCATTTCCATAACGTTAATATATAGCAAGATTATTATTATATTATTGCCGGATTTAAAGCTGAGATGGAGATTGGTTTTAACTCGGTTTGCCAAATTTAGCATGTAGAAAGGTTTACGGGGGGCCTCCAAGGACACAGGTAGCACATATTCATTGAAAAGCTTTAGAGTTTTATGTGGAGCCATGGGGTACGAGGGGAGAGAAAGAGGGAGGGAGAAAGATGGACGAATAAACAATGGCACACTGTGATCTCTTTGTAATTTGTTAACCAACAGACTATAATATTTGCACAAACCCCATTTGTATAAAGCCATCTCTTTGGCTTTGGCTTAATGAAAGAAAGCCAGGGGGAGGTGAGGAGGAAACAATAATGAAGGAAGTGATGGACATTGAGATAAGGACACTGAAAGACAAGAAAGATGGAGGAGGAAGAGAACAAGAACGAACAATTGCGAGAAGGAGAAAGAGCTAGTGAGAGGAGTCTGAGATCTAAATCTAGAGGATGAAATCGCTCTTTCTTTCTTTCTTTCTTTCTTTCTTTCTTTCTTTCTTTCTTTCTTTTGTTTTGGTCTGTCTACCTCTCTTTCTGTTTCTCAAGATATTTCTCATCTTCGTCCTACCAGGCCAGCTCTTAGTGTGTTTATGCGAGTCGGTACGATGTTTGTGCGACTCTGCTTCGTGTTTGTGTGTGAGATCGACAGGCTCCGCCCACCGACTCAGACTCGTTTACTCTGCTTGAGTTACAAGTATGTGAGATTCAGAGAGAGGATTGAGAAGAAAAGAGAAATGGAGAGACAGAGACCAGAATGTGAGCTTGAGATTTTGGAGAGAGGGGGAGAAAGACCGCAAGGAGGGAAGAGAGTGAGAAAGAGAGAGGGAAAGAAAAGGAGAGGGGGTATGAATGTGTGAGTGGTGAAGAATGAGGCAGTGGGAGACAGGGTCAGGGGTTCAGACCGGATGGACAAAAGGCCCAGTGTTATCAGCTCCAACAGATCAGCCCCCAGAATACCACAGCTGGTTTACATTTCCATGGGGAGACACACACACACACTTCACGCTACACACACAATAAACCTGCCCTAGACACTCAGTTGGACACGATCCATATTTAGAAAAATCTGTGAAAATGGAGAAACTTTTACCTGCTGTTTGGTGACAAATGCACACACACACACACACACACACACACACACACACACACACACCACATTCTGATTTATGAAACAGTATAAATGTTATAGGAGGTAAATTATATCTTCTTTGTTTCCATGTTTGTTAGACCACAGGGTCTGTAAGCAATCAGCATCAGGTCATTGCTCCATGTGTTTCTGGAGCTCCCGTGTCTGAAATTTTGTTCCGGTACAACACAAACTTTCAAACCAGAACCTTGTGTAGGAGCCTTCAATGTTTTTCTTGCATACTGTATGCTAGCATTCAAGCTAAACTGGCCTGAAACCCACCAGGTTGGCCCGGACGCCCCTCTCGGGTCTTGTTATCCTCCACATTCGCTCACACCCGACTGCACAATTCTCCCAGCGCTTTGCTAATCAGTGCCAAAAGAGTTGTGAGCACTTGATTCGTCTTTTTCACCAGGGCTGCATTGTGCTCACTGTGATTTACATGGTGGCCTTTGGTGTGGGTTGACGGTGCCCTTTTTGCTAAAAAGAGTGGCCAGGCGTTTTTTTGCTGCCAAACACTATTGATTTTCTTTTGGCTGTTTTCGTGAGGTGTTTTTTTTTTCCCTTCCTGTTGTTTTGGATACAGGGGAAGGGGGAGTCTGATCCCACTCGGGAAGCCATGCGTCGCCTCAAGGTGATTGTCTTCTAGGTTGCTCAGGAAGGGACATGGTTGCCTCCCAAGGATGCTATGTAGGTGCAAGACAGTTTATTGTGGGTGCAGGTTGATTGCTACATTGGTTTTTAAAAACCGTCCAATCAAAAGTCTTTCCACCAAGCTACCCTTTTAGGGATGGGTTGAAGGAAAATAGAGAATCCCAAGGAAACACAGGTGGCCATGGGGAGATAGAGATTACAGATGTGCAACTTTAACCAGATCTCAGGGCACAACCATGGAGACTGGACCTGCTGCATGTTTGTGGTTCTCGAAATCCATTTCATTTTATTTTGTCAGAGAAAATGTCAGTGTTCCAAATGGCCTGACGGGGAGAATGGAATCCGAGCGTCCCTGTGGGAAAGCTATATACTACATCTATAGCGGTATGATTTAGATATATACCGGAAAGGATGCTAAATTGCTGGCTGTACGCATTCCTTGTTAAGCACATTGGCCTTGTTGCTAGATTTTGAACCTTAGGTAGCAAAAACAAGCATTTCCTTGCTATCATCATCCTATTCATCAACCTACCTGGGGTCTCTCTCTTTCTCTCTCCCTATTTATCTCTCTCTTCCTTACTCCTTCACTCACACATATCTCCCCCGAGACAGCGGATCTGATCAGGCCATATGGAGCAGACGGTGTCTTACTGAGTGCCGCTGACGACAGCTGAACAGATCAGGCTGTTAGCGGTGCTGCAGGCTTCATTTCTTCACCGGGTCCTTCAAAAATAAAAAAAATACTCCTCTTTTTTCTCTTCAGAAAGAAAGACTTTTCTCCTCCACAGTCACACAGATGGAAAGAGACAGCACTCGCGTCACATGTTTACCAAGCAAATACACTTATCCACTGACAGCCCCATTCTAAAGTTAACAATTGGGTCCTTTCAAGCGGCACCACGTAACGCCACTCAGCTACCCTCCCTGAGCGCTCGCTTTTTTTCTTTTCTTTTTTTCTTTAAACTTGGAGTGCTGCCTGCATACATTTCAAACGCACCAAGGGGCTTTTATTTTTAATTCGTCGAGGAGTTGACAATGGGAATTGTAACGGCTCTGCTTCAGAGAAACTTTGCTTTGAATTCGTCCCTTCTCGGCAAGCGGTGCTTCGAGCTGGAATTCTGAGCTGTGCCAAAATAACAGAGAGAGAGAGGGAGAGGGAAAAAGGGAATAAAATTCCAAGCACACGAATGCCCAAGGTTGTGTTGTTTTTTCCTTTTTTTTCCCCTAATAAACACAGCTGGTTATCCACTTTAAATTTGTGGCTTGGAGAGGTGATCCAAAGTGTACCAGTGCTTCAAATAAGTATCCTATTTGGGATGTTCACATTCCTGACTGTGTGGAAAATGGAATCCTAACATAAAAGAGAACATTGAAATTCTCAGAGTAGAAATGCATTGCAGGGCAAAACCGCCTCGCTAATAAACATCCAGGAAATAAAACAAGACTGATTGAAGTCAGCCTGATGTTCGGGTTTGGTTCGATTAGAGAAAGTTAATTGTTGCATTTGTGTCTAGATTTGGAGCTCCGAGGTGGGCCGTGTGACCTCACAGGCGAACAGCTGAGCTAACAGCACAGTCACTAATTGTAGGTCACACAGTAGTGCATGGATCAGTTCCCAGCCGTTCTTGCTGCTTGGCTGATTGTTACAGTAATGAAAAATTGATCAGTGTGTAATCAGACTGTGTTGCCCCATGGGGAAAAAAACCCGGAGCCACATCCCCCTTTTTGCTTGGTGGAATGATTGATTGGTCCAATTTGCTTGAATGCTCTCTCTCTCTCTTTCTCTGTGTTGTTGCTCAACTCCTTCTGGCAGAGGGCCGGATAAAATGTACTCTCCTTGTCTTTTCTCTTTTTATTTGCTGGTTATTGTTTCCATGACGCTAGTCAATTGAGCGTAGCCAACACACAGGGACGGTACAGCAATAAGCTCGCCAGTGTACTCTGGCCTTCTTGTAACTGTTCTTTTTTTAACCCTGCTGAAAAGCCGGGCTCGGCTTGAGGGAGCCTTCGGCGCGTGGCTGCTCAGCTGAGCTTTAATGCGAGGAGCTGTCAGATCACTTCATAGACTAGGTGCTGATGTCTGTTCTCTCAGTTCATGCTCCACTCACCTCATCGGGTCTTATATCAGGTGAGAGGGCTAGATAACCAGCAGAGGTGAATAAGCGGCGAAGCTAAAACAGGCAATGGTGCATTCTTATGTGGGCACAGACTCCCAATCCTGAGGATTAACTGCAACTGTGGTTGGTTGGGAGTTTGAGTGCTAATGGTTGAAAGAGAAACAAGACAGGTGCTTATTCTTCCTAATTAAAAAACAAGGCAGAATAAGCACCTGTGGTGTTTCTCTTTCAACCATTAACACTCCTAAATGCCCAACCGTCTCTGTTAATTTTTATTTATTTGTTCTTTCATTCTTTCGGACTCATTTACGCGTGTAGGTAGTCCCCGATTTACGATGGAGATGCGTTGCGATGACCCCATCGTAACAAAAATATCTTCGAGGCATGGTCTATCCTTCCCAGGAGTCTTAAAGACTGATCAGTACATGGTAGTATACTCTAATTTGTTCATTATTTAACAATTGACAGTACATCATTTAGCAAAACAGCAATTTATAGTACGGTACTATATAAACTACAGAGTATACAATTATACCTATGTACAAGTATTTTTTTCTAATGCAGTACCCTGTTGTATAAGGAATAGGGTTAGAGTTAGAGTAAGAAATGGCATACATTTTTTCAAAATGGCTATTTTTACTTGGCAAATTGTACAATAATGTTTGTGACAGGAATACAAAGCACTCCTGTAATCAGATACAATATTTTGTACATAGCAGTGATTTGAGTCTCATTCATACCGCCCTCATACTTGGCTATAATCTCTTTTTCACTACCATTGTGGCTCTCCTTAATTGCTTTTTAGCTCTATTGCTTTCCTTTCCGGCTTCTTGGTAGCATTTTTACCCACTTTAGGACCCATGATTTAGGCTTAAAATGCACAGAAACACAACAGCGAACACTTTGGAGGGCACTCTATGGCACTGTTCACGAACTTATATGAGACTATTTGTGCATCGCAGGACTGAAGCGCTAACAAGTTTCATTGCGAGATTCGTTGTCGAATTTCGAGCATGCGACGTGTTTTTTTCAGTTGTCATATCATGAGTGCCAAATTTGATGAGTACCGGCCTATTACTGTATATGCATGTGGCATCGGAGGGCACTATTTCATTGGCCTGTTGCACAAAACTTCAAATACTATAAATCATATCGCTATCATCATCATAATATAAAAAAATCGCAAGTCAAATCACTGACCTTCTGTCGACCGACCTGCAGCTGTAATTGGTAATCTATTGTTGTAATAAAAGACTGTCCTGCACTTATCCACTGTCAACATGCTTTCGACAGATTGGTGTCTTTTTGACACCAGATGATTTGGTGTCCATTTCTGATGATGGATGGGTCCCCTTTTTGAAATCTGAATCCTCTCAATGGTTCTTTGTCATGTCAGATTTTTTTCCCCATCACTGTTGCCTCTAAATTGTTTATCAGGGCTTGAAATCTAGACCTGGATTTCCATAAGGTTGCTTTGTGAGAGTATATACTATAAGTAAAATTGATATATAAAATATGTATGTTAAACAGAAGATACTTTTTTTTCAACAAGACCATGAGAAACTTATCAAATGAAACATTTGATCTTGAAAATTCTGCCCAGCAGAGGGGGGAAAAAGTGTCCTAAGATAAGTAGCAGCTTTCTTCCCGAGTCATGCCGTGCAGGAATGCGGTACCATAAAGCCAAATGGGTCTGGTGGAGCTCTGCCAGCTGTTTGACCCTTCAACTCTGGCCTCCCAGTCAGTGCAGGCGGTCAGGAGGCACTATTACGGGGAAACAGAAACAGAAGGGTAGTCGGAAGATTTTTTTCGAAGTATGGTAAAACAGCCCGACTTCTGCGGTGGCTGAGTTTGGGATCGGGAACACACTCTGCCCTCATGTGCCGCCCACACGTCCCCGGTTTTAACAATAGCCTCATGTGTATGAGGTTGTTTACAGAGAAGTGGCACACAAACGCACCCACTGTCCCTTCAACCTCTTGTTTTGGCCGTTGGGGAATATATTACAGTCTGAACTGTAATCACTTCCCTCTGTGATTCTTCCCTGCAGAGAATTGAGCTTGGGCCTCTGGGTAAAGGGCCAGCGCGGACTGCTGCCAAGACCCTGGCACTATCACATATGAGTACTGGGGTCGTGATACCTCTGACACAAATCTCTCTCCTCCACTACTCCCGTCTTGTATAGAGTCGACAAGAGCAAGATCAGCACTATGGAGCTCAAAAAGCACAGCACCTGGTTTAAGAGCTTCTTTTTTTTATTGGCTTTGGGAAAAGAACCCAAAGGGGCCGGGTGTTTTTTTAGGCTGAGTCAGAGGAAAGGTTAGGAGCTGGAGACTGAGCCCCAAACCTGGCCATCTGTTTTCTGTCTTCAACACTTGTCTTTTGGTTTGAGTGCCTCTGCCTGGCCCAGCCGTGAACCCGTGCTCCTTTTCGTACATGCCCGATTCTGCATTCTCTCCCAAGCTTGGTCTCGACTAGAATGTGATTATAGCCTCCCACACCCGCTTGCCACAACCCTGTCATGTAATTACAGCAGCGGAGAAGTAAACGAGGAGAAGAAGAAGAAAAGAAAAACACTAGCCTTAATTCCCCTTCACTTCAGCAAGCCTGAAACTAGTCTGAGGTGTGGTCGGATTTAGCCCAGTCAGGAGAGGTTTGAAAAAAACAATGCATTAATAGCCTCAATGCTGTTGATCAAAAAACAGGTTGATCGCAAAAAGACCTGTTACTTGTCACAATCACCCCTTGAAAATCCGTTATACCCTCATTGAATCGAAACACCTGATCATATTCGCAGTTATCCACTCAGCCAATCATGTGGCAGCAGCACAATACAATCATACATTTGTGTAGATACAGGTCAAGACTTTTAGTTACTGCTAATATCAAACCTCTGAATGAGGGAAAATGCTATCTCTGTGACAACCAGCATGGTTGATGGAGCCATGGTTGAGAAATTTCCAAAACCTTGTTGTTGAGAAAGATCAGAAAAAAACGATAAGATTGTTTTTAGCTGAAAGGAATTATGTAGTAAAATGATCACTTTTTGCAAACGTGGTGAGCAGAAAAGCATCCCGGAATGCAAACAGTGCTTGCTGAGTTGTAAAGAGTGAGATAGTTCCTGTATCCTTCCTACATTATCATTTATACAACTGAGCAGTTGAGGGTTAACGGCCTTGCTCAAGTACCCAGCAGTGGTTGCCATATCAGGAGCCAGATTGAATTAAACAATGAACCAATTTTGCTCGAATATCTTTCATCAACAAGTTATTTTTTTCACTGACAGAACTGTCACTCACTCAATTTTTTTTTGGTTTTCGCACCATTCTGTTATGTCAAGTGACTTGTGTGTGAAAATCTCAGGAAAATCCCACCCTGTACAAGATTCATTGTTGATTTTAACATTAACTTAAACCTTTAACCTGTATCTGCTTGATTTTATGTCTAAGAATTTACATAGTTGAATCAGAATTGTCAAGTCTTTCCTATAGTCTACTAATAGTTGAATCGTGTGTGTGTGTGTGTGTGTGTGTTTGGGGGGCTAAATAAAACCGGCTAAATTGCCTGTGCAAGCACGCTCTAAGTACAGCACGCAACATTGATGCCCTGAAAAACAATCCAAAATAAACTTTCTTTCAGCTTCTCCCTTTAGGGGTCACCACAGCGGATCCTCCGCACGTTTGATTTGGCACATGTTTTACGCTGGATGCCCTTCCTAACACAACCCTCCCCAATTTGTCCGGGCTTGGGACCGGCACTGAGAGTGGCTGGGGATGGCGCCCTGACCGGGAATCGAACCCGGGTCGCAGCGCTGAGAGCGCTGCATCTTAACCACTAGACCACCAGGGGACCTAAAAACAATCCAAAATTAAATTAAATTAAAACAGAATATACCTTTTAAAAAATCTCCCAGACATTTTTCAATATTTAAATTCCTGCCGCTGTTTCACGCATCACGGAAAGTGAAACTTAAATCTGTCCCAAGGGGTTGAATGTATTCATGCATGTTTAAAATATTTATCAAAAACTTTTATTTAAAGCATGATCATAATAGGCCGTATATTAACTTATTAGGAAAAATCCTGGTTTCCCTGTTGTACATCTTTCCAGAGTAAACATTACTTCATACGTAGAAAGACAAGAGTTCAGAACTTATTTATTTATTTTTCACAAACTAACCCACAATTGCAAGCGTTAGAACTCTTTCCAACCTGCTGAGGGTTAAGGATCTCGCTTAAGGGCCAAAGCACTGTCTTATTTTTCCTCAGTCCATTTAACAGCTGTGTTTGCACTACCCCTATTTTTTCCGCCAGATCGCCAAAATTTTAAAAAGTGCTTGTGAAGTGTGACATGGCCTTAAAGACAGCACCTGTCTCCTCCAAAGACCTGATTGCTTGGGTGTCTAGTCCGAGTCTTTTTGTTCTCCTTTCATTTCGTGCATGCGCACCGGTTTTGACGTGACCCAGCTTACGATGACACGCTGCCCGTGCCAGAGATGCTAAGTCGGTATATATGCTAAACAGATGCATTGCACTGCTATGCTAATGGAATCCCCATCTCTAACGCTTCACGTTCTCCTGTCAGTAGTAGTGAGTGACAGTGTAATTGTGTGTCAAAAATAATTACAGTAGTCTAGCTTTCTCTGAGCAGCCTTGCTAAATCAATCAGTTTGCCAGGTGTCCAAATAAGGGGTTACCATCAGATTTCCAGTCCCCCCATCTGAGATTTGCATAATTTTCATAATTTTGCTGATGCAGCGCCAACATCTAAACATGTAATTCCAGTTTCCAGAGGAATGGATGCTTTGCATAGAAGCAGGTCTCTGGTTTCATCACATCAGAGTGGGGTAAGCTGTCCGTCTTAATGCTCGTGTAATGAGTTATAAGTGCAATATAAATGTAATACTTAGTTCGTTTTTTCACTAAAATCCTCATTGTATTACTGAATTATTTCCATTTGTTCTTTGAGTAAAATGTGTGCTTATTTTGCGGTTCGCTGTGAAGAGACATTTATTTAGAAATTCGCTTTTGCCGTTATACTGACGGCATTTCAAAGTGCGCCTCTCGTCAGTTCGTGTTGCATATGCTGAAGGGAGTAAGCGGTAAATCGACTTGATTTCACGTTGTAAAAAGTTCTGAGAAGATATGAGATGTTCTGTTGTATGGTTTATGTGCGAGTGGATTTAGAATGGGAGGATATATCGTGCGTATGCAGTGTTAATGTGGATCTGAGTTGTTAGCCAGCTAACAAGTGTTGTATTAAACAGGAGTGCGTTGTCACAAAGTGCCCATGAGTGATTTATCCACTTTATTGACGTTAATCCACAGACGAGGAGAGTTGAATGGTTGGTGAGACTGTTAATAAACCCTCTTTGCTGAACTGAAGCGAAAGTGTCTTGAGCCTTCCTTGAACCCAAAGCAGACAAGAGTAGCATCGGTTAGCAGCAGACCAGCTACACTTGCTCTTTAAAAACACTCCCGGCTCTGCCCAGAAGGCTGACAGTCTTGTCTCATCTCAGTGTCTGGTACTCCTGGATGGAGTCCAGATCTTGATGTCACTCTATTGCCAAGTCTTGATGTGTTTGAACAAGTCTGGAATTAAATGAAGCTTGACTATAATGTATCCTCCCTGAACTGAAACAGAGGTGAGGCCATTTCAAAGAGTATCCACGACCTTTAAACCCAGTGCACCAGGAGATATCTGGCTGCTCTGAAATACCTTCGGTCTCTGAGAGCCAGGCAAGTCTCTTCCAGAAGATCTGCCCTTATGATGAGGCCTGTCACAGTGACTCTTTATGGGTCAGCCCTGCAAATGTGACAGTTTGTAATCCACTTTTCATCGGAAAATAAAAAAGATCTCGCAATCCATTGGCAATCTCTTTGGAGCTCCCACAGGGAGGCAGATGAAAGACAAAGGCTGACTGATGAGCCCAAATGAAATTTTTAGGGTATATTATTAGTTATACTCCATCTTGTTCACATCGCCCACCAGCAAGCGGAAACCTGGAGAGGATCTGACTGAGCTTGACTCTGATGCCAAACAAGATTAAGGATGAGTGCGGTGAAACTTTTTTTAGAGGTGGCGAACTAATTAGTACTAGAAGTTGACTGATAGTAGATTTCACTGATACCGATAGCTAGGTTGGGTCGTACTTGCCGATAACCTTTTAATCAAGTTTTTAGAATGGATACTGGATCAAAAAACAAATGTAACACTCCATGTAAAATAGTACTGAACTTTAAGTCCTTTTTTATTTTTGTAATAATCATGAAAATCTATATAATTAATAAATTGTAAATAAAAAAAATATATAATATAGGCACTTGTTTCAGTTTCATGGTTTACATTTTGGGTTAAAATCTGCCCCCCAAATATTTACATTTCAGTGTGAAAAGGAAGGATTTTTTATTTCTTTATACTATTCATCAGATTTTATGCTAGCCAATCTTAGCCATCTCATGCCATGTGTGTACAGATTGGGGCAGTTATGGTTTGATTAAAGCCTTTAGCTTAATCTGTACCTCCACCTTGGAAAGACCAACATAAATGTCCCCTCAACTTGGAATTCCTACTCAGGAGGTCGGAAAGATGATTTTCAAGTTCAGTGTATATCATCATATAAATGGACGGACAGATGAATGACCACAACATAATTACATTTACAGCATTTGGCAGATGCCTGTATCCAGAGCGACTTAGAACTGAGCAGTTGAGTGTAAAGGGGCTTTGCTCAAGGGCCCAGCAGTGGTAGATTGATGGTGCAGGGATTTGAACTCATGACCTTCTGTTTTAAAATCTATTTATTTGTCTGTTTATTCACTAATTTCAGTAATCACAGTGGCTCTGAAGCTCAGGAAACAAACTGGTGCTAGGCAGGGGAATTCTTCTCTGGTATCCATCACAGTGCACACCATCCTTATGTACATTCACACCTAACTTACCTTTCTTTAAATGTCCATCCTTCTTCCTCTTTTTCTTTCTCATGTCCCCTTCTCTCTCTCGTAGCAGATTGTAAGTAGTGTGTGTGTGTGTGTGTGTGTGTGTGTGTGTGTGTGTGTGTGTGTGTAATTCATCATCGAAATCTCTCTAGTTCTGTGGCCCATCTGCAGCCCAGCGATCCTCCATAGATCATCCCTCTGCCTCAGTAAACAAACAAAAGATGGGGTGTCTTGCAAAAAAATAAAAATAAAAAAGTCGATGCGGTGTTTGTCATCTCCCTAATGTACCAGCATTCACTCTTTTGTGGACAGCAGTGTTTGTGTGGTTCGTAGTCTGTCCTGATGACTGCTTAGTAGTATATTGCAGTCCGTTTTTTAGGAGAACAGGAGTTGGGGTGGGGATTATAGAAAAGATGGCAACCCACATTTACAAATGCAGATATATGTAAATCTGTGCCGGTCCTCAACATGCAAGCTGAGCTGTTTCAAGTTTTTAGGCGTAAGTGTGTGTGTGTGTGTGTGTGTGTTTGTGTGTGATTGGAAATGCCATTAGAAGATTCCCGTGGCTCGGAATGAAAGAAGCTGCAGGATGTCGCTTGTTTGCATGTTGTATGTATTAACATTTCCAATGTTTCAGTATGGCTTCTTCTGGCTTACGGAACGCAAGCATGATGAACGTTCAGATTTCCCTGAACACAATTCCACTCACGCCGATTAAAAACGAAGAGCGGATTAAAACAACAAGCCGTTCGCGGTTGTGCGATACTGTGATTTTATCTGGGGAAAGAATGTTTTTAGGCTTCGATGTGAAGGATGTTTGCCATTTAGTCACTTATTTCTAAGGGAAGACAAAACAATATGAAAACAATTTAATGGTCAAATTATAGTTTATGAATATTCCCTTAAAATAATTATTATAGTCTGTTAGCATAATGGACAATGTTTATTACTGGTAGAATTGTTTCCTGAATGTGATTGCTTGATTTCTTAGAAAAATTTAAGCACATGTAAATGGTAAGTTTATAGGGTCTGTGTACGTTTCTGATTTTTATTTTATTTATTTATTTTTATTATTTATTTTAGTTTTTTTTTTTTTCTCTCTCTCTCTTTCTCTCTCTCTCTCTCTCGCTGAGCACATGTCTATTACAATGTAATACCACACACAAAATCTTCAGACAACCCTGTGCCCCCAGGTCCCATCTTGCCCCCTATTAGGCCCCACCCTGCCCCTGTCCTAGTACATTCTATACTAGACTTCCTGAGATATACTCCGGAAGTCAGGAAGGTTAATTTCAAGTGTATGACGCCATATCAACGGATGGATGGATAAATGGCCACACCGTAAAGTACCGCTTCATTCCATTCATTCATTTATTCATTCATTTGTCCATTAAACCACTAATTTCACTGCTTTCTCACAGTAGCTCTGAAGCCTGTCCTCGGGCACAAAACTGGGCACAAGGCAGAAGAATTCTCTCCTGGTATCCATCACAGTGATACACACACCTGATTTATCATTCTTTTAGTGTCCATCTTTCTTCCTCATTTTTCCTCTTATGTCCCCTATTCTCTCTCTCTTATAGTAGATTGTGAGGAGTGTGTGTCTGTGTGTGTGTGTGTGTGTGTGTGTGTGCTTGCAATCTCTGAACACGTTGCTCTAATTTGTATTATATTATTCAAAATTTGTGGCAATGTCTCCAGAGTGAACAGTTCGTCCTGAGAAAAGACCCCCAATGAAATTAACTTTTACTTCCAGGTCAGGATTGAATGTTAGATTGGAAATATTGTTCCTTTTAGGGCATTGATCATATTTGGTGTAAAATTTGTAAAAATTAAACCAATGGAAAGATTTCACAGCTTAGTCATTTTTTCTTTGTGTGCACTCAAACAGTAAAACGCCTTTTCCTTTTTTCCCCTGCTTTCAACACTAAATCACGGAAGGAATGACGGCATTGTACTTCACATTTAGTTTTTCAAATGCGGATAAATAAAAAATAAAAAAAACAATGAACCCGACGCACAGTGGTTTTATATAAAGGCTGTTATGACAGTCAGCACAACCAATCAGATTTGAGTACCAAAGTAATTTTTTTTCAATAATGAGACACTTTTTATTAGATTTAAAAGCATGAATTTTTTGTGAGCATTTCAAGAACTCAATATCAAGTGGTCGTGCGATATTGTGATTTTTTTTCCAGAGGAAAGGATGTTCTTAGGCCCGATGTGAAGAAAGTGTGCCCTTTATTTGAAAACTTCAAAGGGGAAAAAAATCCTATGATAATAATCAATTGTTCAAATTGTAAAACTAGATTTTGTTATCATTAACTTTATTTATTTATTATATTTAATAAGTAATTGTCCCTATAAATCATTCTTATAGTGTGTTAGCGTAATGGACAGCGTTTCGGTTTATTATAGATAGAACTGGATCCTAAATGCGATTGCTTGATTTGTTTGAAAAATTGAGGCACATTATACTCGATTTTAAGATTTTAATAAGATTCGATTTAAAAAGCATGAATTTCTGTGAACATGTCAAGGACTCAATATCAAATCACGTTCTGTGATGAAATACAATCATTTCTTTAAAAAGATTTTTTTTGTCCAAACAGCTGAACTACAGATCCAACTGGGAAAAAAACAATCTCGTCAAATGTTCCACTTTTGTGATATTTGTTCTCATTGTGTGGAAAGAGTGAATAGGCCTTTAGTCTGTCAGTCGGTCTGCTAACAATGTGAGCGTGAAGAGAAAATGGCTGCTGGGCACTAAACCGCCGCTGCTGATTGGTTGGGGCCCGGTGTATTTGATCCACCAGTTTTGCCCGCTGGGTACGGACCTTTGGCAGGCGCTCAAGCAGGCACCCTGAAGGAGGACGTTCTTCATCTCGGCACGCAATTCAAAATGGCAGCATGAGCGCTGTGAGAGATGCTGGCACCTGGAAGCCACACACACACCCAAGTCTGGCACCAAGATAAAAGCCAGATGTGTGTGCGCAAGTGTGCGTGTTCCAGGTGTCTCGGATTACAACCATGGTCAGGGAGTCGAGAGAGCGAGTGGGCACCAAAGGAAGCTGCGTGTCCTTGATAATTGGACAGAAACGAAAGAGCAATTTCGTCCGCCCTCTTTGTTTTAGCGCAGGATGTGTGAGAAGTCATGGAGCAGCCGTGGTGTGTAGAGCTCTCTACTCGGATCACTGTCCCCTTTGTCCTCGGCAATGCTAATTTTAGTACGATGTGAACTGATTCGGCTTTGTTGCTAATGTTAAGATCGGAGTCTAGTTAACACCGAATGCATGAGCGGAAGCCGCTCTAATAGAAAAGGATGGAAGGTTTAAGGACGGTACGCGAAACAACAAGGTTGCACTGCTACAGAACAATAATCCATGGTGGTGTGATGCGATGTTAAAATTCATTTTATTATCCAAATAGTATCCCCTTTTCCTATAAAGGCACAGCCCAAAGTGTATGATTCTTCTTATATCAGTCAATTGCCAACAACTACAATATTTTCAATTACTACTGAACATATTGGGGGGGCTGGAGTCTTCAAGAGAGCAATCAAGTATAACAGTCACCCCCAGCACAGCCTTTTTTTACACTCCGACCATCAGGACGACGCTACAGAAGAGTCATAACTTCAGGGCTGAAAAATTGTTTTTGCTCACAGGCCATCAAGCTTGTGACCCCCATCTACTGCAGACACAGATCACCCTTTGATCCTGAGAGGTGTCTACTACTACTACAACTTCTACTACTAACCTTTACAAATGAGAATAACAACATTTGCATTTATAGCATTTGGCGAATGCTCTTATCCAGAGCGACTTACAATGATCTCATTCATACAACTAAGCAGTTGAGGGTTAGGGACTTTGCTCAAGGGTCCAGCAGTGGCAGCTTGGTGGGGCTGGGATTTGAACTCCCAAACTTCTGATCAAATCTGAACCTCTTAACCACTAGCTACCTCTTTCCCAACATGGACCCAGTCTCCTTCTGTACTCTACGGCAGCGGTCCCTGACCTTTTTTGCGCCAAGGACCGGTTTAATGTCAGACAATATTTTCACGGACCGGCCTTTAAGGTGTGGCGGATAAATACAACACAATAAAATGATACAAGCGGCATAAAAACTGGTATTTTCTCAATATAATAAAAAAAATGAATCCACTGTGTTGTTATTTGTTCATTTTGCTCACTTGGGGGTTTCAATTTAGCGGTAATGTATTATGTGTTAGCGGCCGGAGCAGCTCCTTTAAGAAGGTAGCGGATGGAGGTAAGACATGTGACTGAGGCATCATGACATGCATCAAGAGTGAGTCATCGACAGATGTGGCATAGAGAATCTGTTAATTTTCCAAAAGAAACATCGTTCAGAATCAGACAATAAATAAAACGGAAATAATGTAAGTTATGTATTGTTTCTGTGTGGCCCGGTACCAATTGACCGGGAGTTGGGACCACTGCTGCACGGCATTGTACACTTTACACATGCACACACATAAATGTGAATTTGTCAATTATGCGTTTTTTTTCCCCATATTCTTATAATTAATGTAATAAGCTGCTAGGAGGATTTACAGAGTAAGAATTCTATTGTATGACATAATGAATTTTTTGTCTGTACATATGCCAATTTACCACAGGAACCACTTTGGATCCAAAGGTCGTTTTACACACAAATGTAAAACTCTTGAATGTTGCATTTTTTAATCCCTTCGTCGTTAGGCTTTTTTATTTTGTTAGCTTTTGTTACCTGATATATTAATTACCTGTATATTAGATCTGTAAGATGCACAGAAGTAAGATGCATGCTTAATTTAAATTCCGTAGAAGCTTCTGTCATCAAAACACATTCCTTGTCGGTGTGAGGGCACTTTGCAGGAAAACCTTTTCTGATTCGGATTAATAATATATAAGTACAGAGAGAACTTCACAAAAAAAGTTCTCTGTCCTGATACCCCATTGAGAGAAAATGTACTAATCCTACAAAGCACTGACACTGAAGACTCTTTTTTAAAAATTCTAAATAAATTTTCGAAAAAAATAACACCATGTTGACATGTGCAGGGGAGGGACATGGGGTATATCGGTAGGAGAATGCTGAGGATGGAGCCACCAGGAAGGTGGAAAAGAGGAAGGCCAAGGAGGAGGTTTATGGAGGGAAGACATGTAGTTGGGGTGAAAGAGGCAGATGTGGAGGACAGGGGGTATGGAGACGGATGAGCCGCTGTGACGATCCCTAATAAGAGAGGCCAAAAAAAGAAGAAGAAGAAGAAAAAAAATCACACCATTACAACAATTGAACTCTTCATTTGTATAAATATATTAATATAATAATATAAATCATTCATATTACATATGGAACTTTTATGGAAATTTTGCGTTAAAATAGATTTCAGCCTAATATTAGGGTTGCTGTAGGTAAGGCATGCAATGATTTGCAATTGTTAGCAAGCTGTATCATGTAGCTAGTCTTGTACAGTTGTCTTATCTCATGACTTTTCATCGCGCTGTTGTATCGATATCTGTATCCTAACTTCCAGGTTCGTTTTTTTACGAGTTATGGTGCTTTCCAACACGAACTCATCTTTACAACCCTAGCATTGAGTACACATTTGATTTGATTTGATTTGGCCCAGCTCTCTTGTTTAATTGAGCGCATCTACTCCATGGAGATGTACTGGAGAGTAACCGGCCCAAAGTGGGACCTGCTTAGTGATTTAGAGGAACATGACAACCTGAAGTAATTTGGCCTCGTGCCGCACTCCGAGTCACATTAAGGACAATCGACAGTCGCTTCATGCACAATTAGGCGTGTTTGCCTCATTTCATTTAATGGCTTTTTGGGTTTCTTTGGGTTTTTATGTCAGTGGAAGAATGAACGCTGTCTGCTTCATCGATTCATTTAGGCACGGCGATTGAGGCTTTAAAATGACCTTCCTCTACCTTTTTATTTGATAATATACTTTACATGAGAAAGAAAAAGCAAACATAGCCTTGTGGAATGTAGCAGTATGGACACAGTGCTTAGAATTTGGAAAGGTTTGAGAATTTCATGGCATGGAAACAAAAGATCTCACAGCATTTACCAATTTCTAAACTCCGACAAGCCGACATTGAAAACTAACATAAAAATTCTGAATCAGACTCAGAGTCAGATTCAGTGGCAGTGGTGGTCCAGTGGTTAAGGCTCTGAGTTACTGATCATAAGGTCAGGGGTTCAAGCCCCAGCACTGCCAAGCTGCCATTGTTGAGCCCTTGAGCAAGGCACTTAACCCTTTCTGCCCCCGGGACACCGTACCATGGCTGGCTCTAAGCTCCATAGCAAAAAAAAAACTTTCCTTCGGCTTCTCCCATTAGGGGTCGCCACAGCGGACCATCCGCATGTTTGATTTGGCACATGTTTTTACGCTGGATGCCCTTCCTAACGCAACCCTCCCCATTTATCCGGGCTTGGGACCGGCACTAAGGCTTGTGCAACCCTAATGGCTGGGGTTGGTTCCCTGACCGGGGATCGAACCCGGGCCGCAGCGGTAAGAGCGCCGCATTCTAACCATAGCAACATTTTGTAAAATTCTGCCAGTCGGTCTAAGTGAAGGAGGTGGGACCTCTCTGCCTTCCAGATTCATTGAAGGAGGGGTGGGCTATACCTGGGAATTTTGGTTAAAAGGGCGTAGCCTTTATGCCATCCAATTTCAGTGAAGGAGGCATGGTCCATGCCTGACCATTTTGATGAACGAGGCATGGCCTCTCTGCTGGTCAGGTTGACTGAAGGAGGTGTGGTCTATGGACGTGCCAATTTCAGAGAAGGAGGCATGACTTATCAGTTTCAGTAAAGGACGTAAAACCTCTATATCTGGAAGTCTGAGTAAAGGTGTGGCTGCTTTGCCTGCCGGTTTTGGTGAAGAAGGTATGGGCTCTGTGACAGTTTCAGTGTAAGACATGTGAACTCTGTTTTGAAGTTTCAGCAAAGGGGGTGTGCCTCTGTGCCTGCCAATTTGGATGAAGGCCTTTCTGTGCCTGCCAGTTTCAGTGTGGAAGGCGTGATCTCTGTATTTGACAGTTCCAGAGAAGAAGGCGTGGCCTTTGTTGCTCACCAGTTATAGTGAGTCAGGGTGTGGCTTAGGCGTGGTTTTCTTGCCCTGCTGAACACACCTGTGTTGTGTTAT
Source organism: Silurus lanzhouensis (assembly GCA_039877035.1). Lineage (NCBI taxonomy): Eukaryota > Metazoa > Chordata > Actinopteri > Siluriformes > Siluridae > Silurus > Silurus lanzhouensis. The sequence goes on from JBCEWE010002368.1 coordinate 2,024,037, forward strand.
ACTGCACAGCACTGGATTAAAATCATTTGATTACACACCCAGACTGCATATCCTTGTGTTCTCAGACAGATACACACTCGTAGTTAGCAGTCTCTAGGTAGGGGTAGGGGTGTAGTCAGTCTCTAGAGCGCTGAATTAGGAGTTTTTAATTGGAAGCTCGTTATGACTTTGTTCTGTCTCATTCACATGATCTGATACACAAGAGACCACATCCTGGCTTCTGACTTTACCCTTATTACCTAAGGCTTACACACACACACGCACGCGCACACACACACAACACACCATTTCTATTTTTGAGTGTACACCTTTCTTTGAGAAAACTTCAACACATTATTCCACGTTTTCCTATCAACATGGGGACACAGAGATGAAGAAAAAAAAAACATTACACAGACAGGCACACATTTCCTTTTCTTCCCGTGTTTGTCCCTGCTGCATCTGCTTCTTTTCTTGGTGCCAATGCTGCATTCCTTTTGTAATGTTCCCATTTTCATATGCATATTTGCTGTATGCACAGACCTTCCTTGGCTTCTTTTGTGGTCCAAGACCACGACAAGCCTTCCATTTAAATGAGTGTACACACACACACACACACACACACACACATGGTCCCGTAGTGCCTGCAGGTCTGAGCCCCAGGCAGAGCAGAGAAACATTGCCATGTGTCAGCGCCTCTCTCTCCCTAAGGATAAATAGCTCTGCAGTTTTCATAATCATAACTCACATTAACGTCGACGCCTCACACACACAGCACAGAGGCTCTGCGGTTCCAAATCTGTATCTCCAATTTTTTTTTTTACCCAACACCTTGCTGTTTAAGACAAAAAAATAAAATTCTGGCTTGCTAGTAATAATTCTCTTACCAGCAACTAGATTTCCCAGCAGCCATTGCACTTGATCACATGTTACAGAGCACACACCTCCTGATTCCAATTCACTGCTGCTTAGCATTATATATATATATATATATATATATATATATATATATATATATATATATATATATATATATAATCGTATTTTTTGGACTATAAGCCGCTACTTTTTTCTCACGTTTTGAACCCCGCGGCTTAAATTTTTCCTGGGTTTTTCCCGGTTTCACAAACTTCAAGCCAAAAAACTGGACCCCATAACATTAGACCAAAAAAACGTACCTCACCTGTGTTCTGAGCTGCACGGCATCGGGAGAAAAAACTTTTTTTTAAACGCACGACGATGCCAAAAGATAGACTCCCGAGGGAATTTTTTTTTTTTTTTAACTTCACTACATTTCAAAGTCAAATATTGTACTTTTTACTCAACTACATTTTGCGAAATCCTTTTTATTTTTGAGTGGATAAAAACTTTTATTAATAGTGTAGGGAGTGAATTTTTACATCATCGAGGATGGACTATTGCTTTAAACAGTGCTGGAATTGAGTCAAGTCTTATGGCGGTCCCCAATTGTTGTGTAATTCATATATTTTTTTACTAAAAATAATCTTGGGGACCCAATAAATCATAGTACTTTGGATACTTAAGTAAATTTGAGTGCAAATACTTTTGTACTTTGACTCAAATGGAAGTTTAAAGGGACACTTTTACTTTTACTGGAGTAACATTTTTCGGAGTGTATCTCTGTGGCCTGACACGCTCGCACTTTCCTTTTAACGTTTTATTCTCTCGTTCCCTTCGTTTCTCTCACACTCTCCCTCTTTCTCTCTCTCTCACTCTCAGCCAATCAAACATGTTAGCATTAATAATGCATGTATATGCGCAGGATTAGGCACCCGGTGAGTCAGCGTGAGCGGCACTGATTACATCTGACTGCTGAAACTCACAATGAAAGACTAGAAAAAATACCCTGGAAAAGTGATGTGCATGTGATGCAGTGTTAATAAACCTTCAGCCTATTGCCTTGTGTTAATTCGTTCTCCATCCCGTGATGTCACTCTTCAAAGTGACCCTCTTCATCATCTCCTGCTCTGTGACGTCTGGAGGGATGAGTCAAATCGTGTCGATATTTTTCCAAAACCGAATCCGCAACGTTGGTATGCATCCGTTCACATGCTTGTTGATATTCCCGGCTCCCCTCCATTTTTCCTCCACCTGCAAACCAGCGTGAGATCGTTCCTGTGCCAGCTGACGGAGGTGCAAACGTTTGTGCAAGTCATCAACAGGATGATCGGCACCAGCTGAACACGACACAGTGTCTGAATTTCTTCTTTCCTGGGACACAAAGCTAGCTGTGAGCGAGGCTTCCCATGTTTTGAAAAGTACATCTCTTTGGGTGGTGCCGAAATCCGCCATCCAGGGGGTGCCCAGTCCAATCCTCCTACTTGGGTGTAGAGTAACAAGTCTAGACATTTCAGAAAGCTCTACATGCTGCAGGGTTGAGGGTTTGGGTTATGGGAATCAGAGAAGGTCCAAGTCCTCCACTTGGATTTTTGGATTTGCAACAAGGATTTAAGAGGGTGGAGTCAGATCTTATCTAGCCCCTCCCACTTGAATGGAGACTAACAAGATGGCACCTGACTCTAAACGTGACTGGAGACTCGCAGGACCTCGTATATCCTTGGCTCACACCCGACCGTCACTTCCTGCTCTCTTGGCACGTGGCTCCTGGTACCCCTGCGCTGCACCGCTGCTGTCTTTTGTAAATGTGAGCCGAGTGCAGGTGTTTGCTGTGCGCTTTGACAGCGAGCTGCTCGCTTACGCGCCGCCTGTCAGCAGGCCCTCACTCTCACGCTGCGATTGCATGGCCCTCAGGATAGGCTTCGCAAACAAAGGGCCAGATTGACACACGTGCATTCGTTTGTGTGTGTGTGTAGGTATGTGTGTGTAGCCATTGTGCTGAGCGCTGATCTCAAGGGAGAAAGCATAAAAGGCTTATTGTAAGAGTGCGGTGCTTGGAACGCACCCTCCGGGTAGGTAAAGGAAGTAAAGACGACAAAAGTGTGTGTTAAACGTGTGTGTGTGTGTGTGTGTGTATATGTCTACTTATTATGTAAAGTGCAGCAATAAAGTCATCGTTGTCAGCGCTCAGCCTGCTGCTAGCGTTTTTTTTTTTTCTTATATTGTGTAAAACACTGGTTTTATACAATAGAAACATCTTAGCATTGATTTAATGCTAGCTATTTTTTGGAAGGAGTCTCCAGTGTCAGTAAGGCTTTTTAGCATGTTTTTTGCACTTTGTTTTCTCAGAGAGAGAGAGAAAGTAACGTGAGGGAGTCGGGGATTTACAGTTGCTACGAAGTAAGCAATAAAACACTTCGCAACATCGTTCAATGAAACCTTTTTACAGATTATAATTAAATGCATTTTTTAGCTTGTTAATGCTCAGATTTAGCACATCATGACCATTTATTGCACATTTCAGATAGTGTGTATTTAACGCTAACTCGTTAATGCTAACTCGTTATCGCGAACATTACACCGTTTAACTTACTGACACCAGAAACATTTACCTCACAAGCAAATTTTCACTAGTATAGCCAATGTATTGGGCCATTTAAAGCATTAGCTAAAGTTTTTTGATATGCAGTTTCACCTGATGGCTAAGATTAGCCTAACAATTCGATTATGTAGCTAATTAAGTTCTATATACATTCTTTTTTTATTAGGATAGCAAATTTTGGATTAGCCTGACTTATAATTATAATTTGAATGTGAATAAAGTTTTAGCTTGTAGAAAGCTGCAGCATGCATCTGCAGCATGGAAGCGTTCAGTACTTATGTGTTTGTGCTCAGCATCGTTTCTAAAAGCGCACATACTACCATTTCGTGTCTTTCGTTCTACAACGTACCCTGCCAGCCGAATCATTCACCAAGGATTAATAACAATTTGTTCATCAGCAGAAATATCAATAGGTGCCTCTGTAATTACAAGATTAGCAGATTAGTGAATAATGGGATCTAGAGATAAGAGCAGAGAGAAAGTGTGTGTGTGTGTGTGTGTGTGTGTGTGTGTGTGTGTGTGTGTGTGTGTGTGTGTGTGTGTGTGTGTGTGTGTGAGAGAGCGAGAGGTGAGAAAGCAATGAAGGATCAATTCGGTGCGATGTGTTAAAACACCAAGAGAGAGATTGAGAGTGTTTTAAAGTGTTTTTAAAAAGTAGAGATGATTAGGATTATTATCACATAAACATGAGGTATCCCATGGGTCGCAATTATATATAGATATATATACTTTCTGCTGACAGCAGTTTGAGCTACAGGAGCTCATCTGTTGGATCGAACCACACGGGTCAGCTTTTCATCCCCACATGCATCAGTGAGCCTCAACTGGCCATGACCCTGTCACCAGTTCACCACTGTTCCTTCCTTGGAGCACTTTTGATAGATACTGACCACTGCAGAACGGGAACATCCCACAAGAGCTGCAGTTTTGATGCTCTGTCCCAGTCGTCTTGACATCACAATTTGGTTTTTGTAAAACTCGCTCAAATCCTCACTCTTGTCCTCATTTTTCCTGCTTCTAACATGTCAACTTTGAGGACAAAATGTTCACTTGCTGTCCCACTAACAGGTGCCATGATAAAGAGATAATCAGTGTTATTCACTCACCGGTTATAATGTTACGCCTGGTCGGTGTAGATATACATTGTGTGCATCAGGAACATTCACACACCTGTGCTGTAGTTACAGGTCCAGATAATATAACCATCAAGCTGCCAAGTACTTTAAATACAGCTGAAACGCTAGTGCACATTTTTTGTGCCTGAGGCAAAAACGTTGGCTAAGGAAGAAAGGGAAGGTTATTCTGTATGAAGTATCTCTCTCTCTCTCTTTCTCTCTCTCTCTCGCTCTCTCTCTCTCTGTCTGTCTATATCTATATGTATTAGGGTGTAACTGTGGACACAATTCACGGGTCGTTACGCACCTCGGTTTTTAAGTAAAATTGTTTTATTAATTTATTTTTTATAAATTTATTCATCATTATTAACAGTTGTAAATATCAACAGTTTTTTAAACTATCTTAAATAAAATGCCTGCTTGGTTAAATAATATATATAACAGAATAATTCAAGTTATTGAATTATTCAAGTTAATGCAGTAAATTTTTTTGCATTTTATATTGATTACATTCAGTAATGTTAAAATTTGCACAAATTAAGTTGATTTAATCAAAATACGGGAATGAAAATATTAAATAGTTTACATTCCCCATTTGGGAAATACAGATGTGTGTATGCGTGTGTGTGTTTTACATTTAATATGAAATTTTCCAAAGAGATGTTTTACTTAACTGTTCAACTTATTTCAGCATACAGTAACAAAAGCCTTCATTCATTCCATGGAATTTTCTTGAAGCTAGACATAAAATGCAAAAGATCCCTAGCATTAGCCGCTAACCACTTCCTGATTAGCGGCTGACGCTAACGCTATGGATTCTTTTGTGTTTTTATGTACGGAGCGAGTAGCCACAGTGTCACTGCGCGATGTGTCCCATCAGCTTCTTTTGCATGTACCAAAGACTGAATACAAATACAGAGGTAATCAAATTCAATTGGATGTCGCATAAACAGAGTATGACGTATTGAAATGCTTTTCAAAAAAAAGGTTTAAAACAAGAATATAAATGATCAAAGTATAAAGTATACACTACAAGAAAAAAAAATAGGTGTTTTAATCGAGCGTTTGCTGTGGCTGCTCCTACGATGTGAAACAATTAAATGCCTTTTATTATAAAGTCAGCCTCAAATCTGGCGACTTTTACATTTTTGTTAAAAGCTAATTTTTTTGGCTTTTGATTCCTAAACGATGTTACGTTTCGATTTAATTTCTTTTGTGTTTCTTGACTGATATTTGGTTGCGAATGCTTTATTTTTATTAGTACTTTGTTCGAAAAGCGCTTTGTTATATTACATAAAAAGCCTCCTGTTCAGCGTAAATCACCAGTACCTGCGGATAAAGAAGTGCAAACACCTCCGCTAACAGACTCTCTTTCATTCTCTCTCTTTTCCAGAGTGCTTGACGTCCAGC